>OX393576.1:20440178-20770742 GCA_947652605.1 Elmis aenea
AGATCTTCTAAAAGGGGTCTTTTAAACTATATTTGCTTAGGAACGTAGAGTTGGGCAAAGACGTTCCTGGTTGCACTTTAACCTTTATAATTAAAAGACACCCAAAAATTTACCGTTAAATGATTTAAGTGTACTAAAAACTAACGAGGTTGGTACATGGACATCTTTTACAAAACCGAAATTTGGTAGTCGGAAATGGACATAGATATTTAGTTTCCTTTTTGCTGTTAGATTTTTCGCATAAATAAAAGGCAATAGTGTGTATTTGTTTTTTTTTTACTTTGATTTGATTTTAAGCAAAATATTTTTACCCAGTATGTATTTCGTAGAATTATGCTGATTAAAGACTTAATCATAAAGTTATTTAACTAACAGGTGCAAAATTCAATATGGTGCCCTTAAGATTTATAAAAGTTGCTATCGCGTTTAATAACTAAGCCGACTGAGTTCGTTTTAACAACGACCTACAACTGATGCCTTTAACTTAACTAAGGTATAGATGCCAAATTTTAAAAAAATATTTGATCTTAGCCATAGCAAAGTTATACAAAACAACAAATGTATATTTCAGTTTTTTCAGAATATTTTAAGAACTGGACACAAGATGCATATTATTGGCTTGGAAAAAACTTATGTTGGATTTCTGTAGTAGAAGAAGTGCATGATCGCGTTTTATAAAACAAATAGCTCTTCCTAATTGGGATCGATGTTTTCATTCACCCCCATATTCACTTGATCTTGCACCTGCGGCTTACCATCTTTATCGATCTATGCAAAACTCGCTTGATGGTAAGAATCTTGATGCTCTGGAAGTCTGCGAAATGTACCTGTCAAAACTTTTCACTGAAAAATATAAGAAGTTTTGGGAGAATGGAATTATGAAATTGACGGCAATATGGCAACAGGTTGCGGATCAAAATGGTCAATACGTCGTTTCATAATAGTTATTTATGTATCAAGACCAAAAAGTGTAACTTTTTCAGGCAAGGCCGAAAAAGTACGTTTTGGCCGAGGTGCATATTACATTTTTTGTACGATCGAATTAAAAACAATAAAAATTTTTAGTAATTTTCAAAATTATAGGTTAGAAACTACGTGACATTCTGTCACTGACAGATGACGGCGTATGTACTGCATTACCGGCCCTCTCCTTAGCAACGACCGTAAAAGTTACTTTTTCGGCCGTTGCTAAGAGTAACGGCCTGAAAAGTAACTTTTACGGCCGTTGCTAAGGATAGGACTGGCAATGCAGTACTTTATGGTTGCTAACGCGTCCGTCAAACAGCTGTTTCTAGTACGATCGCACAAAAAGTAACTGTAACGAAATTCCGATAAACCGCCCCAAACAAATATTTCGATAACGTTTCGACGTCACTGCCGCGAAGTAGGGAGTTATCATCTTCCTACTCTGTTACCACCTCTCCTACCCACACCACAAATTTTGGGTATAAAACGCCGGTACAAATTATATAGAGCTCTCTTTCACAGACGAGCGGGTAAAACCTAGTTTTATTCAACGAGAGACCCCTGGAATCTACATTCTCCAACAGAGCTACAGCAATAGAGGAAACAACCCCTACAACAAATTTGGCGCCCGAGAAAGATTAAGTTAAAAAAAAAAATATAAGAAAGCAAAACCGAAAAGTAAAAAAAAACCGAAAAGAAACAAAAAGCGTCACATAACTTATATTAAAAAAAAAAAAATGACTACTGCTTTTTACAGAAAATTCCGACATTACTTCTTGGCCAACCACTATTATTTTGAATTTACTAAACATGTAAAAAAAGTGGCAATTTCAACAAATTTGTATCACTAACGGGTTCCAACATTATTACCTTTTCATGTTGAAACATGCATGCTTTATATGCGACCTGGGACGCTGTTTTTGACATACATTGTATTTAAATGTTATTGAAACAAAGAAAAATTCTAAAACAAAATAATTATTTACTTCATCAAAGGATTAGATAAATGTAAAAAATCTTGTGCGCCATATGCTATAAAACTCAAAATGTCGCTACATTCTACCAAAAATTATTGAAAGATTTAAATAAATCCAAAAAATAACGAACTTTATGCCCAATAATTGTGAGGCGGTTTGCCTATTGATTTATTAAAAAAAAAAAACAAGATAAGCTGAACTTGCTTGTTACTATTGTATTTATAGACATGTAGTAGGGATAAAAATTTGCCTTTTAGAGTACACCACTCGTTTACTATGTTGAAAAATTTGCTTAAAGCACATCTCTCTTATCAGTTTTTTTTTGTACATGATTAACGTTTCATACAGTTTGTCGTTAAGCACCTGTTTGTAATCAACAACTATGTATTTACTATGGAAACAATGTTTTTGCAAATCCGCATGCTAAAAGTATAATGTTTCAGAACAAAACAAAGCTAATGAGGGTTTGCATTTCACGTTGTTAGATTTTGTTTGTTCTGCTCAACACTTGATTGTTGCTAGTTAAATACCATGAACAACAGTTGTATCTATCGGTCCATTTTAAATAAGAAAATATTTTAAGTAAAAATGTTATCCAAAATATAACAATGATTCTCTTAGATAAATTGTTGGATTATTTAACCCTTTGAGGCCTGAATTATTTTTTTGTTTTTAATTCAAAAAATTTTACTATTGATGTATTTAATAGAACAAAAATAAACGTCTTATACAATTTTTAAATTAAAAAACATAAACAGTTATCCTCCAGGATATGGTTTCCAACATGAACCACTAGGAACATAAGTACTTTATTTTGTGTGGAACGAACTAAAACAATTTCGGTCTTTATTTAGACACAACCCCACATTACATGTTGAGCATGCCCAAATGGTTCGGTGAACATCCTTAGTAGTGCTGCAGTGCGAACACCTGCGTGAACTGCACCTAACAGGCATATGGGCACATTTGTCATACCGTAATTCAAAAGGAATGATTTTTTTGAAATGATTTACAGGTTTCTCTGAAGAACTTCTTCCTCGTTTTCTAGTTTCTACCGCCCCTATCAATCCACGTGCCACTGATAAGCGAAATAGTTTTAGATTTATATTGGTAGCGTCAGTTCCTTTTACGTATAAAATAAATGCGTTTACAACGCAAGCATCAACAAAATAAAAAAATATTCTGTGCCACCACTTGTGCGACTTTCTATCGATTTCATACATACTTTTTAATTGGTCGAATCGATCGACATATCCCATGTGCTTATTGTATTGTTTTACCAAAAAGGGGCAAGAAATTTGTTCTTTGGCGCCATCTTTTCTTTTCCTAGAAGCTTCTTCCAAAGTTGCAGGATTGTCATGATTACCCAGCATAAGAACACTCCTTCGATCCATCCACTTCAACGCAGCTAACCCTTCTGTAGATATTCTCCAATCTATATCTCCTCTCTTCATGTTTTTATCTAATTTTAAATCCGGAAAATTTTTCCTTCCTTTGCGAATTGTTCCACAAGCATAAATTCCTTTAGATAGTAAACGTCTTTGAAGATCTATAGAGTTAAAGTAGTTATCAAAATAGACTCTATGATTTTTTCCAGCAAGTACTCTTGTAAGGTCTAGAACAACGCGGGTACCCAAGTTCTTTTCTGCAAGATTATCAATCTTTCCAGTATAAATTTGGAATTGACACATATAACCGGAAGAGTCTGCACGAACCCATACTTTGTAACCTCTTTTGATGGGTTTCATCGGCATGTACTGTCTAATGCTACTTCGACCCTTAAATTTTATCATTGATTCGTCGACAGATTGAAACTCCGATGGATTCAACGACGAAAGAAACGTTTCTCCTAACTTTTTAAGAAGAGGCCTTACTTTGTACAGCTTATCAAAATTTGCCTCGTTTTTCCTTGGCTGCACAGAGTTATCGTTCAGATGGAGGTTGCTCAGGAGCCATGTAAATCTATCCCGAGTTAAAACGGAGCTAATAAAATTGTCTTTTATTTCGTCCTTGGAGGACCAATAATCTCGATAACTGGGCATCCTCTTGAGGCTCATTATTAGATTTACAGCAAGAAAAATTTTAATTTCAGAAGTAGTTGTTGGTAAAAAATTATTACCACCACCGGCTTTTTGCAGTGCGTACAAGTTTGTTTGAAAAACAATGTCTTTAATAAGTTCTTCCGAAAACAAGTGTAAAAAAAAGTCTGTGGGAGTTTCCAAATTTTCTGGCACATTTATACCTGTGTTTTCCAAAAATGGATTAGTCCTTGTAACATGCTCTTCGTCTTTGGTCCATGAAATTACATTATCTCTCAAGTTAGCTTGAATTGTTGTGAGAGGAAGTTCATCCTCACTGTCCCATTCGTTATTATTTTCTCTAGGACCGACTAACTGATTTGGTTCATCTAAACAAATATCTATATCATCGATGCTATTATTTGTATAGTTGTTAGGTGCCAGTGCCAACATATCGTCCTCATCTTCCATAACATCATTTACATCGGAATCAACTGATTCACCGTCACTAGGGATTTCTTCTAGCAGCTTTTCAATTTCCTCCTGCTGCATTGCTTCCAGTTCAGTAAAATTCCATTTATTTTTTATACCTAAAATATAAACTGTCAAAGTCCTAGTGGCTATCAGCAAAAACCGCGACAAAAAAACGTTAGTATGTAGATTGTAAAGAGAAACTCAAGCAAATAATTTGATGGATATTACTAACTAAAGTTAATTATATTACTTACGTGACATTTTTACAATTTTTTTAAATTATAGAAGTCAAAACCAACACTTTTTTAATATAAACTGAGCACCTCGAGCACAAGTACATTTACAAGTAATTTTCTGAAATAGAAATGGTTGTTTTCAGGCGGGATTTTTAAATACAACTTCTATAACATATATGCAACACACTATACTTTCTGGTTTTGAACAGAAACCAATAGGTAAATATGAAATGAATTTTTGATGTGTGGTTAGTGTTAGTAACCGATGGTCCTCAAAGGGTTAAGGGGTGCGGAAAATTGCTCGAAAACAACTGCTCGAAGGAAAATTGTTCAAATAAAATTGCTCGAAAAATAGTTCCTCGAATGGAAAATTCCTCGAAAGGAAAATTGCTCGAAATAATGATAAAATATGAATTTTTTATAAATACAAAATAATTAAATGTACTAGAAAAGTTGTTTACATTTGTTTACACTTAGAAAAATGCATTGAAATTTATTTACAAATACATGTACACTTACTCAATATCTTGTTGAGATTAACACTATAAATGATAGTATTTCAAGATAAACATAGTAGGCTGTAAAAACAAAAAAAAAACAAGGTGCAAAACCTTTTAAAACTCATTTGGTACATATAACGAAGGCTTCTTGTTTGTTTTTAAGATAAACATTATGAATATTTGACCATAGGATAACAACAATATAGTCAGACTCAGTAGTTATGTATACAGGGTGTCCCAGCCAAGACGAATTATTCGATAGCTGTTATTAGTAATAATATTAAAAAAAGTTAAATATAAAAGTTGTTTGTAATCATTTACTACATAACCTAAAATTATTTTCAACTATACACAGTGTTTTGTTTTTGCGCACTGATACCAAACATTGTTTTTTATATGGAATACCCTGTATATTTTGTAATGTTTGGATGTAATATTAAATTCTCTTTCAAAAATATTATAGGTTGTTTATGTCTAAAACTAACCGTTTTTGAGTTATTAACGTTTTTCTGAAAATTTTGACAGATGTAGACCTATAAAAATATTTATATTTATTAACATAACAACACCAGAGCAATTTACTCTGGTAATTTATTAGACAATAGTATCATAGTGATTGTTGACTAGTTACATTTTTAAAATAATATACAGGGTGTTCGTTATACTCGGTCCATTTCGTTAAACTTTAAACGTATATAAATCTTTTTTTTTTATGGAACACCCTATATATTTTTACATTTTCTTGTAGAAAATTTAATTATCTTTTAAAGTTGTTAAGCATGTTTTCTGTCTAAATATAATATTTTTGAAGTTATTTTGTTTCTTATGATTATTTGCGAGTATTTTACCTAAAATATCAATAGTAGCCTTTGAAAATTCAAAACAATTTGTATAAACTGTCAACCAGAACAGTTAATCAGCACAATTTCCACTATCATGCCACTAAAAATCCATATTTTTTAAGAACTGTAGATACACAGCATTCTGGTGTTTAACACATTTGAAATATTTCATACTCCAAAGGAGTTATAGACGATTTTTAATAATCGTATTTTCCGGTTTTTCCTAATTTTCTCGGATACCGTTTGAGATATTTCCAATTTCTCTTCAGATTATTATTGAGCACAAAATTTAGCAACTTTGCCAAATTTAAACCTATACTCTAGCTACTATAATAAGCGAGATCCCCATGCTTAAACTCGAATTTCAATCACCCTGTGTATATAAAATAATTTAAAGTACAATTTTATATGAATATTGTTAAAAATATACAAGTATTTAAGTAACTTATTAGGTATTAGAAAAACAGTGTATTTAAAACTTAATTTTTTTTTCACGTTAAATAATATCAAAAAAATATTAATAGATATAAAAATGAACTTAGCAACAAAAATTGGACGCGGCAATTTGTTAATGTAAAACTTACTACCAGTTATTTTTACTACTATTCTCTGCTAATTATCACAAATATTTTTAAAAAATTTAGACCCCGCAAAACCGATAACCATAAATGAAAATTTCATCATGTATCATATTAGTTGTTTTAACCGACCGATATTTAATACAGTATACACATGAAAGTTCTTCAAAATACTTTAGATGTTTGTTATTATGTTGTAAATTCCAGAAATGCAAAACATTTAATTAACATGCATATGAAAATTATCGTCACCTGTTCAGATTCGTTCGTGTGGCGCTTGTAAATATCTTGAGTAATATTGTAAAATGTTTCCATAATATTTCTTGCATATATTCCTCACTTTTACGTATTGTTGCTCACTTTTGATTAGGTCAATTTTAGTTTAGTGTTTATATTTATACTGTTGTCTGTACACCACACTATATTAAATTAAGAGTTAACGAACAGTGTTAATTACGAAATAAAAGTTGAATACACATGTATTAGGGTATGAAGTGAAAGAATGCATTACCTACTTAAAATTAATTTTAATAATTGAAAAATATCTTTTTGAAATATGTTTTTACCTAGTTTTGTATACTTACAATTAAAATTTTTAGCAGCGAATTTGCTAGTGCACTAGAATATTTATAAGAGGTCATTGTAAACAAACTTTGAAAGTTATCGACTTAAAATTTTGCAAAAACTGTTTGTATGTATCGCAGATTTTTTAAGACAAAACAATCGACTAATTACCAAATTATAAGTATTAAGGTATTTTTTGTGAGTGAGATTCGGAAACAACTCAAAATAAAAGGATGTGCTTGAATAAAAACCGAAGAAAAATTTAAAGGAAAAGTTTTTCGTGCTAGACTACGAGCAAAAAACTGCAAAATTATCCGAGTCCTTCCTTTCGTATTCACCAATGCGAAGTTACTGGCGAAAGTATTTCGAAACTGAACTATCCCGCGCATGATCAACATGAACTGTCCTTACGCATAAGCAAGCAAACCACTCACTGGTTAGGTCCCTGGGTCTTTCCTTTCTGATGCTTTGATAGCAGCTTTCGTGTTTACAAAATACTGGTCTAGTACATACGCAGTAGTACAATAATCTGCTATTTTTGTACTTTGTCGCTAAGAAAAAAATATAAAGACAAAGTTTTAAGAATCGCTGCCTTTAAAATGCTATAAAAAGGAAAATGCTATAAAAAGGAAAATGCAAAGTTTTTAAGGGTCTGCGAAATTGCTTGCGATTGAATGATTTTGAATAACTTTACTGAAAGGCAGGCTGGTTGAGTTTTAACTTCGTCAAGGCTGCCTTCCTGTAAAACGATTTCAGTAATCATTTATTTGTGATAAAATTTGATTCGGAAAGTTCACAAAAACATTTTTATTTCTTTTGTGTGCATTTGATGGACGTGTTCCTAAAAAAATACAATTTTATTTTCAATTTTTAACTATATATAATAGTTGTTAAAATTTATCATGTAGCAGAGTCCGGATTATGCTAGGCTAAATCTAAAACTTTAAAACTAGTCAGCAATCATTATAACAATATTGTCAACCAAAATGTTAAAGGAATTCGTTCTAAGTTGTGAAATATTAATATTGTTCTGGAGTTCTGTTCCTGTCAATATTTTCATAAACTCAAAAACGATTGATTTTAGATAGGTACCTACATAAAACCTTATAAATTTTGAAAGACAACTTAATTTTGCAACTAAAAACTACAAAATACACAGAGTGTTCTATTTAACAAAACCAAGTTACGTATCGACGCGCAGAAACAAAACATTGTGATGGTACATTTGAAAATAATTTAAGGCTATATAGTAAATAACCACAAACAAGTTACATTCGAAACTTTTTTGTAAAGTTATCACAAGACAAGATATTGACCCGTTACGTTACTTTTTGAGCACTGTATATATATAATTTCTTTTACAGTAGTAGTTGTTTACTGGTTGACTGGATTTTGGTCAAGCTTTCGTTTTGTCGTTCCAGGATTAACATTTTTTTATTTAAAAGTAATCGGCAGTTACAAAATTCTGAATCCATAAAAATGCTTACAGTTAGTATTATGCCCTTTAACACTAAAAACAATAAATAGCATAATAATAATTATTCTGCCTATACACGACATGTTTTAGTTACAGTTACATCAACGAAAGTCAGAGTAAAATTTATTTTAACACGATTTTTTGATGAAAGTACGTTTTGTAAATAAAAATTAAGTTGGAATAAAGCAATTTAGACCATATTTTAAAAGATGAAGCAAAGATACTTAGTTTTAATATGTTAAATTGTCGATTCAAATGTCGACCTTTAATATTTGTAGAATTTTTTTTTAAGGTAGGTACATACACTTTTTATGATTTTTTCTATAGTTTTTGGGACCTCAGATTTTTATAGATTTCGATCTAGTAGAAATATAAAAAACGTAAATTTAAATATATCTCAAAAGTTAATGTTTTTTTAAAGAGATATCGTTATAATCGAACTTTTTATTTCTGTATGCAAAAGGCCAATAAAACTAGAAAAGAGCTCAATTAAAAAGATTTAAAAAAAATATTTTTTGTTTAAGTTCAGAATTAGTTTCCCGTCTCTTTATCACCTGCAGACATATGAACATTTTTATTATAAATAAACCTCATTAACCCTCTGTCAGGTGCAATTGCAAAATTAATGAGTTTGGTGCAATGTATTTGGTAGATACATTGCCTAATATCGTATTATAATCATGATTTATTTATTTGCAAAAAAAATGTACTTAACAATGTTTTTGGGTGTTTTTTTAGGAGATTTATTTAAATATTCTTTAAAAAATCCTTACGAACATCAAACACTAAAACAATTTGTTAAATAGCAATCATTTTGTGTTTATAGGAGCTGTGCATCATTAATATTAATATTTCTTAAATGTTACGTGTGTTCTTTCAGGTATATCTGACAAAATAATCATGCTGTATGTGTACTTGGCAATTATTTTTTTTATCGCCCTAAAAAATTAAACTATAATTTTTAATGTACATTGAACAACTTTGACAACTTTAAAAAAAATTGGTTGTTAATCCAATGCAGTTTAAAAATAAAATAGGCTTGTATTTGACATTTTTAAATAAATGTTTGAGATTTTTTCAAAACCTATTAGTTTAACTTTATTAAATATTTTGTTTGCGCCAAAAAATTATCATGAAAACAGCAAATACTCGAAAAATATTGGTTTTGGACATAGTACACCTGTATTACTTTTTAAAGATACCTTTTTATTGATAAGAAGGTACAAAAATATATAGTGTACTCTATTTTTTTTTAAATATGACTCATTCGAATTGAGTTTAGTCAAATGGACGAGGCATATGAAACACCCTGTGTATTATTTTAAAATTTTAACTGGTCAGTAACCACTGACACTGTTAGACAAGGTTTTACAGATATTCGTTCTGTCAATATTACTATAAAAAATTAAATAACTCAAATAATATTGATTTTAGATACCTTAGTTGTTTTTAATAGAAAATTAAATGTTTATCTATATACAAAATATACAGGGTATTCAATAAAATATATTAAATGTAATTAAATATTTAAAAAACAAAGTTACGTATCGGCGCGCAGAAACAAAACACTGTGTATAGTTAAAAATAATTTTAGGTTGGGTAGCAAATGATTTTAAACCGCTTTTATTTTAAACTATTTTAAAAATGTTAACTAATAAGTAATAACAGAGCTATCGGATAATTCGACTAGGCTGGAACACCTTGTACCTATTTATGTTTTAATTAAACCACTTTTGTTAAGACTCTTTTAGGATATTCTGCTAGGTTATTACTATTTCTCAAAGCACGTTATAATTAAGAAATTTGTTTGTCGTGGGCTATAGCATTACCGCGTTAGATGTTGTGCATTAAGCTAGATGCTAGATACTAGACCAGTATTCACAAAGCAATATGACTTCTAGAACTTCTGCCAATCCTACGCAATCCTACAAAATAAAACCACAACTGCAATCATTATTTTGAAATTGTACGATTGTATGAATCGTTTACTCTTTGTGGTAAAACCAGCACCGTCATCTTGTTTTGTGGCTCTTTAATGTATACTCGCAATAAAAATATTTTTCATTACGTCATAAGGGCACTTAATTATTATATTAGGTGTGTTAATGTTGTTTCTGAAATACGGAGATTTATGTTTCTCGTGATTTTATCAGTATCATCTTCATAAACAAAACAGCATAATTTTGTTGTTGGAACAATCCAAATTTACTTCAGGCTGTAGTGATACATGTTTTGAATGTTGAACTGAAATAATTAATTCCACAAAATTAACACGCTGTAAAGCTGGATCCACACCAATAAAAATTTGCGTTGTGCGTTGTATTTGACACAAATTTGCTTGTGTGCGTCGAAATTTTTGTTGGTGTGGACTGTGCGCCGCATAGAAATGCACGCAAATAATTTCGTGACGAACAACGCACGCTATCCATCGGGACGGGCTCATACTCCAGAATGCTCATTTTCCAGAATCTCGCACACGTAACGTATATATCGCTTCGGTTATATTCGACTAGATATTCGGTTCGATTCGTAACGTTCAGTTTTAGTTTTAATTTTCAAATGAAATAGCTAGCTACTTAGAGTGAGATGATTAAATGCCGACGGGCAGCAATGGGTCAATCTAAACAGATGAATCTTCCTTAGGTGTAACAAATTTTACTTTGGTTACCTTTGTTAATAACAATCATAATCTCAATAGCAACAATGGTAACCACAGCAAAATGTGCTTACACCTAAGGAAGATTCATCTGTTTAGATTGACCCATAGATTTAGTTCATTTCGTTAATCTGTCAAGAAAATTGTAGGTTATGTTAATTGTTTATTATTTGAATATTACAAAAGCAGAATCCAGATATAAGTATAAAGAAATGTTTATAAAAGAAAACCGTTACAGAAAATACTGTAATAATTTATCAGAAACTACTCATACAATACTGAATGTATGTACTGATATGGTATATTTTTTCAAATATTTTTAAATTATCAGTGAAAATTTTGAGAATGATTTAAACTTGCAGTTAAAAGATGGTGTAAAAATGGAACATATTTCAGTACTTAAGATGTTTTAGTAACGTGCAACCAGCTGACGAAGCAATATCAAGAAACAAAAACAACAAATTAAAGTTTTACACTTGTAATTTACAGACAACAATATATGTTACCTATATCTTTTAAGCAACTTATTATACACAATTATTGTATCCTTATAAAGTTTGTTATCATAAAACATTTATGTTACTAGCAGCTACAAAATTTAGTGTTTTTATAGACAATTGCTTGAATTATTTTAAGCTGTTTATTTAGTATTTTAAAGATTTAAATTACTTTTAAATAAACCTTTCTAGTTTCTACAATACCAATGTTTTTGTCATTAATAAAAGATTACTCTAGAAACAGTGACTGATTTTAAAGAACAGGTAGCTGGCCGTAGTAAAAAAAATCTGTGTCTAGGTATTACAAATACATAAATTAATATAACGGCAAAGCATAAACATAGGGTACAATAATTTTTCTTTTCCTATTTGACAATAAATACTGACAGCTAGCAAAGGCCAATTAAACACATTTGTTAGGAAATGTCTGAGTTATGTTATGTTAAACGTTTAATATGAGTATTATAAAACAAGAATGCAGAATCGAGATACAACTAAGCTTAGAATGATTATTTGAGAAGAAACGTACAGCAATATATATGATTAACTGTATAACATTGCAAGTTTGTATCAGTATTATGTATTATATCAAATATTTTTTAATTTTCAGAGAAAATTTTAACAGTTAATTGAACTTGCAGTTATTAAATGGTATAGATAAGGGGTAAGCAACCTTTTTTAGTGGCGGGCCAAATCAAACTTGTCTGATGTAGAGTAGACTAGGATCATAATAATTTTTAGTGGTTCAAAATACAAAAACGTGAAAATGATACAAAATAAAAGATATCATAATATTATTAACATTGTCTTTATATTATTTATCTTTACATGTAATTTTATAACGGACAACAATACTAAGAAAAACACAATGTTAATACAAAATAAAGTACGATATTTACCACTGTTGATATTTTTATAATCAATTGATATAAGGTGCGATTTTAGTAGTGGCAATGGGCAAAGTGCTCCAAATTTTCATTGTGTGCCACGATGAATTTTTTGATATTCTTTTTTGCATCGACAATCAAGGGCCTAAATTTTTATAAAGTTCATTATGTAATTCCAAAAATATCTTATTTCTTTTCTGCTAAGAATTCTAGAAATTCCTTCGGGACTTTTTCAAGAATTTTGTTTATGGTGTATATTATCAATGAAGATGAAAATATTTAAAAATAGGTATGTTTTTAAAATCAGCGAACCTTTTTATGAATTCGTGCAATTTTATTGATATCGATACATTTTTGTTTTCCATAAGTATTGGTAAAAGTTGTGTGAAATGATGAAAAATAAATAAATTGTTGTTATGTATTTCAATCTTTAAATTTGTTTTGAAATGTATGGACATATCCACACAATTCGGTGACTATTTGATTTTCCTTTTGTAATTTTGTATGCAGTTCATCCAAATGGGTAGTTATGTCAACCAAAACCAATAAATCGCACAACCATGCTTTATTGGTCAGTTCTGCATAGAAGTTTTACACTAGGGATTATAAGCAATAATTATGTTTTTTTATAAGAATATGATTTTTTTATAAAAACAAATAAACACGTTTTATAAAGGGCTTATGCATCTTTTGAAAATGTCCACGGGCCAGATTATAGACTTTTGAGGACAGGAGGTTGCCCATCTGATATAAATGATTAAATGGGCAGAAATAAAACATATCCAGATACAGATGTTATCTCTCAAGTACGAAAATATCATGATACAAATTAAAATATTACAATTATGTTTATTACTCCTATATTCTTAAAACAACCAATATTTTATTACAATTGTATCTTTATAGTTTAAAAATTATTTTATTAATTTGTTTATATTTAAGCAGCTAAAAAGTCCATAATACCTTTTGAATACTGAATACTATGAATAACAATAACTAACAATAAGCATACTTTAGGAAGAGTGGCCGATTTAATTGCAGTATTTTTAAAGCATTACAATTGATTACTATTTAGGTAATATATATAAGTACGTATATACAAACACATGAGTTTCTACTAAATGTAGTAGTTGATACTCGTATTTCCATATTTTTTATTACATCTTAGTTCTTAGTTGGAAGTTGAAAACTATGAACATATACAGGCTGTCACACAAAAAACGCCGCAGTTGTAACTCTGTTATTTGTGGTCCGATTTTGGTGAACAAAAAACGAAATCAAATGTCTATTCCAATACTATAAACTGAATTGCATTTCAATTTTTTTCAAGGTCAACTTAAATGTCAAACGATAGCTTAAAGTTTCTTCAACCATAAATATATTTTTATCTGCAAACCACATTTGGTACCTACATCATAAGAAAGTAATTAACTGAATTATGTATCTACTTGCATAAGCATAATTAAACGTTTGGGGCTTAAAACTTAATTGTTTTTATTTAGAAATCAAAACATCAAACATAACCTCAAACGTGTTTGTCAACGCAAATTCATCATATCCATCACATTTTAAATGTACTTTCTATCAACAAATTTGACAGAAAACTAACCAAACTCGGATCCTACGATAAAAGCCGAAGTACTGCCGAACATTGCCGAAAGAATCTCCCGGTCTCGTGTTTCATATTCTGGAATATGAGCATTCTGGCAAATGTTACCGTCTCTATCCATCGTGCTGTCGGTTTTTAGCCAACTTCAAAGAGATTTGCGCCGCACAGTCTTGTCAATGTGGACTTGATTTTGGGTGCATTGTTCTGCATAAACAAACGTGCACAAGTGGATTCGGCCGTTCAACGCACAAGATAACTATTTACGTGGTAAAATACTTAACCAGATTTAAATTTGCGCCGCAAATGTTTGTGTTGAATTTGAAATACAAAATACAACATAAATTTTTATTGATGTGGATCCAGCTTTAGGTGCGTTATTGACTTTGTTTTGTGATAACAGCATCTTTGTCAAGTCATATTTTACAACAAAATTTTAAGATTATAATAAGCACGACATATTTTGGAATTAATAATACATACATAATACATACATACAGCTATAACATCATTGCAATATGTAAAATATGAATCTACAGCTAGATGCTGCCTGTTCGGTCCTTTTTATCTTGATCCATTTTTTTGTCCAATTGTCTACTTCTATAGCTCTTGGTACCCCTTCATGGTCATATAACTAAGAATAAAATTATGCTTTTCTGTGAGAATGCGTTGCTTTTAATAATAATGATGTTATTGCTGATTTGTCATTATTTGAATTCAAAAAATGTATTGGGCCGTATGCATAAAAGCAAGTAGGTACCTAAAAGCTTTTACTAATGGTTTTGCAAGTAAATACTCGATTCCGTATACAAAAAAGTTTAAGCATTTACTAGGAGTAATATTTACTTAATTTTCAGTAAATACTTAAAAACCGTATGCATAACACGGAGTATTAAAACTATAAGTAAATACTAGTACAATCTCAAGCATGCCTTTCACCGTAGTTATTTTAGCATCAGTCGAAATCATGGCGTTGTTCATGTAAGTTACAGCTCCTAAAATCTATCAAAATCGACAAAATCGCGATTCTCGACAATATCGTGCACTATTCAGTAAAAAAAAAAAATCGCTTCGAGTACCTGGCAGATACATTATTGGGCAACGTGAATGAAACCAAAGGTGGCGCTCTTTCACAAAAGAAAAAGATTGAGGTATTTTCAAGATACGTAGGTATCCCGGATTTCAGATAGACGTTGGTGAGGATGTGGTTGTTAAGCAAAGTACCTACAGTCGAATTGTAACAGATGTTGCGTGCAAAATCTGTACCAAACGCCAAGACTGGATCAAATTTCCAAAAAATATAGGTGAAGTGGAAAAAGCAAAGAGAGATTTGCAGACCAAATTTAATTTTCCGTGTAAAGGAGCTTTAGACTGTACACACGTCGAAATACTAGGACCACGAGAGCACGCTGACAAGTACGTCAATAGAAAATCCAAGCCTTCCATTAACGATCAAGCTACTTGTGATAGCAACGAATTATTTACGAGTTTTGATGCTATCAATCAAGACTGTACTCATATGACAGTCGAGTGTTGCGAAAATCAGAATAAGTTGAAAACATTGCCTGTTATAAAATATATGTAGTCATATTTGCCGACGCAAAATATGATATCGCTCCGTGGATTATGACACCATACAGGAATCTTGCTTATATTTTTGTTCCAACAAGCGATTTAAAACCAATTCATGAACAGTTTTCTGCGCATGGGTGAACTATGTGCTAATTAATGTATTGGCCAGTATTAGCCGTTGTTGGATTGCTTTTTCGACTGGTCTAACTGTAAATGACATTTGTGTCTATTGGGTTCATAGAAATGAGCGCATCGCAAGGGTAAACACCGTAAAGCTGCGTTCACATACAGTGGCGTAGGAACGGGTTGGCATTTGGGCGCTTGCCAAGGGCGCCATAATCTGAGGGGTGCAAAATTCAACAAAAAATCTAATTATAGTAGACTATTACTAATAAATAATAGTCTCATTATTTTTTTTGCATATTTTTACTATTATTTAAGTTTTTTATTACTGAAACATTTGTTTTTTTTACATATTTTAAATAAAATTATTGAAAGTATACAAGGGCGCAAAAGTTTCATTTGCCAAGGGCGCAAAAATTGTTGCTACGCCTCTGTTCACATAGAAAAGTATTGCATTGTATTGTATTGTATTGCAAGGTGCCTGCAAGAGTAGCGTTCACATAGAGATGTTATAGTGGCAGCGCCAGCTACTTGTACACTAATGGCGATTCCCATTGCGCATACGCAGGGTTAATCCGTAGATCACTGTGATTGGTTCTTGTTATGGGGTATTGCAAGAAGCTTGGAGTTTGCAAAAGCACATTTAACTATTCTAAAGCCAACTTCACGACCTATAAGAAAAAATTAAATGAGGGGTCATATCTCAAAAATAGTAGGTCATAATAAAATATAAAACATTATCTAGTTGGAAGAACTAATAAAATTTATCTAATAATTCAAACAAAAAAGCAATGAGAGAACAAAGAAATTCAATATTTACATATTTTTGCTGTGACTTCTGAAGTACGAGGAATTTTGAACTTTAAAAAATAGATTGTAGCTCCTCTCATACTTAAGAATAATTCATCTAATTAAAATAAACCTGTATCTCTTATAATAAACGAGATCCACATGCTAGGAATGTTATCTGAAACATCTTGTGTATGCTAAGTCATTGATTGAAGACAAACGAACTAAAGTTTTTAAGGATATCCCTACAACCAAGGCTTTGGTCAAAAGACGTAAGCCAATAGATGTCGAAAGTATGACAAATTTTACGTAGATTGTGACCAATTATATTTAGGACATATTATACCAATTCCCAAGTAAGAAACAAAGTAACGAATTGAACTAATTAACGGTTTAAGATTACAATATTTTAAAGCATTATCTGCAGCAGATAAAATAGAAAAAAGATAGTTAACATGATTTGGACACTCTAGAAAAATGGACGAAAGCAGATGGCCTAAAAAAAATTTGGAATCAATCCCGATCATGAAGAGGAAGAGAGGACAACAAAGAAGAGGCTGAAGGGCAGATGTAAAAAAGGCAATGAAAATTAAAGGTTTAGAGGAGGACAAATGTTACGACAGAAGGAAATGGAGATAACAGGGAAACGTGGCAGAGGACCATTCAAAATCCTTATACATATATACATTTTTTTCAGAGTAGAAATATTCAAACATGAGTTTTCCATACATATGCCATGAATGTAGAACCTTTTTTGTACAACAAATATCCTGATAGAACAAGCAACACGCTTTGTTTATGCACGCATGTTGTTTTTACTCGCAGCATGCACGCACTTCAAACAACTGACAATGAGTACTAGGGATTTTGTTGGGTGTTTGATTGCATGTTACGTCCGGAAAGGCCATAAAAACGCTGTGAATACTCGAGCTGTTACAGTTCTACGACTATTATCCAACTACGTACACTTTTATCTTAAGCATGTTCGTGGTAGTCCCATGAAAGTCCGCATAATCTACAACGGTTTCAACAAATTGGTATTAGTACATGTAAATACTATCTTAAAATGACTTGAATTTGATTGGTGTAAATGTAACTGTAAGAGAATACTCTTAAATATAACTTTAAAACCAATTAAAGTACATCTAACAAAAATTTCTATTGTAGAAAAAAGTAAATGTCTTTTACAAATCATTCCAAAGTGAATTTGTATAAATTTTCTCTTATTTTAAACATGAAAATATGCATTGTATTTCATTAGAAACAAACATTTCGCACCAATACGTTGATCTGGAAAATTTGTATATCTTTTATTGACTTTTATTTGCTCAATAATTAAATTAAAGTTGTTCCATGTACTATTTTGGGTACTACTGAACATACGATTTATTTTGATAAATTTTTGAATTGTTTAAGTGATGCATTTATTAATATTACTGTATAATATAAAAGAATGACGGGATAATGGTCAAGAGGTCTCTAAAAAATACTCTTTACATTAGCTAAATATTTCGAGTTTTTATTAACCCTTCTTCAGCAGCTTAAAAAGTTATACAGGTATAAGTCAATGAGTTAAATAACTAGGTATCAGTAATAATATATATATATAGGTACATTTGGAGATGACAATTGTATATAGTAATTGTAAAACAAAGTACTCACCGATGAGCGACGATGATTTAAAGCAATGACTGATTAACATAATTTTAAAATTTAAATTGAAAGTATGTAATATTTATAATAGATAAACAATTTTTGTCGAGTTGATAATTGAAGTTGAAAAATATTGGCATGCGAAATTCACAGGCGAATGTATCATTGTATTCATCATCAATATAAAAATAAACAGATGTGCTGGACGTTGATGATTACAGAAAACACTTTAAAATTTGGGCAATCACATTTAAAAATTTATAAAATGAAGCACGTGGACAATCAATTTTATAATTGGTATGAAGAACATAGTAATTAAAATCTCCCATCATTCTTTAAAAAAAAAAATAATTTAACTAAACTAGCACAGATTCTTATAGACAATTCATACCCAAAAGCTTTGGTTACTAAATTTATTTATCATAACTCTATCACCAATATTCCAAAAAAAGTCACTCCTGTTAATCAATGTACCGATAATAATTCTGACAGTAGTGTTGACTTCGTTCCACCCAGTATTTTTATAGGTACTTTGCCTTTCGTTGAACATTTAACACCAAGAATTACAAACATACTGTATAAAGAAAATTTACTAATTGCCAAACGCAACGTCATTAATATTGGTCAGTTGTTTTATAGAATTAAAGATAGGACACCTTTGTTACTCGAATCTAATGTGATTTATAGTATCCCTTGTTCAAATTGTGACAAAATTTATATTGGTCAAACTAAACAATTATTAAAAACCAGAATTTCTCAACACATTAATGAAAGTAAACGAAAAATTAATCTGAATTCTTGTGCTTTGGCTACTCATTTGCAAAACAATAAACACATAATAGATAATGATAACGTAAAAATCCTAGACAGAGAAATCAATTTAAAAAAAAAAGACTGTTTCTTGAAATGTACCATATCAGTAATGAACCCAATGCTTTAAATAATAGAACGGAGATAAGTAATTTAAGTTTGATATACACATATTTGCTCATCGCACCTACTGTTTAATTTAAAGTTTCAAAGAATGTTCATACAAATATCAATACATTTATATAATTTAGTTACACTAGTTTAGTTTGTACAAATTCAGATTTAGCTTTTACAACACTTGTTTAATGTTAATTATAATCTTCCATATTATTAATTCTGTATACGCTTTTTTAATGTAAGTTTTACTATTAGATTATAATTAAATATTACACTTAGATTCTCACGTGTCAAGGTATGTTAGACACTGTTGAGCTTTACTTCATTATATTGTTCCTGTCACTTGACACAATTTCACACTGTCATGGCAACTGTACGTTGATCCACGTTGTTCACGTGCTTTATTTTATTAATTTTCAAATGTGATTGTCCAAAATTTTAAAGTGTTTTCTGTAATCATCAACGTACAGCACATCTGTTTATTTTTATATTGATGATGAATACACTGATATATTCGCCTGTGAATTTCGGATGCCAATATTTTTCAACTTCAATTATCAACTCGACAAAAATTGTTTATCTATTATAAATATTACATACTTTCAATTTAAATTTTAAAATTATGTTAATCAGTCATTGCTTTAAATCATCCTCGCTCATCGGTGAGTACTTTGTTTTACAATTACTAAATTCAATTGTCATCTCCAAATGTACCTATATATTTTATTTTTCTACTGATACCTCGTTATTTAACTCATTGACTTATACCTGTAACTTTTTACGCTGCTGAAGAAGGGCTAATAAAAACTCGAAATATTTAGCTAATGTAAAGAATATTCTTTAGAGACCTTTTGACCATTATCCCCTCATTCTTTTATATTATCATCGTTTGGTCGTAAATATTTTTATTAAATTACTGTATAACTTATACACCGAAATAATAAGACTTCGATTTTTAGGTGTAGTTTTTTGGGTTAAGGGTCATCTTGAGCGTCGGTTTATACGTTATACAGTAATATTAATAACTGCACCAGTTTAACAATTTAAGAATTTATCAAAATAAATCGTACCTAAAATAGTACATGGAATAACTTTAATTTAATTATTGAGCAAATAAAAGTCAAATTAGATGATCTTAAGTCGATTGCTTTTGTATATGACGTTACATGTGTTGCGAAAATAAAACTCTTTACGATCTTATTCCAAACGATGCTACCCCTCCGAAAACCTATCAAACCATATTAATTATTGGTTTATTATCTTGGATATATCGCCCAAGTAGCTTTGGTTATCGTGAACAGACACCAAATTTGTTTAGTAGTACACGACATAGTACAATTCAAATATATTTAGTCTGCATCAATATAAGAGAAAACTTTTAAGGTAGGTACCTACTTCTTTTTTCAACAAGTTCATTCTTTAAACTTTAAACTAAAGTGTCAGTATACAAGCATTTGATTTAGTAAATATAATGCTCTAAAATTTCATTTTGTGGCACAAGCATTGTTGTGTTATTACATTCTAGATATGCCAGAATTTACATTGGTTTGAGACATTACTCCCTTTTCTTTTAAATTTTAAAGTTTCATTTGCCACTTCTGTATTTCAGCTACATAAACCACGAATTTTATATTGCTAACCATACTTACAAACAAGATCTTCCATACAGGTTTAACATGTATATGGAGGTTAGGCTAAAGATAACGAAAACGTAGTTTTTATCACGTTTTAAAAACTGTGTTATTTATTCTAATACAAAGTACAAGGGCCAAACAAAATTTATTGAGAATAACAAACACGGTTAAATTTTGTTTTAAATATGTACTTAGCAATAATATACCTACTCACCGTTCAACCATTCTTACTTTACTTTCCTTAAAAGCTGTCTACCAATCGTTTTTTAAAGTACATACTGCTTGCAAAATAATTGTAAACGTCAGTATCAATCTCCTCCTCATAAACTTTCTAAACCACAAATAATTTTTTCAACAAAAAAAAACAGAGGGCGCACATTGCCAAGTCACGTGCATATGCCGGTTGCTTTATTACTTTTAGTTTATTATTAGCCAAAAACTGGAGACCTAAAGTTACCGTATGAGAAGATATATTATCGTGATGGAACTGTACCGACACTTTTCTGTGAACCATTTCCTGTCTAACTCTTTATGTGCATCTAGCTTAATTGCAATGACGAGGCCCTACTTCTAAAGAAAAGTGCATACGAGCTATGATCAAAAAGTACGGTGAATGTTGCAGCCAAGCGCCATACAGTGGCAGAGTAGTGATCTGTGCTCGATATGAACATGTCTTATGGTTCCATTCAAAACATTTTAACAAAAGATTTAAACATGAGGCGAGTGAGCGCTAAATTTGTTCCATCTTGCCGCTTCAGATTCCTGTTTTTCGAGAAATAACATCACGGGAGATGAAACTTGGGTCTATGGGTGAGATCCTGAAACCAAGATTCACAGCTCTCATGGAAATCTGCCTTTTCTGCCCGTCCGAAGAAAGCACGTCGATCAAGAACCAACATCAAGGTGATGTTGATTGTGTTTTTCGACCTTCATGGAATTGTGCGAACTGAATTTGTAACGTACTGTGACGTACCGGACTTTGGCTCAGTATTATAAAGGTCCTTATGCTTTTTACTTATTTTCTGTTATACTGAGTACGGTAGTTCTGGTGAATTAGCGAAGATGTTTTAACGATGTTATGTCTCATGATCGTAATATTGTAGTGTAGGACCCTGCTTCGCTGTGTTTCCATGGAGAACTCCAGTATTTAGAACAGCTGTTGTACATTTTGTTTATTATTTAATGTTTCATTACGTAGATAATGGTCACATAAAGGGAATTATTATTCGTATTTATTTCGTGGATAATTCTCACATATAAGGAATGATTATTAGGTAAGGTTATTTCGTGGATGGTTGTCACATATTAGGAATTATTACTGGAGGTTCGTGGATAGTTGTCACATATTAGGAATTATTGTTCGAGGTTCGTGGATGATTGTCACATGTAATATTTATGTAATAGGGAATTATTATGGGAGGTGGAATTGGTAGTTTTAGTATATCGTTGTTTGGGGATTGTTAATTTGAATAAAGTGCAGTTATAGGTAATGAAATATTATTGATTAGAGATAAGGCGGTTGCGAAATGTACTGACTTTTACGGGACACCAAAATTAATGCGTATTACTTGATAAAATTTCGAAATATAACCAAATAGCACGACTCCGTGGGTCCCCTGCCAGACTAGCCGAAACTAGTGAAGAAGACTCCGACCAAAGTCGCCAAACGGATTCCCCTTGAAGCAGTAAACCGGTAAAAACCACTAAGGAGCTCACGTAAATCAGGGTGATCAAAATTTGGAAGTCCACCAGAGGAGTTCCCGTCCATCCGATCAAGATCGGGGCGAAAACGTCGACTAAGGTGGCAAAGGGTTACTATGGATTCCCCTTAAAGCGGTTAAGCCACCAAGGAGCTCACGTAGAGAGTTTCAAGATATTCGCGAGTGGTTCGCCAAAAGTGAACCCCGATTACTTTTTTTTTTTTTTATGTCACGTGTTTTTTTTTCGCTCGCGCGGAGACTGCTATAGGTGGGTTTGCCCCCTCTTCAGTCGTTAGAGGTACAAGGATAATGGGTAGGGATGTGGATAGTCAAAAGGATGGGTAAGGATAGGTGGATAGCCACAGCATTTGCCTTAACCAAAAAGTAACCACCTGAAACCTCTACAGACAGTCGGCCCTGGGAATCGAACCCAGGACCTCCCGATTACAAGTTAGGTTGTTTTACCAACTAGCCACCAAGCTCGGTCCCGATTACTATGAAACATTGCTTTTTATACGCTTTTGTTGGATACCTGGCGGTCAAATCCGCCTATTTTTCGGGATGGACAAATAGTGTAAGAGATGTTAAATAATTAGGGTGGATATTAAAATATATACATTCGTTAATTCGTTATTCAGATCTGTGTATAATGGTGGGGTGATTTCTGAATCCGTTAGCTCGTCGCTTATTGGAGCTTCTCAAAATAAATAGTTTTCTAACAATTTTAACTTAAATTCTTCCCTCCATTATACTTCGAAATCTGTTGCTTGAAAACAAAAAATATCAAACCAATGTAAAATCATGTTAATTAATAACTTAAATTACTCAATATTTTACATCTAATTGTAATCAGTTATAAATAATGATATCTGCACAAAATATGAACATTAAATAAAAGAGAAATATAATTCGCAACAAAATTGCTAGACAAATAGGGCATCCCCGAAAAATGTTGACCTGGAACTTAGGGTTGCCAGATGTTATGGTTTGACCTGCATTCGTTTTCTTAAAACTCAATAAGGACAAATTTATGACACAACAAATCAGTCAACGCTTATTTGGTCTAGCATTAGGGATTAGCACTTAACTCGGTCATTATTATAGATTCTTGTATTCATAACGATTTTAAAAATGTTTTGTTTATTAAAATACCCTGAGAAAATGTAGATAATATAACCTACACGCGTTTTTTACAACACGTGGCTTCTTTTAACTTTAAACATGTTATTTACAATTTTCTAGAAACAGAAAAATCACTAAATAATATTTTATGATGTTACGCGAGTAAATTAAAAGTTTGATTTTTAATTTATTAAATATTATTCTACATGCGACCATCTCAGTACATAAAAAAGAATGTGAGTTTTGTCACCTGTTACAATTTTGTGAAAAAAATTTAAATGTCCCATTATCGAGAAGATTCAAAGTTTCATAGCAAATTATTACCCACTATGATTTTTGAAAATCTTTTGTTAATGTTTGGAAAATAATAATTTATGTTGCTTTTGCTGTATTTTTGTCTACCATTTTTAAAAAGAAATGTAACAATGCTAATAAATGCTCTCTATATTTAAAAAAAATTTAGTAGAAGATTAACATGGTTCGTTAAATAAGCTGCGGGTGCATGTTAAAAGCATGAAAAGTAATTACTTTGCAACACCTACACTTATTCTGTATTAAATGTATTTTACAGGTTTTTTTCATTTTGTTGAAATACTAGCATTCGTTCTAATTTAGTGAATACAGATTTTAATCATCATAAAATGAAGATTTCTTAACTTTGCTCCAATTTATTTTCTTCGCAGCTTTTAAGGTAAGTTGTTTGGTCTGTAATTCTTAACACCGTCACAGCTTTTCCTTTGTCTAAAAATACAAAAAAATCACAGCTTAATCAATAATACTAAAACACTCCGTTTTTCTCGATCAGTTAATAGATACATACTATATTTAAATAACAATTAGTTTAGTAATGTGTCACGAACGTTTGCAAAACATATTTGGTATAGTCTTACAAAAACTTTGATCTGTTATTTTTTATATAACGAAATTTACAAAAATACTATAAATTTTTACTTAATTTAAATAATTTATTATCAATAAGAGGAGTCTAATTGCTTACAGTGGGATAAAATTTCTGCAAAATTTTAATCTATAGTTTTTAATTTCAAGCTCAGATGCGATTTAATATCTATAATGAGATTCCTCTACTTTGTCAAAGTGTGGTCCGCGGATCCCTTGGGGTCCCTGACTCTTTCTGAAGTGCCTTCGAAGATTATCCAGATTTATTATTCCATAAAAATTTCATTACTTATCTATGAATTAAAACTCTACAAAAAAATTACGATAAATTGTAATAAATTAGAAAATAAATGTTGTCTACACTACAATACAATTTATTGGGGTCCTCTGTGAGCTTTTAATGATGGAAGGCGTAAAAAGTTTGAGAACTACTGATCCAAGGCATTTCAAATTATGTAGATGTAAATGTTTTTTATAAATATTTTCCACAAAAAACTTCTAGTTCATTCCAAAGCGCAAATAAATGAGTAAGGACTCTTCCAGGGAAAGCCAACGATCTTCGGTATCTATGAAAAAGAAGTTGTGTATGATTATTTTCCATCGTTTTGCAAAGTTGAGAGAAAAATCTAGCATTTAGATTACGGCCTTTAATATAATATATGATTTTTACAGTTTCATCAAAACTAGTCACAGCTCTGTAGATATCATAATACAGGGTGGGTCAGAATAACGAGCGATTTTAAAATGACTGAAAAAAAAGTATTTAATATTTTTCTAATTTATTGTCACCACATTAAAGTACCTACGTATATAAAAAAGCATTTAAGAAAAGTAAGTTTCCATAATTATTTTTTTTTAAATAATATCTGAAAAATGACGTCCATTTAAACGCAAGCATTGTTCAAGCCGGGTCCTGAAGTTCGTCAACACATTACGCAGCATTGTCGGTCGGATATGAGCCACTTCATCTCGAATCCGTTGTTTGAGGACCTCGATTGTTCTCGGTGGTTCCTACTGGTAAACTCTACTCTTCAAACCCCAAAGGAAAAAGTCACAAGCTGTGAGGTCACGCAATGTTCCCGTTTCGAGAGATAACATGATTTGAAAACAAGCCGTTGACAATATTCATGCGTACTCTCGCTGTGTGGCTGGGCAGCTTTCTAATCCCCTTCTTTCGGTACAGCGAGATTGCAGCCCTTTTTAAAATCGCCCGTTATTCTGCTCCACCCTGTACATAACTTATTGAGAAATATTGACGTTTAATTTAAAGTAATTTTTTAATAATGATCTCATGCGTAAATGATGCACTGCCGAAAATTGCCACGTAGCCATAAAAGACCTTTCATGTGCCTCCGCGGGTACGCGCACTGCACTTTGAGAAACACTCCTTTAAATTAACGGTATTTTGTGTAAATAAATGAATACTACCATGAATAATCCATAGGTTGTGCCAAATTCTTAAATAAATTAAGTTTATTTTATTATTTTAAATATTTCGCGATGTGGCTTCTGACCTTTTAAAATAATTTTAAGTGCCGCTTGTAGAGATTATAATGTTAATTTTTAAAAGGTTCAACATTAGATTAATATTTTTATAAATATACTTTTAAATTGATTAGTTCTTGATTTAAGTTAAAAAAGAATTTGTGCTTGGAAGTTGACGAATTAATTAAATTTTGAATTTCTTCATCTCATTGATTTTAAATGCAATTTTATTCAGGTTTGGGAATACAGTGAGCTCTCGTTATAAGCAACCCACGATATAAGCAACTCGCGTTATAAGCAACACTCGATATAAGCAACTATCGTATCGGAGTATACGATATAAGCAACTGTCAGTGGACAGTTAAAAATACAAATATCTAAAATACTATTGCAGATATAACAATGAAATTTTGTAACTGAGCGTTATGGTATTTTTCGGATTCGATGGAAACATTAAGGTTGCAATGCGACTTCCGGTTCAACCGGAAACGGATTCAAACTTTGAAATTTTAAATAGAACATCTGTATATTTTTACATTTTTAGATTCGTCTTAAAATTTTCTTCAAAAAATGTAAAAGGTTATATGGGTCTAAAGTCAACAGTTTTCGTAAAATTTACATTTTTACAAAAATTTTCAGTTTTTTTTAACATTCAGGTTACTTAAAAGGGCAGTAAAATATCGTTTGAAAATTAGATTAACGATAGATTTTTTAACAATCGTTTCTATTTCTATCATATAAGCAACTTTCACGTTATAAGCAACTTTTAGATTGGAATTGGCCGCGATTAGTTGCTTATAACGCGAGCTCACTGTATATTACTAATGTTGGATTTATCTTTTTAACTTTGTTTTTATCCTATACTAGCGTAGTGACCCGGCTTCGCTCGGTGAATTTTTTTATCAATCACAGACTACTCGCGCTTCGCGCTCGCGCCCGGTGGACGTTTTTGACCTTTTGAGAATTTTGGATCTCTTGGAAATTTTTGTATCTATTGAGAATTTTTGTATCTATTGAGAATTTTGAAACTTTTGTGATATTTGGATCTTTTGGGAATTTTGGTTCTTTTGGGAATTTTTGGAACTTTTGGGAATTCTCATATAGCCTATGTTCTTTCCATGGTCCTATAGATTGTCTGTGCCAAATTTGGTCAGGATCGGATGAGTGGTATAGGAATGCATAAAGGACATACATACATACATTCATTTTTATATATATAGATTATTTGCCAAAGTTTTTCAATTAAACTAAAATTTATACTTGAAAAAGTTACTCTATCTGTAACGAAATTATGCGATTATTTGTATATCCCTATGGGTCGTTCCTATAACCGCAATCCCCCTTTAACAAGCACAGATTAAACTAAGTACTTTGTAAAATACCATGGAAACCACCGATATTGATATCTTATTGCATTTTTAGGTTGAGTTTGTATCTTCAGTGACAAATTAATTACTTCTTATGCCATAAATAGAAGGACAGTTCATGGATTAGCCAGCAAGTTATATACAACAGTGGAGATTAATAAACCACAGAAAATGTGTGCCATAAATAATAAATTAATTACGTGATACTTGTACTTGTCAAGCCGAATTAATAAAGGAGAAAAAAAGAACTAGTGGGCAGAGAAACGTTTAATTATTAGAGACAAGTTGGCAAAAACCTAGTTTATTAATTTGTTTAAATTGTAGAAAGGCGAACAAAGAAATTAAGTTAAGAGCATTTTCGAATTATACATTTTTACGATTTTGACCCTGCTGTCTCCCTCGGGTCAATACGACACATTTTAAAACTCATTATTTTGTATCTTATGTTTTTTGATATTTTTTTATTAATATCTTATGACTTTTTTTTTTCAGTTATAGTACCTTAGTACATATATCACTTTTAAATATGTTGTTTAAAAAAGGTAGGTATTTATTTTTGTGGTAAGAAAATTATATGGATGTATCGCCTGGGTCAATATGACCGTTATGTGAAAAGTTAGCTATAACTCATAAAACTGTAATACTATAATCGTTTAGTTTGAAACAAGTGTCTACTCTATAAATTGCAGACAGTAACAGGTCATACATATGTTTTCTATTGTCTGCTAATATGCAGAACTGGTAGAAATTTGTTTCGTGCCACGATGTCGATTACACGGTTTTGTTGTATATTACAAACAATACGCTTTGACAATAAATCAGATCGTCAAGAAAGAAGACAAACCAACAAACTAGCTGCAACAAAATCATATCGCAAAAAATTGTTTAAATCAGAAACTAAAAAGGAAAAATATTTCGTTCGTTCTAGATCGGAACGAAATATTTCGTTTTCGTTCTCTACGTCTCCACCCACAAAATTTCGTTCTCGTGAACAGAAATTTAATAACGGCTAAAACCGGTTACCTTTTTTTTAGTCACCAAGTTGAGGACTCAGTTTTTTTAGTCACCACCCTCTTTTTTTTACAAAATTCAGTGCGGAGATTAAACTTCAATTATTCGAATATTCGACTATCAGTTTATAAATACTTCGTATGTATTAATATGTAAATCATCAAACTTTGTCTTTAGAAAAAAACAAATTTGTCGTGATTATTTGGTACATTGGGTTATAAATGTGAGATATAAAATGTTTGTGATGAATTTTAAAGTCCATTTACATTTTTGTTTCTATTTGTTAGCAATCGTTGGGCTCCCCGCTAAATTGCAAATGGCAATATGTTCGGTTTTGATCATTACGGACGGCATAATTTAGCGAATCGCCATATTGAATTTACCAAATTTTTAAACATATTTAACATACCAAATAAAAAATTTGTGCATTGTATTTAGTATACAAAACTACTTTGTACAAACCATAGATCATCAACGTCAAATGTCATATTTTTAAACTATTAAAAATAACGTGATTATTACGCACCCTTTTGTTGTCCAATCAAGTGTTTATTATTTATTGATGATCCAATTAACAAATTAGAAAAAGAGAATATCTGTACCGTTACTAGTGTTGCATACAATAAAATTTATAATACATATGTATAGGAAGGTCGGGTATATCGTACCACTTTTTAAAATTTTGGTTATGGTGAATCTTCTATTAAAAATTACGCGAAATAAAAAATATCATTGGTTAGTACATATATTTGTTAATAAAAATGATATAAATCCATAGGCAAATAACAATAGGACATAAAAGAAAAAAATAAATTGCAAAATGCTGCAAAAGGTACGATTTCCCCAACTCGTTCGGTAAATCGTACCTAGGGGTGGCTAAATCGTACCTACAGGTTATATATATGGAGATAGGTACAAATTTAAAATAGGCACAACAGCTTATTAACAATTAACACAAACATATTTTTTGTACCAGCTCTCATTCCAGAACATGTTTCATGGGCCCAACGGTTACACCGGAACATATCTTCAATTACGTTTTCTTCGCAAATGAAACAATACTAATACCAATCATCTGGGTTCACTATTACTTCAACATCTTCTACTGTTTTTGACGTCGTAGCTTTGAGACGGCATGCTTTTTTTTTAAATAGACGCAACAAGTGTTAGAGATTCGGCAAATCGTATCTGGTACGATATACCAAACCATTTGCGGTACGATTTGCCGAACTGCCACTTTGTGCGATTTTATGATTAATGTGGAATTAATTACAATTTCAACGTATTAAAGCAAGTTTCAATTTACGCCAAATTTACTGACAAATGCTGATGTAAAAGTATTCATACGGTTTAACTTACCGATTTAGAATCAAAATCTTACACGTGAACGAAAATAATTATTATTGACGACACTGTTTTCACAAATTGAAAGTTACCCGGAAACAGTCATGTTGCCGGTAAAAATGGAAACTGCCCTATGTTTTGCAATACAAGGGCCTCGGATTGAGTAGAAAAGATTGCACCATTTACACTTTCTAATAAGAAAAATAGCAGTGGTACGATTTAGCAAGCGGTACGATATACCCGACCTTACCCTATATTGAGAAAAGTGAAGCTCACTTATTTCAAGTGAGATATCTTACTACCTTGTGGAAGTCTTCCAGCGTAGACGGTAAATTCGCGTTTGTGTACCATGAATAAATATTAAATTAAAAAAAAAAAATTACAACTGGTCTTAGAAATGATTTATTTCATTTTAGTTTTTGAACAAAAAATAAAAAATCGGTTAATTTCATTTAACGTTTTCGTTTCGTTCTCAGTGCCTGGTTTAAAAATACTACCAAAGTTATACAATCCTGGAAATAATATAACTGTGGACGAGTAACTGGTGAGGTTTAGAGGCCATTGTCCATTCAAATAATATTTTCTAAGCAATCAGCTAAAGAGGAAATTAAACTTTAGACTGTTTGTAATAATTCCAAATGTTTCGTTTTAAAAGCACAAGGGTACCTATACCGAAAATTAATCCAATGAAGCACCAAAAAATAATCAGGATATAGGTACACGTGTGGTTATTGATCTGATCCATGATTTCAAAGAACATAACCTTGCCTGTAAACATTTTTACTTCCTTTTAATTGGGACAAATGCTTTTTTAAGAAGAAATCATGTTAAGTCGGTTATAAAAAATAAAGTTGAAATTTTCTTGCCAACAATGGAAGATAACGTCCACAGTTATTTTGTTTTTACTTAAGATAACATGGTTGTTTTATTAAGCAAATAAGAACAAAAATGCTATTTTCATGAGTACCGTACACCGTACACCACGATAATGAAATTAGTTACATAGACAATTTAAAGCTTCAAATCATGTTTAATTATAACGCTACAAAAAAAAAACAGTCGACTTATTTGATCAACTTTTAGCTACAATTACTTGAAAACGAAAAACTTGCAACTGCCAATAATAGTCTTATATTATACAATAAACTTGACACTAGTGCTTACCATGCTTTTGTGATATGGATGGAAATAAACCGGGTATAGAAAAATAATGTTTTACATAAAATATTGCGCCTAGAAGAACCGTGTACCTAAGCATTAAGCTATACCAGAGGTTCCCAATCTTTTAAAGATGTTGTACCGGTATGTAGTAGAAAATATAGTGGCGTACCAGTATTTAAATATTTTTGGAAAAACGAGTCCTAAAAAAAATGTCCTAAATTCTCAAGTGATGATTTTTTTTTTCGCTTGTCTCTCTCAAAAATTTTGTCGAGCCAAAAAAAAAGACTAATCCTACAATAAAACTTTCCTAAATTTTCAACAACTTTAGGTAAATATTTTGGAAACATAGAATGCAATGCTATATGTCCAATTGTAATAAAATCCTGGGATACCAACATAAACTTGGTTATTTTATTTTCGGTCTGAAATTAGCGGGCATTAATCATTTTCGATCACTCGACATAAGCCGATAATTATGTTAAATGTACATAATTATGTGTCTACAAATCTATCACCATCTTCTTCTTCTTCTTCTTCTTCTTCTACACACATATGATTTTATGACTTTTTTTATGTAATTTTATGTTATTTATTATTAAATTAAAATTGTTTGTAAATTTGTTAATACAAATAAAAACAAATAGTAAACGTTGACATAAAAAATTAGACTTTAATGTATTCAAGCAGTTTCAAATAGAGGACAACTGTGTTTGGAAGCAGGGGGCGGTCACTTTGAGTACATTAGAGTCAAACTTTTTATGTCGACGTTTATTATTTGTTTTCATTTTTATTAAAAATTAATTTTTATTTCCATTGGCAGTGATAGTATAATTTTTAAGATTTGATCGTTTTTTGTTATGTTAAATAGACTGTTTGCTATAATTTGGCTTAATTTTGAACTGATTTTTCTCAAACATTTTCTGATGTACGCAGACTTTTATAATACATGGTCGGATTAACAAATTAAATTCTCTATCCGAATCAACAAAAAAATGTGAAGTATGTAATTTAATAAAAAAATAAAAAAACAGTTGCCTATCGCGGATTTGACATAGGTCATCGTAGAGATAACAAATGCACATCATTTAATAGAGAATTTGTCACCGTTTCCAAAAAAATAAGGTTTTTTGGGATTATTTTCAATAATTAAACAAAGTTAGAGGGGTGCGACAGTCAAACTGAATCACCCGGTATTTTTTATATATTATTTTGATACTATCGGTCTTTTGGTGGTTTGGGTGAACGTAACCAAACAGTTCAACCACGCCACTGGCTTGTCAGTTTACTTTCCTTTATTTTAATAATTTGTTTACATGGCTGTGACAGTAATCGCAGCGATATAATTTCAACTTTTACGGAAGCAGTATGGTTAAGCAAATTTGATGTTGGTCGCTTGAGTCACAGTCGTTAGCAGGGCCAACAGAAAATAAGGCCAAGGAAATGATCCTTATCGTAACTTAACAAAGTGCTAACGAACCCCATTTTGCAAAACTTTGTAAAGTATACGTTTCTTGCGCCGCTTATAATATTATATTAAACGTTTTTGAATGAAACCCCAACGCTAAAATACTTCACCTCACCCAATAATTGCTTTTGTTAACTTCAATAGCACATTAAGGATAAAACAGGCATTGTAACAAAACTCCTATTGTGTTCAGATTTCATTAGATTTGACCTTGCTGCGGATACTTATGAAATGAAAGATTTAAGAGCTTCTAGAATTCAAGGATTATTATAATTATATAATTGGAGATTTTGATTCCTTGCAAAAAGTGGCCACAAAAAGGGTTTTACAGAAATGAAATTCGACATCAAATGAAAAAGTTACGGGCAAAAAACAAAAATCCATTTTTTTACTTTTTCCCCTATATCTCAAAAACTAAAAGAGCTAGATAAGTTCTGTTTTCATAAAATTATTAAGCACCTGAATGTACAACTTTGCCCTAATTCAACCGAAGTCGTAACTCTTACCGTTTACGAGATCCCCATAGTGGCCCTCGAAAAACGAGAACCCTGTATTGTATAGTATCTACATGAATTTTATATATAGCAGTTCTTATAGCAACTGGATTTTTCTATCAAGCAAATAATTTGTTCTTATTATTTAATGCTTTTACAAGAAATAAGAAAAGCTTTTGTAAACGTTCAGAGTAATAGGATTTTTGATGAAAGTCTACAAAGATATTAAAGCTTGTAGTGAGGTTGATCTAAAAAGTCAAGACAGATATGAAAAAGTTTCGTTGTCATACCAAGATTTTTCATTTTGGAGACGATGTTGTCTGTATTAAACAATTTTGATATAAAATGTTAAAGAATTAAGCGTTGTGATCAGAACTTTACCGGTATTTGCGCTTATGGTTTTACTTAATGTTGTCTTTTAGTTGGCTCTAAAAATATTTTAAGTTAATTTAAAACTACAGTTCTATAATCGCATCTTTTTTTCTGAGAAATTTATCTCTGTTACATTGTTAAATTTAAGTTTGTATTCTTCATTTTTTTATGTCAAGCTTTCTTTCAATTGGCCTTTACTCATTTTTATGTTCAGTATTGATATATTGCAATAGTTGTAATTAAAGTAATAAATATCTGCAATATGTTGCCGTTATCGTATGTTTGCTATTTACTAATTTGTATTTTTTCGATGCAGAAATAAGATTTTATTGTTTTTGGGAATATTTTACATAAAAAACCCTAAGATAGACAAAAGAACACTCCACAAACAATGTTTAACATATCTCTAAGCAGTAGATTTTGACAATATTGGTAGGTAGGTACTTCATATGAGTGTCAGTATTATAATTTTAAATTAATAATTAGTTATTGCAGGATAGCCACCAATAAACGATATTGCTGTTCTTTTAAATTACCAAAATGCTCTGTCGTAGATATAAAAAAATATATGAAGATTATTGTTAGATATTTTTATGTAAAATTCGATTATACCAACAAAAAAAATTACGTTTGCCATTAAACAGTTATGACCAGAGTCCCGAACCGAACTGAAACCGGAACAAAAACCGGAACGAACCAGTGTTTTTTCATGAACCATGAATTGGAACTGAACCTGATTTAAAAATCACAAAACCGCAAAATCGAACTGAACCGACTGATGTGAACCGGTTCAAACCGCTTCAGCCGGTTCACACAATTATTAGTTTTAATGACATTGTAAATTTTTTACTTTCCTAATTTTGATTACATTTTACCAAAAACGGATATATTTCAGACAGTTTAATTAATAAATATGCATCGTCATCATATTTTCATTGAATCGGAACCGGAACTGAACCGTTGTCGCCAAACCGGTTACCGAATCATTATAAAATGAAAACTAGTGGTTCGGAACGTAAACCGAAAAATTAAAATTATGGAACCGGTAACCGGAACTGAACCGTTATTCTTTGCGGTTTGGATCCTGGTTATGACACTAACTTACCGTTTTTTAAATGGAAGCTGTAGTTGGCTATGGCCTATTTAAATTACTTATTGTTTTCTCATTCCAAATATATAGGGGGTTGATGTATTTATTTTCAATAAAACGCAAGTTACGAAAAACAGGCCGTAAAAACAAGTTGTAAAACCTATTAAAACTGATGTGGTACAAGTTACGAAGGTTTTTTAATTTGTTGTTGAGATAAACATTATAAATATTTGAACAAGATAAACAACAATACATATACTACATAACTGCTGATGCTGACCATATTGTTGTTAATCTTATGATCAAGGCTTTGTAATGTTTATCTTTTTTTTTTTTTTAACTACGCTTGTAGCGTTTTGAAATGTTAAAACTGGTCTAAAAGAGACCAACCATTAAGTTATTTCTCAGATCTTAAAACTAAAAACTTTTTTTTTTTTTTTTTTTTTTTTTCTCCCAGAACATTTGCCATCTGTCCGAAGACAATAAACAAATCCTTTGACATTGACACAATTAAAATAACGTAACAGAGAGACATGTAAGTGGCTGCCCAGTGGCACCCACTCCTTCAATAAACATAAGAACTTATTTCTATGTACTTATCTACTACTCATAACGTTCTATTAAGTCTGCTGTTCTCCAGCGCTTTAGTCTTCGCTTGTCTGTCCCTTCATTGATCAGGTTCGCGGCCAGGTGGTTGGGATGCTGGCTTAGCCTGTCCATGTATCTTTTGCAGTACTTTTTTATTTCTTCTTTTACTGGCACTATTTGTAAGTCCTGTCTTATTATTTCGTTCGTAACAAACCAAAACTTAAATTATAAAATTCACCCATTGGTGTCCCTGAGTTTCTGCTAATTTTTTCACACGGCACCCCACTTTTCGCACTGTACTCTGCTTTTTGAACACTTAAACTAACTCATGTGGCTTTGTTCTCTTCAGTCTTCTGTTCAGGTCATTTATATCGAGGATTTGGATTGCTGATTTAGTCTCGCCTCATGTTTAGCTGCATATCTTCTAATTTCGCTGGCCACATCCTTGATACCTAGATCGCGATGAATGTCACAGTTGCGTACGTACCATGGTGCATTGACGATGTTACGCAGCACTTTATTTTGAAATTTTTGTATTGTACTTATATGACACTGTTTAGCACACCCACATAGTTGTATGCCATACGCCCAGACTGGTTTGAAGATCTGATTATATAATAATATTTTGTTGTATACTGACAGTTGGGAACTGCGCCCCAACAGCCAATATAATTTCCTATATTTTAGACCGAACTCAGTTAGTTCTTTTCTTTTTTATGTGTTCCTACCATCTAAGTTTAGCGTCTAGTGTTATTCCTAAATATTTTGCAGTGTTTTCGTAAGGAACAGTATTACCATTTATTGTGATGGGCAACGGATTTCTTATGTTTATGAGTTGATTTTACCTCGTATAATTTTATCTTCCATTCCCTGGTCCAATTGAATATCTGGTCACTGGCTAGCTAAAGTTTATTTGTCGTGGCTTCTATGCCTTATCAACTGCTAGGATTGCAGTGTCATCTGCGAACGTGGCAATAGTCACAGTTTTTAATTCTGGCAGATCAGCTGTATAAAGCAAATAGAGGATCGGTCCAAAGACGCTGCCCTGCGGTACTCCAGCTCTGATATCCTTCAACTCCGAATACTGATCTTCTTGTTTTATTCTAAATAATCGATTGGAAATGTATGATTTCAGTAATTTGGCATATTGTTGCGGTAGCCATTTATTTAGTTTCTGCCAGACCTTATCGAAGGCCTGGGCCACATCTAAAAAGATAGCTGAGCAGACTTGTTGGTTTTCTAACGTTTTCTCTATGACATCAGTGATCCGATGTACTTGGTCTAATGTGCTATGTTTATCTCTGAATCCAAACTGATGATTTGGAATCAGATTTTTTCTTTCGATAGGTTTTAGTCGTTTTAGGAATAGTTTCTCGAATAATTTGGATGTTATTGGAAGCAATGATATAGGTCTATATGAATTAATCTCATTAGGTGGCTGGTTTTTGCAGCATTATAACTTCTGCTACCTTCCATACACTTGGGACATGTTTCATTCTAAAGGCTGCACTAATTAGATAGGTTAACATTAGAATGCCTTTCCTCGGTAGTTGCTTTAAGATTTCGCCTGTAATCAGGTCAAAACCTGCCAGCAACTTTAAAAACTTTCTTAACTTGCACTTCATCAGTACAAAAAAGTGCATTTTTTTTTGTATTTTACATAAATTTTACATAAAAATATCTAAAAATAACTTTCATGCATTTTTTCGATCTCTACAACAATAACGGAAATATGACACATTATATACATGGCAAAAAAAAACACTTTTTTCCAAACTCAAAATCCGGAAATGAAATATTTTTGAAAACTGCACATTTTCTCTATTTTAAATATTAATCGAGATACCCATGTAATCCAATCGAATTTGGACCACCCTGTATATTATATACAATCAGAAAAAAGGAAGAAATATAAAATAGGTAAGTTTAACAATGGTTGCCATGTTAAAAAACAAACATTTTGGTAAAAAATGTAAAGTTAATAATTTTATTAATGGCATTAGATAGGTACTGCATAATACAGTTAACTTAAAACTCCAATAAATTATTTCGATACCTTTTATATTTATGGAAATACTAAACTCTAATAAAATTACCAGATCATACAATAAAATAAAAAAAATCCGAAAATTGTATTTATTTTTGTAAAAGGTTCCGAATTTGTTCTTAATAACTGCACATTTGTCTTAATAAAACCATTTTTTATATCTCTTGTAATAAGCGAGATGTCCATGTAATCTTGTAATCAAATCGAATTTAATTCACTCGGTACCTACTACAAATTCGCGACCACGAGTAAAAACGATTAAACATTACAAGTGTTTGTATATTGTTAAGATTGATTTATGTATTTGTTAGAAAACTTCACAGCTGTCTAATTATTCGCCGACTCGCATTCCAGACTTAAAAATCTTTAATTATTTATTTGTCTTTGAACATTATTTATAATTTTTCTTGCTCCTCTATGGTACAACAAAAATTTTTAAAACGCATCATAAATTTAAGATGCCTGCCTTGAATATAAACAAGTTAAACGTGTAAGTGCCACCTACCTTTTGGAAAATTTAATACACGGGAGACAGCTACGGCAACATGTTGAAGTAATATCCTCTCCAAGGGCGGAACGGCAACTGGTGCTTATATAATACTATTTTGCCGAGAAGATGCTCTCTTGTGTTTAATTACTAAATGTTCATCCGCTCTTTAATTAAATGTCTATTTAAATGTTTAAATTTGTGCTTTTTTTAAACATTTTATCTTCTCAAGTTTTAAATTTAACTACTGTCTAGATTAAGAGGTTTGTTAAGCATTTTCGATATTTTAAATCTAACTAAATGTCTATCTAAGACAAGTTCTTGATCTTGATTAAGCTGTAGAAATCATAAATTATATTAAAGGTCGTCTTCTAAATGCCAGACTTTTCTCTCAACTTTACGAACAAATAGGAAATAATCATACACAACGTCTTTTCCATACTAATTTTCGTTGGCTTTTTCGTTTATTTGCACTTCGTAGTGAACTAAAAAATGTACTTAATAAAAATTATTGATAATAAAAGAATATTAGCTTAATTAGAATTTATGTGAAATTTTCTGGCATTATTTAGAAGCTTACAAATGAACCTAGAAAAGTATTTATCTAAATTGGACAATAATATTTTGTGAATAAGACTAATATTAAAATATTCCAGACGTTCCGGGCTGTGACCGGTCCTTCTTTGTACGACGTTAAATCCGTTCGGTCCTATTTAGGACTGTGCAAAATTTGGTTCCGATCGGTCAACGGACCTAGGATTCTATAGCGAACAAACAAACAAACAAACAAACAAACAAACAAACAAACAAGCTCTCTTATATGTATAGATTAAGGAAAGTCAGTTTGTATTTCTAGCCAAAATGATAACGTATTTTCGTTATATGTTTGTTACGAAACTATCAGAAGCAAGTTCTAAAAATTGTTCTTCTATATCTATAGGCACAGATATTTTGGGATCTAGGGACATTCTTCGCCCACAATTCTTCGCCTCCATAATTCTTCGCCCACAATTCTTCGCCTACAATTCTGTTCGGTTAGATTAATTTAATTTTTATTCATACTATAATCACATAAACAAAATTAAAAATCACAACATACGCTATTTATGTAGTAATTTTTAAACATAATATTAAAAGAAGAAGTTTGTATTAATATACAAGAAACAACTTTAGGCTAATGTAAAATAATCTGTAAAATTTACGTTATAAATAAAAACAATCACATTTACAAATAGAATTTGTGATATGCTTGTATGCGGCGAAAAACTGTGACTGCGAAGAATTGTCGCGGCGAAGAATTGTGGTGGCGAAGAATTGTGTAGGCGAAGAATTGTGGGCGAAGAATTGTGGAGACGAAGAATTGTGGGCGAAGAATTGTGGGGAAGAATGTTTCTAGACCCCAAAATATCTGTGCCAATAGAAGAACAATTTTTAGAACTTGCTTCTGATAGTTTCGTAACAAACATATAACGAAAATACGTTATCATTTTGGCTAGAAATACAAACTGACATTCCTTAATGAATAAATAAAGCTCTAAGATTCATTTTTCCATTTTTAAGTTCATATCTGTGCGAAGTTGGATTTCCGGTTGTTGTAGATATTAAAACGAGGAAGAAGAATCCCATTCTAGATGTTAAACAACATCTGAGATTGAAATTATAACTATAAATTCAAATTGTGCTTATATTTTATCACTCCATAAGGAATTTCACTCCTGTCATGGATGATACATTGTTTAAATAAAGTAATAATCTGTAGTATATAAATTTTGTTCTGTTAAAAATAAATCATATATGTTTTGTTTATAATAAAACCGCGAAAGGTAGTGCAGGGTGTGCGTTGCATAAAACAAGAAGCTGGACATATTTTTAGTTTGGAAAAACATTATATCTTTAATATGTATTTAAAATTTAAATTAAAGTTTTTTTTAACCTCGATTGGATTCTTGCACACATTTCTGCAAAACCTTAAGACCAACTCTGGTTTACATCTACTTACATTTAAGTTCACATGAAATAAACTTTTTTATTGTTTATTTTATTGTTTTAATTCTAAGGAACTTGGTAATATTAAAAAATATAGAATATCTGAAGTTTAAGAAACACTGACTTAAGGTATTGAGTAATAGTCTGCGTTTATAGGGCAAAGTTCAGTTTGAAAATTAACAACCAATACTCCCAGCCAGTCTCAAAAAGTTGTCATTACTATACCATCTACAAGCGTGTTTTTTGTTGTTTTTTTTCAGTTTCAGAGATATTGTGTGACACCCCTGAATGCTCGAACGTTTTAACTCAGGAATAAAATGGTGTACACAACTTTCGTCAGTTGTCACAATGAGTAGAAACTGCATAAATCTTTCTTCATATCGTTGCATCAAAGAAGAAGCTATGCGCAAACGCTTCATCTTGTGTTCTTCGATCAACAAACGCGGGATCCATCCAACGATTACTCTACGATATTCTAGGTGGTATTTTATAATTTCTTCAACACTTTCAACACCTAGTTTAAATACTTCTGAAATTTTACGAACTTTTATTTTCCTACTTACCAAACTTAAGGCATTAATTTTTTGTTTATTCTCCTTGTTAACTTAAGTTACAGCTCGTTGCACATGTGGCTCAGTTTCGACAATTATTTTCATATTTTACATATTTGTTGTAAAAGTTTTCTTTTTTGTTCAACATTAACAGTAACTACCAAATATTTATTTATAATATTATAACTTGGTGAGCCCCAAAAATGTCCTATATAAAATTACGTAGGTAGTAACTTTTACGTTTTAATTGTGCCCATTAGAAATTTATTGAAGGTTGTTATTTGTTTTAGCTAACGATTAAGTTGGTCAAAAAGTCGGTTCAGTTTTTAAGAGAAAATAAAATAAAAGTTTTTAACAAAAAGCGATTTGTTCAATTAATGATATAATTGTCCTTTCGTTCCAGTAATTTCTACTTTTACCATCTTAGGGGCAAATTCATAATTCACCGCTTAAAGAATTTTCTGTCTTTACTGGCAAAAAACTCTTCCAGGTGAATATTTACATTCTCTTCAGAGTTAAGCTGCTGTGCATTTAATGAATTTTGGAGAGACTGCAACAAGTGGAAGTCTTAAGGTGTAAGGTCGGGTGAATATGGAGGGTGCGGCAAAACTTCCCAGCCAAGCTCCAGTAACCTCTGCCGCGTCTGCAAAGAAGTGTGCGGTTTAGCATTGTCATGATGGAATACAATGCCTCTGCGATTGGCTAGTTCTGGACGCTTCTGGTTTGGTATCTGGTTGCATTTAATTTGTCCAGCTGGTCACGAATTGATGGTCCTGTTCGTAGGAAGACGCTCGTAAACGACAACACCCTTCCAAAACCCATAAATTAAAAGCAAAACCTTATTCGGGTAAAGTTCTGCGTTGGAGGTTGTTTGTAGTGGTTCGGCGCTCCTCATTGTAGATGATCCAATTTTCGTCCCCTGTCACCCTTCTCTTCACAAAGGATCGGTGTCTTCATGCTTCTGCAACGAATCTGATATGGAAATCCTTTGGGCAAGGTTAGTCTCATTCGGTTGATGTGAAACCCAAACATCGAGCCAAGTTGATGCAGATGGCCAATTTCGCGTCGAACAACGTTAAATTTCCAAATATCTAACGAGTTCGGATTCGCAAGGGACAAAATTAAGATAGGTATTTATTAGAAAGCTTGAAGTTTAGTGTGACAAGAACGGACTTTGGCCAACCCAATTAATTCGTAATTTAATTGACATTAAATGTGTCACAAAATTTATTTTGCCAGCTTATTGCATTAGAACGCATTAAAACATTAATATTTCTATTGGACACATAGAGATTTTACCGCGTTGATAATTTATGTGGGATACTTTCAATTAAAACTCAACAGCATATTATGTAAATATATAATAAAAATGTTAAAAATTGAACAATAAATTTTAAAAACGTGCGTTTACATAAATCTTTAAATTTATTAATAACCTAAAAAATATTAACTTCTGTACATAAAATTTCAAAAACCACAAACGCATATCAACACACACGAACCCACACACACATATTTGACTAGGTTAAATAAGATTAACTTTTACATGTTAATTCAACAATGGAGAGTATTTTTTTTTAAAATTTGTTTCGAGCTCTATATTTTAACACACTACAAAACCGCAACAATTTAATAGTGCTAACATTATAAACAACCACACAGAGTGAGCATTTGAACATTTAACCACATATGACGTCACTATAATTATAAAAACGAATAATTTACGAGTTTTAAATCTGCAGATACTTTTAAACATAAATAAGATAAAAATACATGCTTGAAGTGCTCCTATATTTTTATAATAATCTATTCACTTTTAAAGTTTTTCACCACTAAGGCTCATTACATTGTAATAGGAGTGATCTGGAAATCTTTCGAGTTCGATATAATCGGTTTCAGTTAGTAAAAGTTTTTCTAACAACTCTACACATTCACTAAAGGAAGGTCGCTGTTTCGGATCCTTGTCCCAGCAGTAATACATGATATTGTAAAGTTCTCTTCTACAATGTTCTGGCTTTTCTAATCGATGGCCATCTCTAACCTGAAACAGAAAACACATTAAGATACTGTGCCTAAAAGTATTTTCTGAAAGTTGTTGCATTTAATCCTGATTTAAATCCATTAAGTAAAGTCTCGATTTTCCCACGGCACTTTTGGTGTCTTATAATTAGTTTATATTATATTAAAAGCATTTAAACAAATCTTTTTATGAGCTTATTGTAGTTTTTAACATAATAAAGCGCCATTAACAAGAAAAAGCTGTTTTATAAATGAGATTAAACGTTGAACCAGTTGTTGTGTAAAACTGAATTAACATGGTTTAAAGTGATGTTTTAAAACCTTAAAGATAACCTGAGAGATAACCTAGTCATTTCAAATGAGTATAAAAATTAAATTTAGCTTGTATAACAAAATTAATTTAATTTGGTTGTTAGCTTTGGTTGTATTACCCGGATATTTTTGCATCGATGCTAAATTGATTTTGCATTTCCCTTTTTAACCTGATTTTTCTCAACCTTCGTTCATTTGTGTGCTTTTATTAAATAATCTTATTTCCAACCGCACCGCAAGACTGTGGCAAAATTTTCGTTCGTCTTTTAACAAAAGCACGCGAGTTTTTTTTGTACATTGTTTACATGTACATTTTTTGAATTCAGCAAAGGGAAACCATTGTAGCTATTGATTTATTATAATGGCAATAAAGATCGATCAGTTTTAATGAATATCGTCAAACTGCGACTAGATGTAGAATAAAAATTAGCTGAATATGTTCCTGACAGGAAAGAAGTGAAAATAAATGCGAAGAGAAATTGCAAAGGGGTGAAATAAGCGTCCGCCTAGGCGTAGCGAGAGTAAATGGCGCCCGGGGCATATTATTTTTTTGCGCGCCCCCTCGTCTGTATTTTTATTGTAGTTTTTGAGTTTCAAGTAAAATAATGTTGTTATTTATTCAAATACACTGCAATGAAAATAAGATCAAATTTTAAAATAATAATGGCCTTTTAGTTTTCTGGCTTTAAATACGTGAAATAAACGCAAAAATATTTTGTCTTCGCGGCGCCCCCCAAGACTGGCGCCCGGGGCATCGATACCCCCCCTTGCTGCGCCCCGAAGGGTTTGGTTATTTTTGGAAAAACAATTGCTGTAAAACAAAGATTTGTATTCATCAAATATGCGCGATCGTTTAATTTTTGTGGATTAAATGACCTGAACTTTTTATTTTTAAACGTGTGATTTAAAAAAAGTCGAGAGCTACATTCCTTAAGTTTACATGTTTTTCATTTGTTTACAACAAGCGAAAATACCTAAACTGTATAATATAACATTAAATCGATAACCGTGAATATACATCACAGATATTTGGTCTAATCGGACTTAAAAGACAACGAATTCAGTCAACTGAAACTCGACAATGCGCTTATCACGCGCCGGTTAACAATTTCCAGTTATGCCAATTTCAAGGTTTAGACATCAGTTGCATTAGATAACGAAACAACATGTTAGGGCAAGCAAAGAATTAATTGCATTAGGTAAATTTATCACTCATGATAAACAATCACTAGGCATACAATGACATGTTATACCTCCGTATTCTCCAAATGTTGGGAGGTATGCGTATGCAAAGTATTGCGGTTCCTATCATTTTCCAATTATACTTAAGCCACAAATTTTCTAGGTGAAACATCTCAGCATAATTTAAACGTTTGCTAAGTTTTATGTAGAGAAAACAGTTAACCTAAATTTTTTTTTTATTACAGTAAATGGTAGTAAAGAACGAACATATTTTATGATTCCACTCAAAACAATAAAAAAATGAGATTAAATCTATCTCATCAATAACACAAAATACGTTCAGTAGGCAGTTATCACCATTTTATGAACCATTTGGTAATTTTTATCATTTACCTGAAAACAAGCAGACTATGCTCTTTTCTAAGATTAGTTGATGTCAGTTTGAATGATTTTGTCAATTTATTAGGTTGCAGAAAAACACGTGTATTAAATGTGAAAAAAGGTGTTGATATTTTCTTTCTTTGGAGAGAAGGTTTTTCTCCTGCTGCAAAAACGATGCAGAAATATATGTGTGTTCTCAAGGATACACGGTGTTCTACTTCATTCCGACCATGGTGAGGATTGTAAACAAAATAAATAACCGCTTTTAATCGATTTAATCACTTTTTTTTATACAGGCTGCAGACTTGGATCACGCAACATATCAATTACAATGGTACAATTTTAAAAGTCGTATATTATCTCCCCTAATTATTTTACAAAAAAAGTGCAAATAGGTTTTTTTGTGGAGAAGAAAAATCTGCATCTATAAATGTAATCAATATTAATGTTTAGTTTTCCAATAACTAAAAATTAATCAGATTAAAAAACTCGTTCTGTCAAAAATCTGTACCGCCTTGGAATTATGCTGTGACAACCGCCAATCGTAATAACGCTTTTACTGTCATTTTGACACGAAGTTTATTCTCAATTATCATTTTTATTATATCTTGGAATGAAAACATAACTAATTGTGTAAAATAAATGTTTGATAGAATATAAAAGATAATTAAGAATGAATTTCGCGTCAAAGTGACAGTATAAGTGACATTAGGCTGGGCAGTTGTAATAGCATAATTCCAATGCACTACAGATTTTAGTCAAAACGCGTTTTTTAATTTGCTTAATTTTCAGTTATGGGACAACTAAACATTAATATTGATTACATTTATAGATACAGATTTTTTTTTTCTCTACAAAAAAACCTAATTGCACTTTTTTTCTAAAATAATTAGGGGAGATAATATACGACTTTTAAAATTAACCATTGAAATTATTGCTATGTTGCGTGATCCAAGTCTACACCCTGTATACAATTTACCATTATGATCGTTCAGTAAATTATCCATTGCAATTAATACTTTTGTATTAACTAACTACGGCAGACTTGAATTGAATTTAAGTGCATTGTTGTTTTAGTACAAAAGTAAATTTTAACCGGCAATCGTTATTATATTATTAAATATACAGCGTCATTCAAAAAGTCTGCAACAAATGGAAAAGTTTTTTATTATCGATTTCTCAGAAAATTATATTATTCTTAATAAAAGTTGGTGCATGGTCTAAGACCAATTTTAAGATGAAACAATGTTGAATAAAGGTCATAGGACACTAGATTTTAGCGATATTTAAATTATTCACAAGTTAAGTACCTTTATTTTAAGGGATACAAAACAAAAATTAAAAGAAAAAGTCATTGAAAATCTAAAAATAACACTAAATTTAAATTTTGACGGTCAAATTCAATTTTTTTTTTTGAAGAAAATTTAATAATCTGGCAACTGTGCTAAATGAAACATTTTTATTATGTCTTTCATTAAAAATAAATTCTGCAAATTAACAAAACATTTTTTTACGCGTTATTACACACAAGTGACATGAACTGCAATAGTTCAGATGTCTGTATTGTTTTAGTTTCTACGTGCTATGTACTGTCCATGAATCCACTTGTAACTAAATTCGCAATTTATTTCAAATGCACAATAAATTGTGAATATGAGTACATTAGAGAATTTAAAAAACTAAAATTAATGTAACATTACCTTGTTTTTCGATTCTAAATAACTGTTTTCCATAAAAAAAATTTGTATCCCTTAAAATAAGGGCACTTCACTTTTGCGAATAATTCAAAAATCGTTAAAATCTAGTGTCCTATGACTTTTATTAAACATTTTTTTATCTTAAAATTAGTCTCAGACCATGCACCAACTTTTGTTAAGAATATAATTATCTGAGAAATCGATAATAAAAAACTTTTCCATTCGTTGCACACTTTTTAAATGTTAAAATTACTTAAAAAATAAAAATTAGAATTTGACCGTCATAAATTAAATAAAGCCTTATTTTTAGATTCTAAATAACTTTTTCCCATAATTATTTTGGTCTCTTAAAATAAGGGCCCATCACTCTTGCGAATGTATCAAAAATCGTTAAAATCTATTGTCTTATGACTTTTTATTAAACTTTTTCTCATCTTAATGTTAGTTTTAGACGATGCGCCAACTTTTATTAACAATAAAATTTTCTGAGAAATGGATAATAATTTTTTTTCTCCATTGTTTGCAGACTTTTTGATGACGCTATAGAACGTGTGTAATTTTTCTTTAAACAAATCGAGTTGAGATTTAGACGTGACGGGTGCGATGTTATCCTAAATAAAATACACAAGTATTATTTAAATATATGTTATTTATGTTTATAATTTAGCGGGAGCCCAAAGATTGCTTAGAAACAGAACCAAGAGTATAAATGGATTTTAAAACTCATCACAAACATAATACTTTTATCACTGGATTAACAAAGGTACAAAATAACCACTGTATTATTTTACATATATTATTACTTATAAAGTATTTTATAATCTGAACAGTTGAATATTCGAATGATTGGGGTTCTTCGTAATTATATTTATGTAGTTATCTTATAAGCGGTATTAATCGTTATATAATTTTGGTCATGAAAATAAAAAGGAAATTTTTGGGGCGGAAACCTAAAGCACGAAAATGAAATTTTATTGGTTTCGATAAGAAACAAACGAAATATTGTTAGTTTTTAATCCCTGGTTACCATTTTAAGCTTAGTAATAGTAAGTACTGTGCTAGACATGTAAAAATCTAATAAGGTACAATATTCTTTAAAAAACTATAATAGGTTTTAATGGGTAAAATAAACTGGAAAATACTGCTCTAAAGTTACTTCAATACTTAGCCGTAGAAAAAAAAAGTTTAATTGCACTGACATTAATCCACAATAATTGACAGTGTTTATTAAACAAACAAATATAAAAATACACAAGTTTAGGGCACAACTTTAAAACAGGTAAAGTGGATGCTTCCGACTGATATTGTCTTAAAAAACTCTGCATTTTTAGTATGTCTATTGTTTATCTTTTTTTAATAATAAACGAGACAGCTATGTCATCTCATTCAATTTGTACACAAAAAGTTTAATGATTTATTGACATTCTAAGTTGATTTAATTTAATCGCATATAAAATGCAATGAAAAACCCAGAAAATGAAGACCTTAATAAACTACTGGTCCACAACAATAGAATTGACTAACTTAAATGAAAAGCTTAGGACTTAATTTCAAAGTAATTAAAACTAGATAACATCGTTCTGATAGAGTACGTGAGTATATTGCCTACAGCTATTATATAGACTGCGTGAACTATTATTGTGTGGTATACAACAGCGGACATGGATCAGATTAGAGAATAAATTAAGGTACTTTATGTGATTCGGCACGACAACAAATTATTCGAAATGGCCACTTTTGCTGACATTATCGTTTAAATAATATACTGACTGTGTTAAATCATAGGTAATAAAATAATCTCCATACTAACAAAATAAAATTATTCGTTATACATCAAGCATTATATTTATATTGTACGTTGCCGTACTCAAAAAGTTAAAATGAAATATTTTTGATATGACATGCTCTTATTTTAATTACTAATGTTAACTATATTGCAACTATTGCTAAATACTGGTACCTATTAGGGACGTTATACATCGTGCAACAAAAGTTTGCATCTCGTATTTTTAATTTATGGATGAGCACTTTATCTAAAAATAATTCGCTGAAAGCACGCAAGGCCTGTTAATTAAATAATTGTGGCAATGAGTTGTTTTAAGTTTTAAGTGTTTGAATGTATAAAGCGCTTCGTTATTCAATGTAAATATATTGTAGAATTATTTTTAAAATCATTAATTTTTTTTGTATAAGAATCTTTTAAAAAGTTTCAAGACTCTTGTCTTCTCATCGGTGTAATTATTGTTTTATTTGTAAATTACCCATAAGAATTTGTTAAATAAAAAATAAAATAAGTGATTTTTTAAATTAAACTGTAAGCCCCAGCCTTTATTTATTTAAAGATTAAAGTCTTCTCTGTATGTGTTATTTGATTTCATACACATTAAATTGTTTCATGATAGGAATTTTAAAATTCAGTTTGGTAATTTTTTTTTTTTGACACCTTATATTTTCAAAAACTCTCTACTTTTTTTGCCATTTAAAGTTTACTTACAACCATGCTTTGTAATGGAAGAAGCATTTTTACTAAATGAGAAAATAATAAGCAATAAAAAATTAAAAACTAATAAAGGGAATGTTGATAAACTGCTTTTCATAAGTGTAATGTAGAGATAACTCTTTTTAATGCTTGAGTTGTATAATTTCTAAATATATATTTATGCTGGTATCTTTTGGCTTTCGAAAACTTTAAAATACATTGAAGTTCGGAAAACTAGTTAAGTATTAGGCTGACTAAGAACCTATCGTATGTGCTACTACAGTCATTTTCAGTGTGTATTTCATGTTGCTATATTTTTATTATTTTAATAAATAGCTTTTATGAAAATTTTGAGCAATATAGCACTTTCAATTTGTTTAAAATTTAAGTTATTAAAAAAGGCAGTAGAATTTCGTTTGAAAATTAGATTGACAATAGATTAATTAACAATTTGCACTAGCTACCATTTTTTTAAATATGATCTTATTGCGCTATAATGATTACTAATTGCTATACAAATAAAAGTTTGTCCCAAAAAGTTATCTCCCTCGTCCTAATTTCATTTTCCTACCAATTGATAGATATGTAAACAATACGCGGGCTTTTGTTTTTTCAAAATACACTTGATTGAATCGATGTTGCTTCAAGCGGATTTTATTACATTTTAAATGTTATTTTGGTATCTGGAACTTTTATAAATGTAAAGAAAATAACTGTATTGGGTATCTGTGAAAGGCAGTTTCGTAATAACTTTCTTATAAAAGTCGTTCTATTGTGCTTAATATGCAATTTTGTTGTGTTCCAAGAAATGGTTTGATATTAAGAAATTGAAAGTTCAAAAAGGATCAATATTTTAGACAACAAATAATAAACAAGACCCACAGTACAGTATTTGATACATATTGCAGATGACTGCATTAAAAAAAAATTGTGTCAGTGCGTCAGACTTACATTTTAGTGTTCCAAATAAAAAATATATCTCCATATACACTATGTACCGTCGCATCTGCTATGGTTTCCAATATACATACCATATAGGCAGCGATTCAGATACTAAATTTAAGCGCTTTGTTTCATCTATGTTATCTACATGCAGAAAAACTTTTTTATGTAAAAATGTTGTTAGTAAACTCGAAACTCGTACATAACCATTAAATGTATGACATGGCGTTTCATAAAAGAGTAAATATAAACTTTTAATTTATAGTTAAATGCAACATGCACTTATTTGTGGCATTATATTTATATACTTATATGTTTTTATCGATTATTCTTTCATTTTCCGGAACTTATCCAATAAACAAAACACTAAATATGGAAATTGATCTTCTCCACTTCATTGTTATTTAAAAGAGCTTATACAACATAACAAAATACACTGGAGTTGAGAAAATGTCAAGACATATTTACATTTTGATCAAGATTATAAAACTTTGTCTTAGTCAAATATATATCTACAGCTACACCAGAAACTTTGTATATTTGAATTTATGTTACTCCAAAAATGTGCAACATAAATATTGGAATAACAACCGAAATTCTGCTACTTACTGTTTCTTATGTTGTTAAGCGGAATATGTGAGACTGTTTTAGAAACTTTTTACTGTGGGTACAATACGTCAATTGCATTTATATGTGCACAAGTGCGACCAGTAAAGTTTCAAGTTCTGCATACACTCGTATGTACCTATGTACTGAGTACTACGACTGAAAATCACAGACGTGGTTGTACTTTATTTTGAGATATAAAGCTATGGTGTTTGTTACCAAATATTGAAAAGGTTCCGAAAACATAAAAACGACTCGTTCAGTTGAAAATATCAAAAGAGTGCGCAAAGTACGCAATTAATTCGTTACATAGTACCAAAGGGAAACGGAGATTATTATTTGAGTGTTCTGCAGCATTTGGTACCAAGAACCTACCAGGTTCGTTCTCAATACCATGAGCAGGGTAGCTGGTCGTTACTACACCAGATAGTAGCTGGTTGCCATGGTAAAGAGTTGTCTTTACCGGCCTAGGCCAAAAAGTTGCTGGTTCCCATAGTAATGAGTTGTCTTTACTGGCTTAGGCCAGAAAGTAACTGGTTGCCATAGTAAAGAGTTGTCTTTACCGGCCTAGGCCAGAAAGTAGCTGGTTGCCATAGTAAAGAGTTATGTTTACCGGCCTAGGCCAGAAAGGATCTGGTTGCCATGGTAATGAGTTGTCTTTACCGGCCTAGGCCAGAAAGTAGCTGGTTGCCATGGTAATGAGTTGTCTTTACCGGCCTAGGCCAGAAAGTAGCTGGTTGCATGGTGATGAGTTGTTTTGTTGGTGTGCGCTGTCAAACAAGCGTTATTATACCACCAAGTGAGTTTTCCAAGTTTGTTTAAGTTATTGTTTGATTGTGGATGGTGACGATAGGGATTTTGGTGTCAGTGGCGGACGCAGAAAAATATTGTACGTAACTTACCCGTAACGTGTCTTTACTGAATTCGAATGGTTTTGGGACTCGCCTACGGCTCGTCCAAAAACTGTCTATTCGTCCAGTAAAGTACCACTTTCCGGTCTTGTTACGTAAAATAACTATTACGGGACGTCTGGTCACTCTAGGGTGGCTAAACATACAATTTATGGGACCAAAATATAAATATAATAAACTGAAATTTAAAAAAATCTACTCTTAAGCAAAGGTCAATATTGTTGACGGCGCTCGAGATTTTCAAGGTTTAAAATTATTAATATATGGCACTCGAAGTAGAAACAGTTGCCGACCCCTGTATAGACCAATATTTTAAGTTCTTACAGTATTACATATTTACAGAAAAAAAAATCGAAACTGGCGGCCCACGTTTCTCGATAAATAATCGATAAATTAGGTTTAAAGAACAATTTTTGTGGCTAAACAGGTAGAAACTTAAAGAATTTTTAAAACTTTCCCTTAAAAACTGTTAGAATGAGCAGTACTTGCTCTGATATCTGTCGCATTAATCCTAATTGATGAGACTCCTATACGATATTATAAACTTTGAGTTAAAATATTTATACATACTTTTTTCATAACCTCCGCCGCAGATAAGCCCGGATAGGGAGTGCTGCCCAGAGTAACGATCTCCCAAATAAGCACACCGAAACTCCATACATCTGACTTAACGGAAAAAATATTATCGTAAAGTGATTCCGGTGCCATCCAGCGAATAGGGAGACGACCTTCACTTTTTCTTTCGTAAATGTAAGAAGCGATCACATCACGTGCAAATCCAAAGTCGGCAACTTTACACGTGTGGTCTTCCATTATTAGTACGTTGCGGGCTGCTAGATCTCGATGAATTATCTGAAAATTAGGAGAAAACAAATTAAATTATTTCTTGCGTACGAGAACTATAATTAATTAAAATTAACATCTTAAAAAACTTTATATTGCAAAAGACAAGTGTACTTTAAACCAAATTAAATAAATAAATAAGCATTAGTAGCGATTACCTACCTAACCAGTTACGTGTGAATTCAGTTGTTTTTTAAATAACGGATCTGACTTGCGACATTAAACTACAATAAATCAGTTTTTAATTTTTATAGCGTATGTTTTAAAACGCCTCTCTGACCATTCGTTACATCCTAATTGCAATTTTCTTATATTTTTTCCTTTACATCACCGTCTTCATTGAGGTGCGGAAAATTGCTTGAAAACAATTGCTCAAAAGAAAATTTCTCGAATACAATAGCTCGAAAAATTGTTCCTCGAATGGAAAGTTTCTCGAAAGCCTAGTTGTTCGAATAACAATTTCTCGAAAAGAAAATTGCCCGAAATAATGAAATAAGTTACTTAAAAAAGAATATTAAATTTATATAATTACACAATCATTAAATGTATTAGAACAGTTGTTACAAATACATGTACACTTACTCAATTTGTTGTTGAGATAAACACTATAAATATTTGAAAATATTATACAGTGCATCTAAAAGGTATGGAATATGCTATATATCTCAGTAAATATCCATTTTAAGGAAAAATGTTTCGTTTAAAAGTTGTTTTGTACTTAGTTTTCCACCATAAGACAAAATTTAAATTATTTTTTTCGAATAACAAACGCGCAATCAATAACAATTGAATTTTTTTAAATGACTAGATACCTCTATATTATACTCATTTGATAAAGATGGGTTCACCTAAAAAATAAAGTTTATGCTAAGAGGCCGGAGAACATCGAAGATCGTATTAGAGAAGAGACGAGGTTTATTACACCTGAAATGGTTGGGAATTTTAGTAACGGGTTTAAAAACCGAGTTTATCATTGCCAAGCTGTAAATGGTTTACAGTTGGAACACTTATTGCAGATTTCGTCAAAAAAAAATTGTAATTGTTGTGTTCAACTATTTTGTATTTATATAAATTTAATATTTTTTTGAGTAACGTATTTCATTATTTCGAGCAATTTTCTTTTCGAGAAATTGTTATTCAAGCAACTAGGCTTTCGGGAAACTTTCCATTCAAGGAACAATTTTTCGAGCAATTGTATTCCAGCAATTTTCTTTCGAGGAATTGTTTTCGAGCAATTTTCACCAAACAACCGTCATTTTTTTTTTACCAGCGCCTTCTTGATCTTCTTTTTTCTTTCTTTTCGTCGTAATCCACTTATAATTATTTCACTATTTCCTCTTGCATGCTTTTCATAAGGGCGTACTAGGTCAAGTGTCTTTTTTTGACAGTATCTGTTAATCTTTCATTTTCATTCTTTGATTATTACTACATGATCGTTTATAGTAAAATCGCAACATCTTTGTCAGAAGCTATTTTCAACTGCTTTTACTCTATTTTGTGTGTTTATTGTCCAAACTTTTAGAATCGTATCTACCGTCACCTGTTAAAATGTTCCCCAAGTATCTGTAATTTTAATCATCCAGACCAGATCTTCCCCTTTACATTCCACGATTCTTAACCGGGGGGCCGCGAAAAATGTATAAAATGTATAAAACGTTTTTACTTTTTAAAATATTGAAATATATTTTTCTTATTACAAACTAGCGGGCCGCGAAAATGTTTAAGGATATTTAGGGGGCCTCGACTATTAAAAGGTTAAGAACCAACCACTTTCCTAGAACAACCTGGTCTTCTGCGAATAATAGCGATATTTTTCTCTCCAATTTAAACCCCACACTACTATATTTCCTGATCCAATTTCTCAAAGCATCATATTATTTAAACAGTGTTGGAGAGACTTTTGCTTATAAAAAACGAATCAATTGCTTCCTTTCTACTTTAACCGTAGTAGCTATTATTCTTATACAATTGCTTGACTGCGTTTATGCAAATATATACAACAAATTTTCTTTTCCTTTATTGCACTCTATAGTAAATAGACGGGGACGCTGTCATATAACTTTTTAAAATCCACAAAGATAAAATGCAGTTGATTTTCTTCTTCTTCTTCTTCTTCCTTCTTGACTATAGGCGATTCGCCTGTTTATTCTTCGTCCACTTGCCTATTGCTCTACGTTGAGGTTGTCGCTCCATCTTTTCCTAGGGCGTCCAACGCTCCTGCGTCCCAGTGGAGACTTATCGCGGGCGATTTTTACTATTCTCCCGTCGTCCATTCTATTAATATGTTCATTCCATTCTTTTCTTCTGCCTGTTACCCAGTTATTAATATCGTCTACTTTGCACGTTTTTCTTATTTCTTCATTTCTCTCCCTGTGTAGAAGTGTTTTACCCGTAATTCTGCGCAATACTTTCATTTCTGTTGTTTCTAGTTGTCTTTTAGTTTTTGACGTTTCTGGCCTGGTCTCCGCTGTATATGTCATGATAGGTCTAATTGTTGCTTTGTAGATTCTAGACTTGGCCTCAATTCCCAAGTTTTTGTTGCACCATATTGTATTATTTAGACATCCTGCTATCCTTGTTGCTTTAGTTGTTTGTTCCCTTACCTCTGCTTCCACATCGCCAAAGCCCGAAAGTTCTATCCCGAGATATTTGAATTTCATTTGCTGTTGGATAACCTCTCCATCGACTTCTAGTTTGCACCTCAAGGGTGTTTTTGAAGTTGTCATACATTTTGTTTTTGTGGAAGATATTGTCATGTTAAGTGATTTAGCTGTACAGTTGAACGAGTGTAAGAGTTGATTTTCGTGTGCAATAATTTTTTCCATTAGTTGTTTCAGGAAAAATATATTATCGCTACTTGATCTTCTTAGTCTCAAACCGCGCTGTTCCTCCTTATGTTTCATTTGACTCTTGATTTGATTTTTAGCACCCTTTCGTACAGTTTCCTTATGGTAGCTGTCACGTTTAGACCCTGATCGTTTAAGCAGTTCCTTTCATCACCTTTTTTTAAAAAAAAAAGTATTGATATGGGCTCGGTAGGGTTTGAATTAAAGTTAAATGGATGTGACCTTTCATGAAAAAGGTACCTACATTTATAAAATACCGACCTACATTTTTACTGGAACTGAGATGTAATGCCTAGTTAAATAGGTTATTTTATAAAATAACCGAGTTATAGCTAAACCGATAGTTTCTGACAACTTTGATAAGGTATCAATCAATTAAAACTTTTTTAGTTTTAAAAGCAAATACAGTTGGTAACGTTAAAAAGTTAGTTTCAAAACAGATAAGTATTGTTTTGGTAAAGATTCGACCATAGGTTAATCGTAAAATACAGCATATCAAGCAAACGTCTTAGTAATACTGCTTTATGAATATTGTACTCTGAATCCTTTTTTATGTGTAACTTAAGTTTTCTTTTACAAAGTTTTATGTTATACAACGAGATGTAAATTTTAGAAAGTTAAAATTTATGTTTTGTTTTGGCGTTAAAGACGTTTTTTGGATATAAAAATACAATGGTGTGTAATAATTATTGTAAAACAATTGTTTTATGTGAAAATTAAATCAAATAGCTTTAAATTTTATCTTTCAATAAAACTACAAAATTTTAAATTGTCATTTCAAAATAAAAAATTAATTCTAATATTGTTTGTCTTTTTATTGTATGACTTTGAAAAGAAATATTGGGTGTAATGGCATATTCCCAACCAGATGGATTGTCGTTTTAACAAGCAGTCATTTTTAATCGGATTAGGCTTGTTAAAATAATGATCAAATGCTAATAAAGGTCAGGCTCACAAAAAACAAATATTGTAGAAAAACTCCTGGGACAATTACTGAATAAATTAGATTGAAAGTATTATTCAAAGTAGCAATATTTCCCGAAAGTATAGAATTGCTATTAAGACAGTTATTTGAAAATATACCTTAATTTACTTTTACTTCTAAATGTAAATTTTTATTGATTGATGTCATTAAATTATGTAATATTCAGAAAAAATTAACTTTAATCATTTAAATTTTTGACTATGTATTTGTAGTCATACCAAATAAAAACTGTTTACACTTAAAACTTATTTATACATATATAAATAGAATGTAATTGGTCAAACAAAATGTAAAGCAATTAACTCAGTTGAATAATTATCGATGGATCAAGTGGTTTTAAATAGGATGGTCCCAAAAATATAATAATAAAAAAGGGTTCTTTGTTAATTACATTATTTAGCGTTAATCGTTAAATATAATTAGAGTCTTAGGAGCTACTATTCCAAGATGAATATACCTACTATTTCTTCATTTAACATGAATAACATAGGGAACATATGAAACCGTTAAAGATTCAAGTATGGTTATATCAACAACAGATTTTTAAGAATAAAACACATTAACTTAAAGATTGCATTGTACTGTACTATCAAATTGGTAATAAATATATTATTTAACAAAAAATTAACTGTTTATAAACCTTTGAAATTCGATGTTCGTAGGTTTGCTCTTGAAAAGTAAAGTTTATTGTGAAGGTGCAATAACTCAAGAAATAAGTGACAAGTTTTTGACGTTAGTGAAGTGAACAGTCAGTTTTTTCGATTTCCAGAGCACTCTATTTGCTTCAATAACGATTAGAAGAAAAAATGTCGAATATCTCGCAAAGGATGACTTTTGAGTATAGGACATACTTAACAAAAAATGAACCTCTCTTAAAGATGAATTCGATGACATAAGAAAATACAGGGGTTTGCTTTAAAAAAATTAAGTTACGAGCTTTTGAAAATCATGGAAGTTTTATGAACACCCTGTATGCGTGATTCAAAGTTTTTCATATCGAGCGAATAGAGCAATGTTTTCTGCATGTCTTTGCCAAATTACAACGCTGTATTTTGAAAAATAACTTCAAAAGAGTTTTTTAAATAAAATCCTAAAACCGCCAACACCGCATAAAAACCTATAGTATTTTATGTTGATGCAAAGCTAAAATAATGGCGATCAATAATGTTAAATAAAAAATGGGGTGTACGACAATAAATTCCTCTCGAAAAAAGAATTCGAGACTACGTACTTAGTTTTTTTAAATCTCTGATAATTACCGAGATACCCCCTCCTGTATGGGCATCGAAAATACGCCACCCTGAACATAGACCGTATCAATCAATTCTTTTTTTGGAAAATTCATATTGAACATGTTATACTCATTTATTTATGTTTTAACAATTGACAGCAATTTACTCTGACATTTGTTACTACAGAAATTATTGTTTCTATTGTCAAAGTCGGGGCCTACTCCGAAAAAACTAGGAAATCCCTACACAACGCTTATAAGAATAAGTTAAATGTAAATATCTCCGAAAATATTTATTTTAGGTATAGGTAAGTATTAAGAAAAGTTGAAGAAAAACAAAAATGCAACAAAATGACGTAATAATATACAGGGTGTTCCATTTGAAAAAATAAAGTTATTGATGTTTGAAAATTGAGAAGTTGACACATCTATAAGAAACACCCTGTATAATATAAATTAATTTTGATGTATTTAGACTATGACTACACCTTTTGACTTTGTATGTGCAAAATATCATTTGCCAATTATTATTCATAACGTTGTGCTCTTGACAAGTATTGTACCCTGTTTTTCTGGAAATTCAAAGATTTTTTGAGATAAATTGGCAACGTCGCAAAAAAATAAAAAAAAACAAAATACTGTCATATGGAGATTTTCTTGCTGAATTCGATTATGCAAAAATATACTGGGTGTTCAATTTAAAAAAAATACCTTTAGTAACGCCCCACTTTTATGAAACACCCTGTATACTTGAAACTAATTTTAAAACATGCACGTCTAGAAATACTATAAGTTTCAAAAAAAACTTTTTTTTATTAAGTTGACATTAAGGGCAATAATGGACTTTATCGCACTAATGGCGCATCCTGTATGTAGATATTATAGTTGTTACTAAGACACTTTACACGTTCGTCGAGTTTGGGCCATCCTGTACGTATATCAAAGTGCAAAAAATCAATAATTCTATGCACACGATAAACCTATATTATCAACATTTTAAATCGAACGGTACCTGGAATAAACCTAAAAAGTACACTCACCCCATTGCTAGAAAGAAATTCCATTCCTCTTGCAACTTGATAAGCAAATAACGTTAAATCTCTAGAAGTGAGAGTTTTACTTTGGCCATGCATGTTATTATAATTTCTTTCTGCCCTCGAACTCCTCAAATAACTCTGAAGCTTGCCTTTTGTAACGTACTCCATTATCACAAAAACTGGATCCTTCTCCGTACAGCAACCAAGTAGTCTTACCACATTCGGATGTGGATCTAACATTTTCATTACTTGCAGTTCGGATACGAGGTCAGCACGTTCTCTGTCTGTTGCATTTTCTTTTAAAGTTTTAACAGCGACGATTGAAATTCCTTCGTTTCCTAAAAACAGGGTATCGTTAGCTTTGATCTTTTATAATAAATAGGTTTTCATTCTAAATTTGTATTGTTAATTTTTTTTTATTTTTGATAATGATTCGGGTATTTACTTTAAGGTAGGTAGCTATATAAAGGCTTAAGTGTTAGTCACAAAACATTTAGGCAGGTTAATTTTTTTTTAAAATTCACAAGCTTATGAAATTCTCTCTCGCATGATGCATATTATGTTAAGTGTGTCTTGCAAGAAACTTTTTTTAATGAATGTGACGCATGATATCGAATAAAGGAACTTATAAATATGATAATTAAGAACATACAGTAGTTAAAAGTAATTAATTAGAACAACAACAAACAATAGGGTGAAATTTTAAGATCGAGATTTTGAAGATAATCGAGAAATTGCAGAACAATTTAATAAATATTTTATAAACAGCATTAAAGACATTTATGAAAGTATTGGAGTAAACAAGTTTGTCGAAACACCGATATTTCAAACAAGTAAAGTATTTTCATTTAAACCAGTGACGCTGGACGACATTAGTAAAATAATGCAGAATATAAAGATTGGAGGTGGTACGGACGATGTATCTATACAGGTTATTCGAGCTGCATTACCTTTGATTGGAAACACAATGACAGACATAATAAATGAATCGCTACTGACCGGTGTTTTTCCCGAAAGTTGGAAAACGGCGTTAGTTGTACTAATACCAAAAGTGAGACGAACCAAAAAATGCGAAGAATTTAGACCAATAAACATACTACCTAAATATGAACAAATTTTGTAGTCTGTTGTCAAACGACAAATATTACAGTTTATAGAAGACAACCAAATACTATCAGACGCTCAATCCGGCTTTAGAGCCAAACATTCATGTGAAACATCATTAAATCTTGTGCTAGCTGATTGGAAGCAGCAAATTGAAAACAACAAATACATTGTGGGGGTATTTTTCGACTTTAAAAGAGCATTTGAAACCATAGATAGAAATAGGCTGATCAAAAAACTGGAACAATATGGTATACGAGAAATCGAAAACAGGTGGTTTGAAAGTTATCTAACAACTCGCTATCAAAAAACTAAATTTAACAATATAGAATCAGAAAAAATTATCAGCACACTAGGTGTACCACAAGGTTCAGTTTTGGGTCCTTTACTTTTTGTGCTGTACTTAAATGATTTGGAACACAATATAAAAAACTGTAGTGTCAATCTCTTTGCAGATGACACTTTAATCACAGCTTCTGATAGCAACCTAGAGGCGGCTATTAATAAGATAAATAATAACCTATACGTTGTATCAGAATGGTTAAAAGTTAACAAATTAAAATTAAATACAGACAAAACCAAATTTATGATAATAGGAAACAGGCCAATACCGAATGATGTAAGCATTAAAGTTAAAATAGATAATGAAGAACTTGAATGTTTCGCAAATTAAATATCATGGTGTTATGATAGACAATAAACTTAAATTTAACAGCAATGTGGATTACATTGTGAAAAAAGTTGCGAAAAAAGTTGCGAAAAAAATTAGTTTTCTGGGTAGATTAACAAACAAACTTAGCCTTTCAGCAAAAATTACAGTATATAGGTCACTAATCGCTCCACACTTCGATTACTGCTCGAGTATTTTATTCTTATGCAACGGAGGCGACTTACATAAATTGCAGAAACAACAAAACAGAGGAATGCGTGTTATTTTAAAATGCTAGAGATATACTAAAATAAGCGAAATGTTAAATACTCTAAAGTGGTTAAGTATACGTGAACAAATGACGTTTAATTGCCGTTTTTTAATATACAAGGCAATAAATAATTTTTTACCACGTTACATGACTAAAAATTTAATACAAAACTGTAACATTCACGAATACCAGACCAGGAACAAAGACGACTTTAGACTACCAAAACTAACGAAAACAAATACACAGAACGCCTTGTACTACAAAGGGCTCAAGATTTTTAATGAATTACCTGTGGAAATTAAACAAACCACTTCCATATCAAATTTTAAAAAACTATGTTTAGAATATGTGAAAAATAATGTTAAGATTTAATAGTTAAGAAAATATAAGCAGCATTAAGATAATGTAAAATTAGCTAAAAGCTAAATAAAGATTTATTATTATTATTATTATTATTATTATAAATTGTAAATATAAAAAGTAGAAAAACAGGCAAAAATCTAGAAAACTATTAAAAATATTGCATAAAATTTAGTAGCTGACTATCATTCGATGCGAGTATTGAGGTTGCAACAACTTCCGATTTAACTAAAAACGAACCCAAAAGTTAAAATTTTTAATCAATCGCCTGTGTATTTTTTAATTTTAAATTTACTTCAAAAATTGTAGAGATTAATTGGGTCCTAACACAACAGCATTCGTGAAATTTACATTTGTAAAAAAAATTTGAGCAATACTGCACTTTCAAAAATATTTTTCATATAAAAACTTTGAAAGAGCAGTAATTTTTTTTTTATTGACAATAGATTATTTAACACCTTGCACTAGCTAAATTTTAATAATATTATAGAGGGCGTTTTTTACACTTGGTCAAACTTAAAATATCGATAATAAATTTTCCTAAATACAAGGGGATTAAAAGTAAAGGCAAAGGTTGTGAATACTGTTAAAAGCAGAAAGCTGGAGTACTTGGGTCACATAATGAGACATCGAGAAAAGTACGGACTGTTGCAACTGATGCTTCAGGGGAAGGTAGACGGCAAGAGGGGTCCGGGGCGGAGAGGGATTTCGCGGTTGAAGAATCTGAGAACTTGGTACAACACTACAACCACGGAATGATTCCGTAATGCTGCTAACAAAATTAAAATCGCGTCCCAACATCTGGTAACCGATAGGCACGTTAAGAAGAAGAAAATACAACACTATATTTTTTTACACGGTCTTATTGAAAATATTCAACTATTTTAGAATAAAATCTGTCATTATATACCCAATTTTAAGGGTTTTTTTGCAACCTGTTGTGTATAGTGAATTAATTTATTAATATTCGACTATTTTATATTTTTATTTTATCTGATTAGATAAATTATCAGTAGTAATATAACAAGTGCATTGAAAATTATCGATAATTTTTGGTAAATATGCCCGAATGCAAGTTGAGCTGAAAAAATCACGAGTGCACGATTTGTCAAAAATTATAGATTATTTGCAATGCACGAGTTATATTTTGTCAGAAAATTTCCTTCACCTAACCTATCTGTCAAATTAAAATTTTGTTTAATTTAGATAAATTAAAGTATACCTACTACTTACTGCGATTGTTATTATTAATAGATCATTTATAACAAATTTTTTATTCAAGAATTATATTTTAATAAAAATTAATGAACCAAATATTATTTAGGTACATACATAATCTGTTATGTCAAATTTTACAAGTACTGTCAGAGTGGTGTGTCAGGGGTGTGGTTTAATCTATATTAAAGTAACGTTATTGGTCGCCGACATCGGTCAAAAAATTATCAAGACCAAAATACCTTATTCCCTCTCCAAATTTATATTTTCCGCAAATCAAAAACTCAGATTTCTTAGAAACGACCAATAAACGCATGAAAATCTGTTAATTGCGAAAAGTAAATTATCAGTGTATGATTATGTTTATTGGCCGTTTAAAGGAAATCTGAGTTTGTTATTGGTCGAAAACGCAAATTTGACAGGAGGATCAACTCCTGGCAGAGGAATGTAAAATTATTACCCTGTAATATTGCACCTATTGGTAGTCTCTAAAAGATTTAAGATTAGTGATAGGAAATTTTCATGAACATTTACATTGACTACTAAATTATAGTTTTAAGACTTACCATTAATATCCAACGCTTCACATTTCCATACTTGTCCGAAAGCACCTTCTCCCAATATGTTGAAAACTTTCAATCGATGCCTGGGAAACTCCCAGCGGTCTCCAGTTTTGGGGGGAGCAGAAGTTTGCGTAGCTGCCTATAACAACAAATATGTTTCAAAAAACTACTCAACCAAATGTCTGGTAAAAAGCGGACAGATAACAGAAAAGTATTATAACAAAAAAGTTTTAATACACCAAATCACGACAACGAATTTAACCAAAGAACAAGTGTGCGCAAAAGAATAAATTGTTTATTTTACAGGGGTTGATTTAGAACTTGCAAAGTACTAAAAACATTTAACATAACTCTCATGAATTATTATGTTTAGATATGGTAGGTAACCATGACTTTTTAAAACGGGATAGTTGCTCAGCTTCAAGAAAATATTTAGTTATACAGCTGTTTATAGTTGAAGAACTCTGCGACGGAGATATACGAGACTTAAAAAACAAATGCCAATTTCAAATTTACGTCTGTCTCTAGTGTGCCATAGATTTAAAAAAAAAGTGTACCGCCGAGTAACTGTTTAAAATAGGGTCAATTTGTCGAATTGAAGTGACCTTGCATCGTTTATAATAACCGAAAATCTTATATTCCACTTATTTGGCGCACCCTGCATCCAATAACAAAATGATGACGATTCATGATACTTAAGTATTGCAGTATTTTTCTCCCAAAATAATGTATTTTATGCGGTGTGAAGTTTGTATCGAATTACAACGAAGTTCTTAGGAAAAAGAATTCTATAAAAGTAACAGCGTCTACGCTGTGTTTTGTTGCAATGAAATTTGTTCGATTGACAAAATTTGTTATTTTATCCTTTTTATATTTTGTGATTACTAAGCAGATTTTTAAATTTTTCTCTTTTGAATATTCCAACTGAGCGTTTTGAGGAAAACTAGAAACACGGTGCAATTTTATATTCGGCTTTGTATGCACGTGCTGTTTTAAACAAACTTTTTATCCGCACAAAAGCATTCAACCCTTGAAAATGGGGTTTCGTACGCAGAGATAAAATCAGTGCGAAATTTTAAAAACAAATATGTGTCTGTGAAAAATATTTTTGTTAGTATGGTTTAAAACAACTTCCGTTGCTTCAATTGCCGCTACATTGCTGTGCATCAATTTAATTAAAGGAAATGTTCATTTTTTAAAAACATATTTACATTTATTTATACAACTCCAATATATTTCTACAAAGATACTAAAGAAAAATGATTTAAATGTGCTCATCAAGAGTTAAATTATTGCAAATAATTAAAGTTATTGGCTAATAGTCCAAATATATGTTCGTGGTATGATCAAATAATAACTAGATTTTTCGCGTCTGTTCATATTTAGTACATGAAATGGAAAAATAGTAATAAGGTATTGTAACTAGTAACATATTTCCTTGTAAGTTTATAACCGTTTTGCTACGTATAAAAAATATTTTGTTTGAGAGTGGTTTTAAAATAAAAGCTTTTTAATGATCCATTCGCTGAAGCATGATTGTTTTTTGCCCAAAGTTAAGCATCAACTTGTCATAAACACATTTTAAAAATCGAATCTTAAAATATTTTTGTGTGCAAAACATTCATCACTTTAAAAGAATTAAAACTTTAAATGTCTGAACGTAAGACACAAAAGTTTTACCCATGAATTTTAAAAAATATTTCAGTTAAAAAAATCACTATCATAACACAAAATAATTTAAAAAACTGGTGCAATCATTTGATTAAACTTGTATTGATTATTTAAATCAGTGGAATAATGGTTTTTAAGAAATGGCTGAAACTGACTGGATCCTTTTAAATGAAATCCCTGTTTGGTCCAAAGTAGAGCGAATTAACTGTAACTTTCCTTTCCGATAAAATAACAAGTAAAAGACGGTGATCTTTTTGATGAAATTTGTTGTGTCAAACATTTTGTAACTAAAGAAAAATTATATAAGTGGCAGCAAAGTTCAATAACTGTTAACAAAAATGGGTTTCAGTATTTCAAATTTCAGTACCTTTTAAAAACTTAATTATTGAATATTTTTTATGTTTGTCATGTTCAAACGCTGTTACTAAGAGGGTCTTTTCTTTCATTAACAACTTTTGAACCAATGAAAAAAATTAATTAAAAGTCGAAACTTTGCAAGCTTGCATTTACACCAAATGTAATTATAATATGAACGGCCTACAATTTTATGATTACATAAAACATAAAAGTGATTTGTTAAAAAAATACATTCCTCTCTAAAATATAATTTAAACTAATATAAATATCAGAGTTATTATTAAATAAATATTTAATATTATTTGTGTTGCGTGCAAATATAATTCCTTTATATTTAATTTTTGTTGTTGACACGAATATGCTTCTATTTTGTTAAGTTTTGTATGTTCTTACAAAACAAGTTATCCATCAACCTCAAATTGTCGTTTTGATTCCATATATAAACCTTTCAGGTTCATCTTTAAAGTTACTGAGAAAACGTGATTGTTTTTTGTTTTTTGCTGCGAAAAAATCCAACAACATTTTGGTACCTATAGGTTTTCGCTAAGTAGCTTTATTTGTCCTTAATGTTCTTTAAGAAAATATGGAAACGGTATAAATATGCCGTATGTTGTATAATTTTGCTTTTATATAAATATATTTTCAATATTTGTCAGTTATTTCAGATTGTTAATTTGTCTTAATGGCAAACTGTCTGAAAATTAACTTCTAAATCATTAGTATATTTTCATGTTCGTGGAATTCCTTGGAACAGCTGCGAAAGCTTTAATTTAAAAGGTTTATTACATTTTTCCTTTGTTCGTTCACCTAATAATGAACGCTGAAGCATATTTTATTTGCAAGCAAAAATCGAGAATAAATGGGAATGCCTTAGCTGTTCATAAAACAGAAGGTTACAGAATAACGTAATTTTTGATAACAAATCAACAACAAGCACAAGAAATGTAAGCTTTGTTTTTTAGTGACTATGTATGCAACATTTTGTTTCTAATTCATAGGAAGTACTTGTGAATTGAATTCAGGTTTTAAATATATTGATGTATTTTAGCTGGGCTAATAGTCTGAAAAACAGACTTTTAATTATGCTTAAACTTAATTGTAGAAGTTCAGAATTTAGAACTCCTTGGTTTTTTTTCTGTAAGCACGAACTTTCTTTGCGAAGTTATTGAATCTACTCATTTTAATCAAAAACTTTTAACCACATTGAAATATTTGGAATTTAGCACGTTACATCTGTGTTTTACTGTGCTGGATCATATTATAATATCCACAACCTGCTCAAATTTAATTAAAGTTATTAAAGTTTAATTATTTTGTCAAAAATATTTTCGCTTTTGAAAATATATCAAAATAACTTTCAACTTTCTGTAAAACAAAATTACGTGAACAGTAAAGATAAACTTTTTAGTGAAGCGAAAAGATGATTCTCTTTTTGCGAACAATTTCGTGGTTGAGAGCATAATGTAATTATAGCACAAGATTGGTATGTTTTAAAAATATGATTTTCATCGTAATATTAAAGGTCAATAAATGCATCCTTCGCAAATCACAAATGGTATTGGAAAAATCTTGAAGAACGTTTTTTAATTAATATTTTGTAAAACGCCATCAAACAAACATAAAGAGCTAAACAATTTGTAAATGTCGATTTATCTTCAAAAACACTAACGCAACTGGAAAAATAAACGAGAACGCTAAATAAACGTAATGACAAATACAGAACATTAACTTATATATCAAAACCCCCTTTTTTCATCGTCTATTTTAGCTTTATATAAAATCCAGATCCATTCACAGTTTAAATTACATCTTCCGGGCAAAATTTTAACTAAAATAAAGCTCTTCTCAAACACCCACGATAGCACTCAATTTAATTATTTTAGAAGGCATTTATATAAGAAATCATACGACAAAGTATTATCAAATTAAATTCTTCGTCCTCAATTTTAAAAGTGATTTACACAAACAAAATATTGTTCGACGTAAAGGATTTGTTATTTTCTCTACCAAACAAAAGTGACAGTTTCTATTTTGCACTGTGTTCTTAGAATACCTGAACATTTTTAATATTTTAATAATTTAAAAAATTCAATATTTTATTTAACTATTATTTAATGTATTGTAAGCAAATATTTCATTTTCTATAGCCAACGCGCGAGCCAAAAAACACCTTACTTTGCAATTTGCTACATTTGAAAGTCGATATGAACTGTCGACTTCACAATTAGTAAATTTTAAAGTTTGTGTGCTTAACCAATCTCGGTTTCCGTTGGGAATATTTTTATGTATTTTGTAATGTACATATCAGCATTTATTTATGGATAAAAAGACTAAATTATTTTTAATTAATCAGTACAGTTAAAATCGTACTCATTTAATTACCAACTTCTACCTTCTTCTGTTACTACTTGAGTTTCTCTCCCATGAAACCGCGAAAGACTTATTGTCCCGGGAAATCCCGGAATATTTAAAAACTCTTATCTTCGTTTAGTTTGTGTTAAAATGTTTGTAAGACTATGGTAATATCATCAATATCATAATTATCAGAATTTATTATGAATATCTTAACTAACAATCAATTTCGAATTTTTTTTATTGTTTTTTAAAAACACTTTTTCTGCTTAATAGTTGCGAATATTGGCTTCCCTGATTATTTTAAGACAAAAAAGTAAGTATAAAAGTTGTTTAGCATCAAAAACTACATAAGATTCTTCACTTGCATTTTCAATTTGGTTAGCATTTTTGCTTCCTTTGGGAAAAAATATCGCGGTAGTTTGATTTCCTATAGTTATATGCGGATTTTATGCAATTAACAATGTGCATCTTAACTGGGAGTTTATATAGATAAATCATCAAAACGTAAAATCAAGACCTTTTAAGTATATATTTATTCATCACATACAATATTTTTAATGGTTTCCAAAAAACCTCGCCAAATTTTGTATGCAACATTTCCAACATGTATCTTTGTTAAATTAACCACGTTTTTAATCCCTGAAGAAGCTCATAAAAAACATGAGAGAAAAGTAGGATTTCAATAAACGTAAATAAATAAAGATACCGTCCAGTAATACCAGAGTTTTATTATTTCATCGATTTTGCAACCGATAAATCATCTTTCGTATACGAATTTCAGATGCTTGACGTAGTGCTGTAGCCCTGTTTTTTTCATGGCTAGGTAGATTGGTAAACAATTTCCTTTACAATTATTTACTTGTGCTCATTTACAAGACCAATAAATAGATAGATATTACCGAGGTATTTAAATTATTTGAAAATTACTTAAATATGAATATCAAAAACTTTCTCTTTTATCCAATCAACCCAGATTTTTTTTAAATTTTTTATATCTATTGTAATCTTAATCTTAACTTTACCCATTCAACGACAGCTACATTCACAAAAAAAACTTGTTAAACCACAGCTTAGATTGTCATCGCAGTTAAAACTTCTTACCGTCGAAAATACAATAGAAATTTATTACTTATAAGAGCACGCGGTGAATGTTGTAGCTCAATGCCATTCAACAATCCAAATTAGGCCCTAGACTAGACCTAACAAAAGGTGACACACTCCACCTGAACTGACGACTTAGAGTCGATAATAGGGTTTGATGTCTGAAACTCCAGTAAATTTGATTTTGCGTTCCTTCTTTTGGTTAGTTGTGATGACGTCAATTATGTAAGCTCTTTACACCTACACTTTTAACATGTAGCAACAACTTATACTTTATACGAGGTCATCGAAAAAACGCAAATTGTCATTTTGTTTTTAACGTCTTTGTTTAGTACTTTATTTTGAAAATTAAACGTGATTATAAAAGCACAGGACTTAAAACGGTCCAAGGTAGGTGTAATACAGTAAAACATAGTGATTGATAAAACTATACACGACTACATGTAGATTTATTACGTATTTTTTGTTACTATTTTAAGAATTTTATGATGAACGTATTCTTATGAATTAAGGATAAAAAGCCTGGATTAAATTAAATTAAAAAGTTCGAAACGGAATGGAGATTAAAGAAACTCTAAAAAAAGATATGGACGCTAAACCCCTGGTATGGTGCTATGTACTACGGTTTTCAAATTCCTGATATTTTGAAACGCCAGAACACCGGAGGAAAAGAGAAAGTTGAAAGGATCAATTAGTGCTAGCAGGGCCACCGAGAGGGGGTGACATCGTATAACGCTCGGCATCGAAAAGGGCCTGATCGTCGGGCCCGGACCATTTAGCCCGTACCGTCGAGCCCAGTCGTGTCACATAACTGTGTTTATATAATGCATGGTTTTAATTCTCGTAACGTATTAATAATACAACAATGATAAAGGATAATAAAGTATCGAGCTTTGTGTTGCTTTCGACAGACGGCTACGCTGTTCGTCTCGCTGTGAATTTTGGAAACTTGGAGCGTTCATTTGCATTTATTTTAAATTTAATCATTAGTCTTTTTACCGTTAGGTGTAAGACTTTCTGTTAACTTTCTTTCTTGCTCACTATTCTTTTCCATCCCGCTCTGTTTTGAGACAGCTCCTTTACGTCCTCCCATTCAATACCTTTTTCTTGCGCTGCCTTCTTTACTCCTTCTTTCCAAGTTTTTCTTGGTCGACCCCTTTTATTTTTTCCCTGCGTCCTTGCTTGGTGCGTTTTCCTTGTTAATTTTTCCTCTGTCATTCTGTTAATGTGACCTAACAATCCTAATTGTCTTTCCCATATCTTAGATTCTCTTGACTTTATTTTTAGTTTTTCTCTGTATGTCTCGTTTTTTATTTTGTCTAGTTTTGTCTTTCTCTCGATTGTTCTTAAAAACCTCATCTCGGCTGCATTTATTCTACTTAAGTTTCTTTTTTTAAGTGTCCATGATTCGCTTCCGTATAATAATGTTGGTGTGACTACTTTTTTAACTACATCTACTTTTGTTTCTTTGGATATTTCTCTTTTACTGAAGATGGTCGTTTTTAGGGTATTATATATTCTTCCCACTTTTCCTAGTCTGTCGTTTATCTCTTTGTCTTGTCTTCAGTTTCCTTCTATGATTGTTCCCAAGTATTTGTAATGTGTTACTTGTTCTATATACTGCTCTCTATTGAAATGTTGTGTGTTTTTTCTTTCTCTGTTACTATCATGCTTTTTGTTTTCTGTATATTTATCCTCATATTAATTTTCTTTAGTTCTTCGTTTAGTCTTTCCATATTATACTGTAGGTTTGCCTCCGAGTCTGCTACCATCGCCATATCATAAGCGAATAATAACTCCGTCAGCTTAACCTTTTTCATCCTCCAATACCCCAGCTGTAATGGTCTGAACTTATTTTTTGCTTTCTTTATTGCCTCATCTACTACGATTGCAAATAGTAATGGACTAAGCACGCAACCTTGTTTTAATCCATCTTTCGTTTCAAACTCTAATGATTCCTCGTTATGTGTTCTTACTGCGTTTAGCGTTTTTTCGTACATTATTTTTAGTGTGTCTATAGTTCCCGGTCTATACCTTTGGTTTTTAGGCTTTTCCACACATCCCTCCTTTGTATTCTGTCGAACGCTTTTTCCAGATCAATAAAACATATACGTATTTCCTTGTTTTTAATCATAGCTTTTTCTATCGTTTGTAATAATATAAAAATTGGATCTTGCGTGCTTCTTCCCCTTCTAAAACCATATTGTGTTTCTTCTAACGTATTTTCTAATTTTTCCTTTATTCTGCCTTCTATTATTCTGGCTAGTATACTTATTAGTGTTATGCCTCTATAGTTTGAGCAGTTTCTTTTGTCCCCTTTCTTGTAAAGTGGTAAAATAATTCCCATGTTCCATTCCTTTGGCATTTTTCTTGTTTTAATAATTTCGTTTATTATGCTTCTTAGGGCTTCTTTTCCTGCTTCTTCCAAGTATTTGATCATTTCTGGAGTAATATTATCGATACCTGGAGCTTTGCCTAGTTTTATCTTTATTATTGCTTCTTACAGTTCTTCTTTCGTGATTAGTGCCATTTCTTGGTGTTCGCTTTCTACCTCTGTTTCTTTTTTTGTGGCTTTCTTTTGCTTCTGTTAGTTCAATAAAATGTTGCCTCCATCTCTCTAATATCTTATCCTTGTCTGTAATTATCGTTCCATCTTTATCTTTAATATTTTTCATGTTAAACTCTTTTTTTTGTCTTAATTGTTTTAATATGCCATAAAACAATTTTTTGGTCATCCCTAAAGTTGTCATTCATGCTTTGTCCAAATTTTCTCCATGATTCTTTTTTTGCTTCTTTTACTGCTTCTTTCACTTCTTTCCTCTTTTCTTTGTATTTCTCGTAGTCTGCTATTGTTTTTGTCGTGAGATATTTTCTCCACATCTCTTTTTTCTTCCTAATAGTATTTTGTAATTCTGTGGACCACCATTCTGTTCTTTTTATATCTTGGTTTGTTATTTTTGATGTGCCACAGCTTTTTTTTGCGGCTTTTAGTATTGTTTCTTTGAATCTCTTCCATTTTCCTTCTAGATCTGTTTCTTCTTTATGTTCTCGTATTTTTTTACTGAGTATATCTTGGTAGTTCTTTCTGCATGTACTATTTTTAAGTTTGTAGTCCTTTATTTTCTCATTTACTTTCTTTCTTCTTTTATCTGTCTCTTCTTTTTTTGTTTTATCTTCATTTTCACTAAATAGTGGTCGCTGCCAATTTCTGCTTGTCTTGATACTTTTGCATTTTTTAGCTCAAGTCCAATGAGAGGGCCAATTTTATTTAAAAAATTGGCTGATCTCTTAAAACGCTGGAATTTTAGAATAGATGCAGTGCGATCGGTTGCAGAAGCTTCCGTTTATTTTCAAAGCTTCAGAGGATGTAATTTCGACTGGGAAATTATCAAATAAACACTTTTTTATTTTTAATAATGCGCGAGATTTTTTGTCTTATCCAAACAAATTTCAACCACCCTGTACAAATTTAATTTCTACCGACATTCCGGAAACTATTACAGCTACTAGCATTAAATGATTGGTGTTAGTTTCCAAAACATTTAATAGACATTGTTAACTTGAACCCAATGGGTTGCGAAAGTTAAATTGAAAATGGTTGTGATACTTTTATATGAAACTGTGAATGCTCTCCGCTCTGACCTCTGTTCATCAAGTTGCCGTAAAATATCATCGGCACACAAGTTAGCACTTAGCAGTTTAATTTAATTACAGACCTGTGAATGTGTCGATTCGCGCTCCCAGGGTTCGTAGCGATTACTAAAGGCGCGAGGACCTCGCCATTGTTGCATTGCGAAACTAGGATCTTCCTGAAGAACAATTCCTCCGGATGATTCTTTGCGCTAGAAATTAAAATAATGGTGACGTAAGTTGTTTAAAGTTGTGTAAGTAGTCTTATAATAATTATTCATTAATTTCCATGCAATTTTATAACTGACTGCACAGTAGATATTAAAATTGTTTCTGCAGTTTAGTTTTATTTAAATTGATGTTACGTGAAATTATGTTATAAATTGTACCTACTAAGAATCGATTAAATAATGCGATTTAAAGCCAATTACCAATTAGCGGTTTCTTTAATACGTTGGTGAAACTGAGCTTGTAGTGCGCATTAGAAATCAGAAATTAACATACAGGGTGGTCCACATAGAAGGGCCACTATTGCAATATCGTTAACGGTAAGAGCTACAAAGAAGTTTAAATCAGACTAATTGTTGCCCTTTTTGAGACCTATTTCATTAATGCTTTAATGTTTTAAAAGTTTCAAGGCACGCTAGATAATATACAAAAATCAAAATAGGCATTTTTTGTAAATCATTAATAATTCGGTTATACTTGATAGTAGAAAAATATTTATTGGGAAAAAAATGTTGATTTTTTTCACGCACTGTAAACCTTCATTCGTTTCAATATTGTTTAAATTCTTAGTTAAATTTCAAAGTTGCATTTTTTTAAATGGAAACCATAGTTGGGCATGACAACTCACAAAATATTTTTTTTCTTTAAATGAAATTCATCAAAAGATCCCTATGAAGCTATAAGTGCCATGAATTCGAACAATTTTGAAACAAATGAATGTTTTTATTTTACAATTTGTACCATCAAGTATAACCGAGTTATAACCGATTTAAAAAATTGCCCGTTTTAATTTTTGTTTAATATCTAGCGTGCCATGGAACTTTTTTAAAACAGTAAAGCATTACTGGAATAGATCTCAAAAAGGGGAACAATTTGTTTTATTTAAATCTCTTTGTAGCTCTTACCGTTTACGAGATCTCAATAGTGGCCCTTTTATATGGACCACCCTGTATACTGACTAAGTGTAAACGAAATCAGGCTAACCCCATTTACATATGTTTAGTTTTTAAAGTTCACAAATACAATTTTAGACAGATCTTAGTGCTAAAATTGTTTACATACATTTCAATTTCTCCGCAAAAGGCCGCAACTTTTAAAGAAGAATGCAATTTGTTTAGACGACAACATAGTTTGAATAATATTAAAAAGTAAAATATTTTTTTACCAACATTTTATACCTACTTACGGAAAATGCTATAACCTGCATTAGTCGAACTTTATTGTCAATAAATGTCTAGTTTTTTTTTAGATTTTTGAGACGTCTAAGCTATTTTGATTGGCTACAAGAGTTTTTATTGGCACGATAGTAATTCATACGTTTATTTAAATAAAACGATTCCTAACAACTAAATTATTGCTATACTAATAACTTGGTAGGTACTTTTATTAAGATCTGCCCGAATAATTAAAAATTACTTGCAACAACACATATGCTCTTTTAACACTTTTAATATTTTTTTTTGCGTTTCTTAAGTGTCATTATAAATTACAAATAAAATTATTTCTTTTTACAAATTCAAAATAAATCTTGTTTGATCTTGTTTAAAGTTTATGGGGAATGTAGAAAGAGTGCTACAGAAGTACAGCAAAACTATTTACAAATACATACCTGTATGTACTTTTTACAATGATCATCAACCACCGAAAATTAAACCAAATTTCAGTAGCATTAAAACAAACAGATATACTAATATAAAAAATGGCAAAAACACTTTAATTGTTTCACATTTATCATTTATAATGGCGGTTTTAACAAAAATAAAACTGGTCAAATTAATGTTTAATTCTGAATTATCAGTAAAGCTAAAGACCCACGTATTAAGTTTTGTTATAAAAAGAAGTATTGATTTGGCATTTATGGAATTGTAGAAAAAACTATGATTGTAAAAGTTAACAAAAATACTCATGTACATTTTAAGTTGAGTTGGCTGCAAATTATATTAATTTTGCATGGTATTAAACAATTTAAATAGGGTTGCTTACCATGTCATCCTTCTTGCTCTTGGCTCTACCTAAGCAAAGCTTCTTCCTAAACACCAAAGCGATAATTCCAACAACTAAGAATATTCCAAACACTGATACAACCGGTACTAAAGTCACTGTCAAGTCCGGCAAAGACTTAACAGGTTGATGATTCAGGGGATCAGTGTCATTCTTAGAGTTTCCTTTCACTTCATCAGTTTGTACCGGTGGAATTATTTGATCAAGATTAGGCGAAGTCAGTACTTGTCTAGGTTTTGTTTCATTTCCGTTTACCATTAACAAACGCGTTGCATTGCTGTAGGTTTGAGGGCGCCCAGTTGTGGAAACTTGGCGATGAGACGGATAATGTTGCTGCTTTGGTTGAAAACTTGGATATCCTACAAGTGGTGGAGGATTGTTTGCTATAGCAGGTGGAGGATTTGAGTTGAAAGCCGGTAGCGAAAGAAAACTAGGAGGTCGCAAGTGGCGGTTGTGATTTAAATCGCTCTGTCGATGGGTCGACGATCCCAATCTTGTGGAATTTAAAATATCTACCATAATTTCGGTTTTAGCTGTAAGTGATCCATCAAATACAGTTATGTAGAGATAAATTCGTTCTCCTCCCTAAAAAGAAACTCACCGTCAATGATTTAAAATTAAAGCATGAGGTTATTAAAAGGGGTCGGTTTCATTCAACACGTGGGTTTGAATACTTGGCGAACATTAAGTGGTAAATGTTAATGTATGCTATGAATTTATGCTAAATATAGGTCTGTAAAAATGTGTATGAGATGGATAAATTTAATTGTTTTTATTGCTAAAAATTAATAATACAATTTAAAAGTTGTACATGGTGTGTTTCAAAATTACTAATATTGACCACCTTAAGACATAAAAGAAAAAACGATGATTCAATTGGGAAAATGTTTGTTTGTACATGCTCATTAAATTCGCAAACTAGAACTATACATGCTATGCCAGTTTTTGAAATAATCTGAAAAACACTGAAAATGTGTATTTTTTCAAATTTTTATTCTCAACCTATAAATTTACACATAATAAGTTAAGTATTTATAGATCTGTTAAATGTTTCAATCACATGACGTTATTAAAACTGACTCTCGCATTTTTAAAACTAACCAGGCTGTATCAATTTTAACAAAACGTTGGACTTGATTTATAAAAAACAACCTTCGAATTTCTATCAATAATAATAAAAAAGTTATAACTAAAATGAGAAAAAAAAATCTTTTTTTCTCACGATAGTACGAGTAAAATTTTCTTACTCGAACCTTTAAGGGAGGCTTATAAAAATCGAGTCATGGAGGAAAATCGACTTAGGGAGGATCTGTTAAATATGCAATTAGACTTGGCGATTAAGGCGGATCATTAAGGGTTATACGGTAATGATGTTATTAGAATTCTTACAGTTTGTGTGCACCGATTTCAAAGCACTCTTTCTAAAGTCAAGCAACTGAGGTAAACCGAGTTACAAATGTATCGAGTAATAAAGGTTTCACCCGTATACAGGGTGGTGATTTTTTCGATGCTCACCATTGCTATCTTGGAAACGGTAAGAGATATTACAAGGTCGGTAAAATTAGAGAAAAATTGCACATTTTTATGGCGATTAAGAATCTGAAAAGAAATCCTGGATATTTTAATTCGTTTTTGATTTATTACAAAAAAACTGAAAAATGTGATTTTACAAAAATATTATTATCTTCCGTACCATTGACGCTATTTCATTTAAACTTGGTAACTTTATGTTTTTGACCGTCCTGGGTTTGATGACGTCAACAGAAATTTTCTAAGCCTTCTAGATTTTAAGTTGCGATAGTCAACTTTTTTATTTCTTATGGCCGCCATATTGGATTTTTACACCATCAGACAGACAAAAAGATTAGCTTTTCAGATTGGTAACCAACATACCTTTTTTCTTTCAAAAACCTTGTTGAAATTTGAAAATTTGTGTAAATAATTCATAAAATCGAGAATGCTCTATAAAACAATTGAAACTATGATATAAATAAAAGCGACAGAACATTTTATTGGTCTAATGATAACGAAATTATGATTGTTGGAAACATATTTAGAAGATATGTTAGGCGAATTGCCATTATTAATAATTCAAAATCATCGATAGTTTCAGCAAGAAGGAGCTGGTCCTCACATTGTAAAAGGATGTTAATTTAGATGCACGCTTTCAAAATTCATGACTTGATACGTTTGGTCCTGTCCATTGGCCTCCGCGATCGCCATGTTTAACGCCTATGGATTACTTTTACTTTGATGTTGTTTATGCAACCACAACGGAAAATATTGAACATCTTCGCCGTAAAATCAAAAAAACTTTCAACTCTATTTCGAGACAAACTATCCTAAAGGCAATGGACGAAATGAATTCGAGGAATAACCACTACATCATACATAACGGCGCGCACTTTAAACAATTTAAATAATTATTTATCTGGTGTTTTAAATTTATTGTCATTTCGTTATTTTATTAGACCTATAAAATGTAGTGTCACTTTTGTTTATATTATAATTTCAATTGTTTTTCAGAACATTCGCGATTTTATAGGTTATTTATACAAATTTTCAAATTTCAAGAAGTTTTTTGAAAGAAAAAAGGTATGTTGGTTACCAATCTGAAAAGCTAATTTTTTTTTCTGTCTGATGGTGTAAAAATCCAATATGGCGGCCATAAGAAATACAAAAGTTGACTATCGCAACTTGAAATCTAGAAGGCTTAGAAAATTTCTGTTGACGTCATCAAACCCAGGACGGTCAAAAACATAAGGTTACTAAGTTTAAATGAAATAGCGTCAATGATAGGGAAGATAATAATATTTTTTTAAAATCACATGTTTCAGTTTTTTTGTAATAAATCAAAAACGAATCAAAATATCCAGAATTTCTCTTCAGATTCTCAATCGCCATGAAATCGTGCAACTTTTCTCTAAGTTAACCGACCTTGTATCTCTTACCGTTTCCAAGATAGCAATGGTGAGTGAGCATCGAAAAAAGCACCACCCTGTAGACATTTAGATTTTTAATGAGCATGTAAAAATATATTTCGTTGCTAGGTTAACGATTCTCTTATCTTTAACAATTTCCTACATCCCAATCTTCTTCATGTTTAAACATACACTCTGTGTGTTTTTATTTTTTTCTTATACTTTGTTCACAAACATTTAAAAAAATCATTTTAAAATCTATATCGGCATTTTAAAATTGTTTACAACGCTATTGTCGTTTGCGACCCTTATTTTAAAGAATGCTGATATCGAACATAGCACTAAGTCTTGGTTACGTGGAAAACATATCCATAAATATCTTACCCGTCCTTTTAACGACTCGTTCAAATACACAACTCCCGTCTTATTGTCGATCCGAAACGGCAGATGCTCAGTTTTGCTATTACCGAAAAAATTTCTTGGCTCAAGTCCATACTCCAAATCATCTCCTTCATTGTCGCTACCACGAACTCTTGTAATCACTGTATCAATTTCTTCGTTATCGGATATTCGCCAATTTCGATCTCCTAGCCATAATGTAGGTGGACTATTGTCACTAAGTTGACCATTTGCTGAAAATTAAAAAAGCAAAATGATTCTATGTCTTTTGTAATTTCAATTTTTAGTAAATTAGATAACTTAATTTGTTATGTTTTTCTCAATCTTTATACAGTTTCGTTGTTACTCACTGCAATAAGAAGACAAAATAAATCATTGACAAAGCTGTGCGAAGCTGTTAAATTATTTAAGGATATCTTGTTTGTAATTGAAAAAGTTACTATGTTTTAAGATATAAATATGTTACCCCACACAATTTATTAGATACAATAAAAGCAAACAGTTTAAAATTGAAATTTCCGAAGAAACGTTAAGTGAAAATCGTTAAAAGTGTGATTCAAGAAGTTGATAACTTATATTCGGTCGTTACTCGTTATCTTTATAAATTATTGCGTTATTGATCTGCAATCATAGACGTTTTTATGTTGATGTGTAAGCCTTAAAAGCTGCTAGAATATAAAACACATCGAACCTCTTTTGATAAAACCACATGAGGCAGTTTGGAATAACGCTGAATTTTTCTTTAGTGACTCGAATGTAAAGTATATAAAATGCAGTATGTAAATGATCTAATTTTTCCCACCTTTGAAACCTAAAGTGTCTAAAGGCGATATTTTAAATAATTTCGCAATTACAAAAACTTATCAGAGTACTTGTAAATTTATTTTTTTAAACAGTGCAGAATTTATTGATATAATATCTTACAATATTATTATAAGTTGGGTTATCGGATTGCAAAGTTTTGCCTTTATTTCATTTATCGAAGCACTTGCAGTCATTCATTAATTATTTATAACTATTATAAAAACTAAAGTCATGCAATTTTTTCCATACTTCTGTCTTAAAATTGTGGAGTCACCAACTATCTAAACTTACAATTATTTATAACATCTTTATCAAAAGTATAACTACGTAACGGCTCAAAAATGTAAAATATGTCAAAAAAATGAAGTTATTGACTTTGTAATTAGGCTTTTTTAGTACAAGTTGCGGGAGCTTCCGTTTAGACCAGGAGTGGGGAACTGCAAAATTCTTTTAGAGTAAATAATTACCCACGCATAAAATCCACAAATAAAAGCTAAAATGCTGATTTATAACACAATGGTCTGCGGAAAAATATGCAAAAGGGCCGCAGTTTGCATTACCAACAAAATCAGTGCAAATAAGACGAGTATGCCAGAATAAAGAAAATAACCAATTAAACCACCTGAAAAAGAGGAAGAGGTAAAACAACATGGTGGCAGGCAGAAAGGAAGTTCGAGGATGCAAAAAAACTTAAAAATTAAGATGTTAGATTAAAAGGCATGGCGTAGAGAGGAACCGAAAAACATCGACAGATGTAGAGCTCGAAATATTATACAGCGTAATTCAAAAAAACTGCAACAAATGGAAAAGTTTTTTATTATTGATTTCTGAGAAAATTTTATTCCTAATAAAAGTTGGTGCATGATCTAAAACTAATACTAAGATGAACAAAAGTTCAATAAAATGTCATAGAACACTAGATTTTAGCGATTTTTGAAATATTCGCACGAGTAAAGTGCCCATATTTTAAGAGATACATTTTTTTTTTATGGAAAACAGTTATTTAGAATCTAAAAGTAAGGCTAGTTTTAAATTTTGACGGTCAAAATCCAATTTTAATTTTATAAGAAATTTCAACATTCAAAAAGTCTGCAACAAATTGAAAAGTTTTTTATTATCGATTTTTCAGAAAATTTTATTTCTGATAAAAGTTGGTGCATGGTTTAAAACTAGTTTTAAATAAAACAAAGTTTATTAAAAAGTCATAGGACACTAGATTTTAGAGATTTTTGGAATATTCGCAAGAGTAAAGTGCTTAAAATATCTTAATAAAATTCTAAATAACTTAAGGGCCATGTCCTAGCCTAGAACAAAGGTCGGTGAACCGGGGTAAATTACCCCAAGTGGGCTAAAAATGAAATTCTTGGGGCAATGAAGACTCAATAGACATAAATAATATTATATAAAAAAGAAATTCTTTCGTTTCATAATGAGGATATTAATTTATTTTATCGGGGGTAATACCATAAGAGGTTAAAATTTGCCGGACAAATTTTTGTTTTACACGAGTTGTTGCTTAGTAACAATTTATTCGAGTTTAAATTGAAAAGCAATAACGAGTGTTACAAATAAAAATTTGGTCTGCTAAAATTTTCGAATGGTATTTGTAGCGAAAATTCCACGACCGAAGTGTGACGTTTAAACCATTTGTAGAAAACTTAACCTCTGATATTTTCCAAAATGTCATTGCGTTGCTATGGTGAAGGTAAACAGAAATTTATCCGACTGCAAATAGTTAGGTTCCTATTTATCCGCTAGCAAACGTGATTAATCGCATGCATTTGCATTGATATTAATGACAGGAGTGGAATTATCGGGGGTAATTATACGAGAGCTTTGTTTTTAGCCGGACTAACTTTCGTTGCTACGAAAGTTTGGTTGCTAGGAAAGTCGACGAGACAAAACCGTCTGATAAAACAACGAGTCCGTAGGACGAGTTGCTTTATCTTTGACAGTTGCCTAATGGTGCCTATCCACGTGAGAGTAAACTACTCGCAGCGTCGCCAAGGATACAGCCAATCGCGAGTTACTCTCAGGGGCTGTATCGGGCTGTATCCTTGGCGACGCTGCTATCGAGAGTAGTTTACTCTCACGTGGATAGGCACCATTATAGCAACTAAACTTGAGTTAAGTAAAAGTTTGTCCAGGATAAAAACAAAGCTCGAGTGTAATTCGGTACGATAACTGCACGAATAAATTATAACCTTCAAATAATAACTAACAAAACGTCAAAATCTTTTAGTCATAAGTCGGTTGCATGGTAACAAAAATATTTAGTTAGGTACCTTTTTATCCGCTGTCACAACGACAAAACGTGACGTCATTATGGAGAATTTAACATATGAGTGCAGTTATCGCTATTATTTTATTCTTTTTATATTTATAATTGTATTCTTCGTATAAATAAATTAAATAAACCCTTTGAATTTAAATAATCTATGATTTTCTTCCTTTCAAATCAATGGGTAACGTCGGCGTAAATAAATATATTTTGGGGTAATAGGTAAAAAAGTTTCCCGACCCCTGTCCTAGAAAGTAGTTGGGTTAATCCTCTTATTACAAATAAATTTGTGATTAAGAAGAAAGTTTGTGCTTTTATTTAGAAACTGCAGAGGAAGCCGTCTATAACGCGCTATTTATAACGCGCATTTGGTTATTCCGCGGAACTTTTTTGTGTGCTTTTTGTGTTGAAGCGTCCAGCGTGTAAAAAAAAATAAAAATTTTAAAATCACCTTTGAATTATTATTTTTTCGTTCCTTAATGTGTTTTATGATGGTAAACTGAATATATTTTAATTTATTTTTTATTCACTAACAAGGTAAGAGCATGTATTTTAAAAAGATCTGTAATTGTTTTGACGCTTGGATGTTTTCTTTGATATACAGAGTATCTTTTTCGCCTAATTTATATGTCTTGTAAAATACGCAAATATTTAAAAAAAGAAATAAATGGTTTTTTAAAAATATATAAAAATAAATTTTGACAAATCGGTTATACTGCAGTTAAAATGTATATACATTTCCGGCAAATCTGGGTTATATTATGCTTAAACTTTTCAAAAGTATATGCAAACACATTTTTGAACTTCACACATTTAACGTTGGCTTAGATTAATGAAAGTTTCAGTCCCAATGTCATTGCAAAACCTTGCTTCGTGTTTTGTAGGTAAAAAAAAAGTAGAACATGATAAACAGGAACCTGCAAACTTTCCGAATTTTATTAACGAATTAATAAAATTCCTACGCAGTACACAATTATGTTTAGAGGAAATATCGAAGTGTCTGGTCTGTTTTTTGTAGCATGTCATTGGCAATATCAAATGCAATAGTTCAGCAAACCGAGACATTGGTCTTATGCAGCATCGGAAATCATAATGAGTAAACAAACATGTCTGCACGTAGTTGACCTGATATTTGATTGATCAAAGACTCGACTTGCCAGTACGTTAGCTTACCTAAGTAATTGCTCAACCTGTAAGATCAAAGTTGCTTCTGACGGAAACAATAAAATAATGCACTTCTGTATGAAAACGCTAATTATTTAATTATCTACTGTAATTAACAATTAATACTGTAATAAAATTTCCAGCAATTACCTAAATAAAATATACTTATTTAAGCATGAAGTACCTCTTTTAATTGTGTTGAGGAATTCGTAATTGTTTTAATTAACAATTTTTTCATGTAATGTAAGCTTAGCAAAACAACTTTCATCCACAAATTGTGTGCATTAAGTTTCAAAATTAAAATTTTTCGCTTGTTTAAGTAGGTTTAGTTAAGGTCACGTCCTAGGCAGTTTGCTGTTCTTATGTAAATGTTTGATTAGTAGAATATTTGCGAAGGAAGTTATGCATTGCAATTATTTAAAAACTTTTTGTTTTGTTTAAAACGGAAGTCAATTAACCTTGCAGCAACTTAATATTTTATATACTTTTTTTTGTTATTTAAAGTAACTATAATTAAAACATTTTTGACATGTTTCCTTTACAACAATTTCCGCCATTTTAACCCAACAAAACACGGTATACAAAAAAGTAATATTACTTTAAGGCACATAAATCAATATATAAAATATACAAAGTGATATCAAGGGAAATTCATAAGTGAAAACCTCCAGACTAGTATCAATGATTTAGTTTTAAAAGGCCATAGCATACTTTATGTTTCCATTGATAAAGTATTGCTATAATACAATAGAACACTTTGTTGCCAGAACTATGATACTCTTTGGTTCATTATTTTTATAGCGTCTTTAGATTATACAGGGAGCCATATTAATCGCCGAAACCAATAAAATACTTTACAAATATCGTCTCGTAAATTTTCATTTATGTAGCTGCAACAAAATTGCTGTATATACGTAGTATTGTGACATTAAATTGATTTGTAGCTTTTAATATGAACGACATAACAAAATACGACAAATACAGCAATGCAGTGTGTAAAACTTAGAAAGAAAAAAAATTAACAAGCACACCAGCTTTTATTTGGTTTTGGTTTTAATAATAAAAATTTTATTGGCCAACATGGTAGGTGAAAAATTTATGTGTAGGCTGTTGCAATCGAAAGTGTATTCGTAAGAAACAATAAATTTAAGAACTAGCAAAACAACGACGATGGATTTATTGTCGGATGACCAATGTTATATTTTTATTTGACGAATATTAGAACAAAACTTTCTGTATATATCATGCATTATAAATAAAAAAAATAGTAAGAGTTGTTGGAGAACTGGTTAATCCTATGGGAAATTTCCCTTTGAAACGAATCGGTTTTTATCGTTCGTACATTATACATGGAAAGTTTGGCGTTGATGTTTTGTGAAATTTTACCCTTTTAAACAGCTACTAAAAAACGCGGTAACATATACAGGGTGTCCCAAATTCGAGTAAATGCATGGGGATCTCGCTTATCTTAAGAGCTACGAGGTCGGTTAAATTACGGCAAAGTTGCGAAATTAGATGCTCATTAATAATCCAAAGAGAAATTGGAAATATCTCAAACGGTATCCGAGAAAATTAGGAAAAACTGGAAAATACGATTTTTGAAAATCGTCTATAACTCCTTTGGAGTATGAAATATTTTAAATGTGTAAAGACATTGCCCAAGCAACTTTTCAAGCCGAATCGAATAGTGGTCACAAATTTTTTCTAGATTGATTCGTTTTTGTTTTATGACAACCAACTTTATTTTTTCTTATGGGCGCAATTTTTGCTATTTACATAATCAAATAGCATTAATTTTTCTGAATCCATTGATGTATCACACATGGTATTTTGCTTTTTCTTTCATTGTCAAATTTCAAAAAATACGTTTTAAACAATAACCATTATAAATCAGGTTGGCCGGTCATTGTAGTTTATGTTGTTTCCATGACAACCGATCAACAAACTAAAAGTTTTGAAGGCCTGTTAGTCGTAAAAATGAACTTTAATAACGAAGAAAAACGCGATATGCTACCCATAAGAAAAAACAAAGTTGGTTGTCTAAAACAAAAACGAATCGACCCAGGATTTGTGACCACCATCCGATTCGGCTTAAAAAGTTGCTTGGTCAACTTTTTTACACATTTAAAATATTTCAAACTCCAAAGGAGTTATAAACGATTTTCAAAAATGGACTTTCCAGTTTTTCCTAATTTTCTCGAATACCGTTTGAGATATTTTCAATTTCTCATTAGATTATCAATAAGCATCCAATTTAGCAACTTTGCCCTAATTTAACCGACCTCGTAGCTCTTAAGATAAGCGAGATCCCCATGCATTTACTCGAATTTGGGACACCCTGTATACATTGTTTTTCCACGCGATGTCGAACTTCATAAAACTAAATAAAAACGTGAACCAATGAAATAGACAACGTTAAATCTTTAATAAATATAACTTATGTATGCCTAAGAGGCAATCTTTACATGTTGGTCGTAGTTTGCCCATCACACCGTACTACATGTCATGGGATTTTTTTTAGACACGCCGTTAGAGTTCTTCAATACCTCGTCTTTACCTTTCAAGTATCTTCACATAAATAAATTGCATGCTGTCAGATTTTGCCATCTGGCAGGCCCTCAAACAACACCGTACCAAGAGATGATGCGATTTGGAAAAAAAAGTCGAATATTCATCGATTGTCGAGCGCTATGGCTAGTCGCTCCATCTTGCTAAAAGTATGGGCCCTTGTTAATCTGTGGGTGATCCACAATCTGAGGCGCCAAAAAGCGATCTTGCCTTTTTTAGCATCCAGTCCTAAATTCTCTGTCAACTACATCAGGGCTTCTTAGACCTTTCAACACTGCGGTAATATACATGGTGATCGATATTCGAGTTTAAGCATGGGGATCTCGCTTATTATAATAGCTAGAGTATAGGTTTAAATTTGGTAAGCTACTAAATTAAAATATCTCAAAACGGTATTCGAGAAAATTAGGAAAAAACGGAAAATACAATTTTTTAAAACGTCTTTAACTCCTTTGGAGTATAAAATATTTCAAATGTGTAAAAACATTGCCCAAGTAACTTTTTAAGCCGACCGGGTGGTGATCACAAATTTTTCCTAGGTCGATTCCTTTTTGTTTTATGACAACCTATTTTTTCTTACAAGCGCAATTTTTGCTATTTAAATAATCAAATAGCATTTATTTTTCTAAACTCATTGATGTTTAACACATGGCATTTTACTTCTTCATTCAGTGTAAAACTTAAAAAAATGAGTTGTAAACAATAACCACTATAAATCACGTAGGCCGGTCGTTGTGGTTTATGTCGTTTCCATGGCAACCAATCAACAAACTAAAAATTGAAGGGTTTGCTGCAAAAAGGGGTTAGCTCCAAATTTTGTGCGTTTTGAGTTAGACATCCTATCTTGTGCAAAAAAAAATCTTTCGATTGGTGCAAGAACGAGGTAGCTCCTAGCGCTTATTTCAGAGTTATTTCACATATGGATTTGCTATCTTGTTCGTTTGGGGCAAGAAAGATGCAGCTCCTGGAGCTGCCTCCTTATTGCGACAAATGGCTGAGGGGGTTTGTTGACATAAAGGTTTTAGTTAACAGATTTTGTTGTTACACGAGTAGTAGTACGTTATTTTGACAAAAGTTTTGTACTTTTTGAACTTAGACGTCGTTTTTTAATACTTTTTTAAAAAGGTAAAAAGAGCTGTGAGCTAAAAAAAGAAAAAAAGGTGTCCCACTTATTCAATACGGCCCACGTTAATCACACATCTAATTTACTAGCCCGTAGTACCATTTGAGTTTGCGACCCCTACCTTACAAAGTGGTTGATCACATACTTTGGTGCAAAAAGGAGGTAGCTCCAACATTCAAAACATGGCCCATTACTCCAGAAGAGATATTTTTTCATGCTAATAGGGCTTATTCATAGGAATACTTATGTAGAATAAGTTTAAAAAAATATTTTCTTGTAACTTGAGATTTGAACTGTTAAAACGTTTTTTTTTATTTTTCCACACATTTATAAAATTGGAGCTAATCCCTTTTTGCAGCAAACCCTTCAATTGTGAAAGGCTGTTACTTGTCACCTTAATAAATTCGTAAAAATCAACGTTAATAACGAAGAAAAAAGCGATATGCTGCGAATTTTTTATACCGTTCTTTTAACTTTCGTTATACGTTATCACGTGCTTTATAAAAATTTACTTGAGTTTCTGTTTAACGTAGAAAAATTTTGTTTTCCGGATAGGTTTGTAACAATTTTTTTTTATTGTCATCTGAATGCTTTCTGCCATATTTTTCTCTAAATTTGCAAAAGTCTCACGTTTACCTAAGCTTCTGTTTAACGTACAAAAATATGTGTGCGAGAGTTGTCTTTTTACTGGATATGTTTCTGCATATCGTTTTGACAATATAGCATTCCTTTTCCTATTCAATGAATACAAAATTCGCAGGATATTGCGTTTTTGTTCGTTATTAAAATTCATTTTTACGAATTTATTAATGTGACAAGTAATAGGCTTTTAAAACTTTTAGCTTGTTGATTGGTTGCCATGAAAACGATATAAATTACATGAATTTATATATGGTAAGATTATACTCGTACGTATGTAAAAAAATGGTTTTGAACTAGTTTTAGATGTAATTTATTATCAGTAAGTGTTTAAATTAATTTGTATTCGTATTTGATACATTACTAAAGCAAGGGTCGCGTAAAAATTTCCTTGGGTAAATGGAGTAGCGAGTCAAATAACTTTAAAAAGCCCTGAATTAGATCATATGATGTTATGCGCCCTTGGCGATTATAAAATGTTGTATTGCGCTTTTCACGACAAAAAGGTTGCTGACTCCTGATCTAGGGACTCAAACAAAGTATTTTCGTGGACAAACAATAATCGTTTACCAATGGTTTAAAAACATCTACAGCGTATTTAATTTCACAAATTCCCTAGCTGTTGCAATATTTTAAATGTTTGATGTCAGTGTCCTGTAATAGAAATCTTTGTTAACGCTTGATTGCAAATCATTAAAAAACAACTACAACCGTGGAAACAAATTACCATTAACAAGTTCAATGAAATGAAAAATTACTTTTATAGATTGCACACTGACTGGGTTCATTTGTATAAAATGACTTTCTGACTAATATTATCAGTCATAAAGAAAATTATTTTCAGAATACCCCGGAAGAGATATTTAATTTTGCACGTAATTGGTCAACAAATGTCCCTAAATATTTTGTTCTGTAAAAACGCTAAGTAACAAAAATATTTTACATTTTTATTTGGTTCAAATTTCTGGTTAACTATTATTCAATTATAGACGCAATTTTAAAAACAATTTTTGAATAATGAAGTTACAAAATATAAAGAAAATTATAAATTCACTGAATATGTTTATTGCGAAAATAAAGTATTTGTAGTTATCTATCTATCATTAGAGTAAATCATTATGTAATTAAAGTAAAAAATGCAAAAAGTACATAGCTGTGTTTTCTGGATTAAATATATTACCTTTTCACTTGTGGCTTTGTTCGGGTTAATTTCGGGATTACCCAGTGTATGCTTTAAACCGAACCAGGGCCGGCGCTACCATTAAGGCGAACTAGGCGGTCGCCTAGGGCGCTATCCATAGGGGGGGCGCAAAAATGTGTAATCACCATTATTAAAAAATAAAATTTTTGCCTAGGGCGCTAAATAACCTGGCGCCGGCCCTGAACCTACCCTACCATTTTATTTTTTATGATAGCGTATTCGGTCGCCACCACAGAACATACACAAGCGTCGCCACCCGCCTAAGTATTAGTGTTACACTAATTAATAATTGCCCATATAATGGTGACTTAAACCGTATAAAAAGTACACTAGAGTTTGCTCTGGAAACCCATCTACCCAATTACAACATTTCATTCAGAACCTTTCAGTGGTTCTCGAGTTACAAGGAAAGTGACACACAGGCAGACAGATTGACAGTTGACATGGAACACCCACAAACTCATTTAATTGGTACGAGAAGCAATCAATAATTTATCAAAATAAATATTTTTTATTTTAGTTGTAGTAATAGTAACCCACATAGGTGATGTGCTCTGGTGCGTTGTCATGCAGAAGCAACACGCATTTTGAAAGCTTTCCTTTTCTGTTTGATGGCCTTTTGCAAAGAAGTAATTTTGTGAGTATTAGTCTCTCCTGTTATGGTTAAAGTTCTTTCAGAAAACAGTTGCCATGACCTTTCCAGCGAATTTTTTATCTTTAATTCTTTTAGGGATAGGAAAAGTCTTGTGTTTTCACTAAATGGACTTAATTTTGGACTTCTGTGATAAGCCCATGTTCCATCTCCTGTCACAAAAAGTTGGAAAAAATGTTCTTGATCCTTACTGAGTAGCTCCAAATTCTCTTGATAGCACTTCGCCGAGTGTCTTTTTAAAAATAAGTCAACATTCTTGGAACAGTTTTTTAGGAATAGTGTCCCAAAGTACGAGTACTTTACTGAGACGCCTGTATCCTCCGCTATTCGGGATATCTTCATTGAGGTATTTTCTAACACATTTCTACGAAGGCGCTTTCGTGGGGGTAATCTTTAACTGATTCTCTTTCCCACTTAAACTGCTTACTACGGGTGGGCGATATCGAAATTTCGATATCAAATATCGATATCGAATTATATCGAAATATCGATACAGGTACCGATATGTCGAAATATCGATATTAAAGGGACGGGGAGCTAAAAAAGTTAGTAAAAGACTGAAAAACGAGACCTAAAAAAAAGCTTATCGCCCTTATTTTTGTTGTCCATACCACGAAATATCGATATATCGGAATATCGATATATCATCGAAATATCGATAATATATCGATATCAAAATTATATCGATATATCGCCCACCCCTACTGCTTACTGCAAGAGTTGCTTAGAATTCTCAAACACACCTGCACTGAACATGTCACTCTTATAGTTACATTACAATCGCCCTGAAATGAGTTCTTTATATAATATGTAAAGTCCCAACATGCACACACTTGTTTAACCCGCTCATTACTGTTTTTCACACTGAGGTAGATACATTATTAAACACTCCTCGTATGTACTAATGTGTTTAGTTTTTATAAAATAGGAGTATTATGTAAAGACGGCGTTATACACAAAAAATTAAATTTAAATTGTTACAAAATTCTTATATGTCGAGGTGATTAAAATGCAGCATATTTTTATTACCAAATAATTACAACTTGAAACAAACGTATCAGATCTAAGATAAAAACCCATAATGATTCTTGGAAATTGTGAAAATGACCCATACAACGCGAATAAATACAAAACTTAAAAAATATTTAAGTGAAAGTTGAGGGTAAACCCCAATACATCCGGCTTGATATAACAGCGTCCGGCATAGCTTACTTCGACAATGAATTTCTCTTAACCTTGAACATGGCCAGGATTATCTCGAACATTGTCGAAAATATTCCAACTTTAAACAATAAACTTACGCTCTAGTTAAACCGTCGCGTCGCTAGATTAGATTAAATAAATACCAGCAATTTAAAGTTTATTTCAGGGTTTTAATTTACATATAAATAAAGTGAATATCTAATAGGAGTAAGTTTTTGTTTATAAAGATCATCGTAGTTTGATTTAACATAAATCAGTTAAAATCGTTTTTAGTGCAAATTATTTTGTAAGAATAGTACTTGTGTAATATTATTTAATTTTTTCTGTAACTCTTATAAATACATTTTATTAGACAATTTGCCAAGTGCATTTTACTTCAGTTAATGCTGTATTCATTATGATATAATTTTTATTAAAACACACTTGAATATGTTGTTAACATGTATCTACTTAAGGTAGGTACTTATTAATTTTTTTTTAAAATCAGTTTTGAACAAATTTATTTTTGAAATAAATATTGAAAAGGTTTTTTCCGATGTTCGTTTCAACAGTCTCGTGTAAAAAAATCATTTAACCTTAACAAAACGAATACAAAATTGGATTACTTCTTGAGAAATTATATTAATTCACCTGAATAAGATCTGTTTCTGATAACTCACATCGTATTGTGGGCTTGTCTAACACAGTTAGAAGTTCTGTGAATGTCATTTCGGTACCAGCATGATCATAACACGATATACCCTGAATTGCACAAATTTAAATTTTTAGTTCGTTATACTGAATGAGTAAAATCTCGTTTATCTTAAAAGTTATCAAGTTTTTTACTTTTTCCAGCTGTAGAACGAAGAAAAATATTGTGAGTGGATTTCGGGATTTCGACGGACTTTGAAGTCCTCTAAATACTTTTTGATTGTTTGTGACGTGTCTGGGTCTAAATATGCTAAAAATTAAACTTAAATATTTTAGAGATTAGTCATCCATGGAACGTTATAAACTATATTACAAACCGCGTCCGTTAAGTTACTTTCTAAAATAATAATTTATATACAGGGTGTTTAGGTTTTAACGTTAATTCCAAATTGCGAAAAGAACTGTTAAAGATACTTTTCAAAGTAGAAACGTAGGATATGTTAGCTACCTACTATAATTAATCCTAATAGGTTTTGGTAAAAAAAAAATGCTTGAAATGGAGCTTTTTTTTTTTTTATTCCGTTTAATGATCTGTTACCAGAACCGTTGCTAGGAATTTAGCAAATTAATTAAGGGCATATTGTTTTACGGATTCTGTGGTTCTTTGTTTGTCATGAACAGGGCCGCCGCGTGTAGGTGGGCAGGTTGTGCACCGCACAAGGGCGGCTCATCAAGGGGACGGCAAATTCATGAATAATTTAAGTTTTGCATATTTTGTATTATATTTATTTTCAATTCGTGCCAAAACGCCAGATTGTTCAAATAATTCACTTCAGAATTTTAATTAATACAATTTTACGATAGGGGATGATGCCACACAAATATAGGTATAAACTACAGGCCTATGGGCCTCTTTACGGAGAAGGCCGACAAGTTCCGGGCTAATAAACCCTTCACGATTTTTTTTTGGATTGTCCAAGAATTGTACAATTACTCTTCGGCTTCTACTAAGCGATGGACTATATTAAATTCTCACATCCAAAATTTAACTTTAAAACCGTTGTCTAATACTAGATGGGAAAGCCGTATAGAAGCGATAAAACCATTGAAAACTATTAATATTCATGAAATTTATCAAGCCCTTTTAGAAATAATTGGAGACACAAGTAAAGACATCGAATCCAGAGCGCAAGCTAATAATCTTGTTTTAAAAATCACGTCGTTTAAATATCTTTGTTCTATAATTATATGGCATGATATTTTAACTAAAATTAATGTCGTCAGTAAATTCATGCAAAACCCTTCGTTTAATATACAAACAGTTTTTGAATACGTTGAGCAGATTACAGAAGAATTAAAAGAATATAGAACAGATCAAAATTTTGAAAATGTTGTAAATTCTGTAAAGAAGATAGCTGATATTCTGGACGTAGAACCAATTTTTCCAGACATTCGAAGTAGAAGAAAAAAGAAAATGTTCGATTATGAAGCGAATGATGAACCTAATACATTTTTTGTTGTTGCAATAATAGACACTACCCTATCATCTCTCACTGAAAGGTTTTCGTTGTTAAAGGAGAGTAATAACATGTTTAAAATCATCCAAAATGTAAATGTATTGAAACAATGGAAGGAGGAAGATATTTTAAAACATTACAAAAATTTACATTCGAAATTAAGCAACGATATAGATCCAAATGATCGAGATATTGATGGAATTGAGCTTTTCGAGGAACTCAAAACTTTGCAATGTTTTATAAAAAAAGACACATCCCCTCACGATTTGCTGAACTCCATATATGAGAACAATTTACACGATACGTTTCCGAATATTTCAGTTGTTTTAAGAATTTATGAAACATTACCAGTATCAGTGGCATCAGGGGAAAGAAGTTTCTCGAAACTTAAAATAATTAAAAATTATTTACGATCAACCACAACCCAAGAACGTTTAACAGATTTGTCTATAATATCTATAGAAAACGATACTATGAATGGATTGGACTTAAGTGAATTAATTAAAACTTTTGTGGCATTAAAAGCACGAAGAGTACAAATTTGATTTTGGACTTTAATATGATATTTCATTTATATGTAAATTATCCTCCTAAACGTTCTTTGGACATTGTTGTCGTTTTTATTAATTTAAGCTTTGAAAAACTAATTTCCCCGGAAGCTACAGATACGGGTAGCGATTAATAAATACGCAATACAATGGCAGTATTTGGAAACGTTTCTGTTAATTTATTTTTATAAGTACAGTACAGCGTTGCAACACATGAATAAAAAGAAGCTCTGTAATATCTTAATTCCAAATATTGTATCAATTGTTCTGTGTGACTCAAATCTAAGGTGGTATCAAGAAAAAACAATATTTCGACTCTATCTATTTGTAAAATATTTTGTTTTATGACTTCATAAATAACAGGAATGATTTTATTTTATATTTTGTTACCTAAATAATTTGTATTATATATAATTATATTATTTTTTGTGATGTTTGGATACGTTTTTAGTTTCGTATTATCTTGTTGTGTTGAATCAACGTTTATTACTTAACGACATTTGAAGTTCGCTACAATTTAAACCGTTTCCAATCAAGACAACCGTATTCATTAATAAAGAGCGTATGTTGATCATTAAATATTTTAAAATTATAATAAAATACCGTTTATCGCGATTTTAAAAAAACTTAATAACTTCTTGTGAGTTTTTCTCCGTTTGGTAACATTCGATAATAATATCATTCTCGTCTTTAGAATAATCCCTATTACTTGACGAGAACAATTTTCAGTCAAATAATCTCTAATTTTTATGGTTACATATTTTGGCCAAGTACTCGGATCGCTAACAAAAGTTTTAGGTTCATTGAATCAGAATCCAAAATTTCTTAAACTGTAAGACTGCAACTTCTAGTGACATTATGGTGTGATTCATTTCATCATTATTATTAAATATATGTGGTTCATCAAACTGATCTTGTTGTACATAGGTTTAATTTTATACTTTACATTCATACATATGTGATATATTTGTTTTTTTTTAGTCTTATTATTTTTATACTGTAATATTTATTATTAATAATTACAAAAAAAAAAAGATTTTTTATTTACATTCAGTGGGGGGGGGGGGGGGCGCTTTTTTTAAAGTTTGCACAAGGGCGGCTCATATGCACGCGGCGGCCCTGGTTATGAATACTCACATGAGTGTCATTTTGACAAATCCAGTTGCGTCATTTTAACAGACGTAATTTACATAATTTTGACAGACGTAATTTACGTCATTTTAACAGACGCCATTTATACAATTTTTACAAATACACAAAATATATAGTCATTTGACGACCACACCAACTAATGTAAATTTGGACCAAGTGCTGAATTAAAGTCTTTGTAAATGTAGCTATAATTTTAATAAAATTACTACCGTAAAGGGGTGTAGAATGTAACTGACCGGGTGAAAATGTGAAAAAGGTAAATTTTCTCTTCTATCGCTTCTAGTCGGAGATTTGTAAAAGTTGCTATATCGCCGCTGAAAAATTAAGTTTATGAGATCCTAGGGTTGGCACTTCTACATAATGTTTTTAATCACGTGATCTTCAGTGGGCAAGGAATATTGTTGCAGTTAGCTGTTTTTAGAGTTTTATGTCCATCGTGTTTGTGTTGTATTGGTGCACAGACCTGCAGATTAAATCCCTACGAAAAAATTCTACCACCCCCTCCCTTTTGAAGTTATTTAAGCATAGGAATGGAAAGAGGAGATAGGCAGCCATCATTCTGTTTTTATTTTATTAATCCAAAATAATTGCTTTTGGTGCCACAACAAAAAAATTCCGAAACGTGTAACATTCTCATGCCGTTTTGCCGTACAAAGATTATCACATTATATAATAATATTATACAATTCTAATAAATAATACTGTCATTTGACATTTAATTGATGGTTTATTGTTTCTTGTTTTCATAGATAGCTTAATAAGTGAAGGTAAAATACGATTTTTTTTTGATTTTCCAAGTTATTTATCAAAATAGATAACCAAGTAATGTCTCATTAGAAAGAGGAAAAAAATTACATTTTACTATTTCAAAGCCAACTTGGTGGCCCATAAGAAAAAATGAAATTAGGGGTAATATCTCAATAAAGTAACGAAATAAAAAACATCTAAAATAATATTTACATTCTACATAAAAAAGTACCTTAACAGAACAAATAAAATAATTCTAATATTTAAAACAAAAAAGTTATGAGGGAAGAAAAAATTCAACATTTTCATATTTTTCGCTTAAACTTCTGAAGTACGAGAAATTCCTCTCAAAATTTTTTATAAGCGAGATCCCCATACTAAAAATACTATCTGGGACATCCTGTATAGTGAAAGACGTTTCGTCTATTTCGGAACATCATAAACTTTACTCATTGTTTATGGGTGACACGTTGAATTTTTATATTTAAACTTAGTACCAAAAAAAGGTAAGCAATGATTACTGTTTACAATATTAAACTCTGGGTATAATTTTAATAATGAGTACAAAATTCATAAATTAGCATTGCCATGAAAAACAAAACATGTTCAATATAGACAAAATTTACTTTGAGAAAAAGCATTGTTAAGCTGTTGAGCATATTTATAATAAAAAACAAATGCTAATATAGAAATAATTATTTTTGTATAATAAACGTTACATAATTTCTAAACGTTTACTTATTTATTGTCCTTCATCGTTGTTTAAAAGTAAAATGTCAGGAACAAGATCTTTTAAGCTACACGCTTATTGACTAACGTATCCTGTATTTGCGATTGTTAGGGATAAACAATGAAACATCAATACACGTTGTAGCAATAATCCTCTTGGAAGAAATTTTGTTTGTGAAGGAAGACAATTTCGTGTGGTCTTTGACTTTTGTCCTTGGATTTCCATTGCTTGGTAACGGATCGTATCGCTATTGATTCTTTTTTATTTTAAATTTTGTGTACAGTTTTTGAGAGTACGTCGTATAAAACGTTGTTTGTTATTTTACTTATTTTATGTACTTCAGTTCATCATGCAAAAAAATTGCGTTGAAGTTGTGTTTTAACTTCTATGTTAGATATCTTAAGAAGCTGATGTTTACATTAAATACTCGTACACGAATCTATATTGGAAAACATCATAAATAATGTGTATGCAATGAATAATACAATAATCGCTTATGGATGGTTTAAAGATAACTACTTTCTTTACATCAGATGTAGCACTTACTTTCGAATTGGAGAACGGTAAATGTAGAACTGTGCTAAACGGTTGAGCATGTTCTAATTGACCTACTAAATAAAGAAGTGTTCGGTCGGTTTAAACAAACACATAAAACAATAACGCTATAGGTGCTGACTTTTGCCTGTTTTCATAGTTTCATACACCACAACAAAGTTTTATAAGCACAACGATGTCGCTAGTAAAACAACTATGTTTTATACAAGAAGGAATATTTAAAATTCAATCAATCTACATTGCCGTTTTAGAGCTTCAAATAGAAAGAGCCCAGAAAAACTGTAAAAAGTAAAAAAATATATATTTTTTGCATTACAAATTAAATAGCTCTGTTCTTAAGCGTATTTTAAAATTTCAATAAGGCATAAATAAATACATATTCAACAAAAGTTACAATTAGATTAAGTCAGCGTTTCTCAGCCTTTGTGTATCTTCGGCCCCCTTTTTTATAACAAAATTACTGCGCCCTCTTTTCGTGTACATTTTTATTGCACCCCCTTCCTATCCTCTTGCAGTGTCAAAACACTATTTGTTTCTATTTTTCAACCGTCTTTGAACTGGCAATGAGTGTATTATCTTCAAAATGTTTATTTCTGTTCATACCTTTTTTGCTGTTTATTTAAAAATACATTTAAATCCAGATCACTAGTTATTATGCCCACTAAGAACCTATCGTATCAAGAGACAAAAATCTCGAAGCAAGTATAAACGTTTGTTAAAAAAATTTATTTAATAAGAATGATAGGAGTTTTTTTGGAACACATACAGTGGGTTTTTGATGAACTTAGCACTGAGGTCGTAAATTAATTAAATACGGCAAACTTAAATATCTTCGGACTTCTTTCATTTGATGAGGACCGTACATATACGAGAGTTAAGCAGAATTAAATGAAAATTAAAAACACGTTTAATATTTTGCAATATTTAATTGTAAATAGGTTCAAATTAATATCTTCCGGCAATTAAACACTTCACCATTCTTACTTTTTACAGCTCCTAAAAATCTATGCCTCAGACAAGAATTTTTTGCCCTGCGAATTGCTAAGTCCAAAAGATAACCAAAAGTCACACATTTCCAAGTCAGGTGAGTACAGTCGATACAGCATTACTTTTCCGTTTTTTCACTACTTCCACTATTTTCAGTTCTTAATAAAGTTTGACAAAAAACCCTTAAATTACAGGTAAAGAACTAAATAATATAATGGTGCGGATATGGATTTTTACAGCGTACTTATTAGTTTATTTGTTTATTATGCCCAATAAATTCAGCTTGGCGCTGGTATACAGGGTGATGCTTTTTTCGATGCTCACCATTGCTATCTTGGAAACGGTAAGAGATACAAGGTCAGTTAAATTAGAGAAAAGTTGCACATATTTATGGCGATTAAGAATCTGAAAAGAAATCCTGGATATTTTGATTCGTTTTTGATTTATTACAAAAAAACTGAAAAATGTGATTTTAGAAAAATATTATTATCTTCCCTACCATTGACGCTATTTCATTTAAACTTGGTAACTTTATGTTTTTGACCATCCTGGGTTTGATGACGTCAACAGAAATTCTCTAAGCCTTCTAGATTTCAAGTTGCGATAGTCAACTTTTTTATTTCTTATGGCCGCCATATTGGACATTTACACCATCAGACAGACAAAAAAATTAGCTTTTCAGATTGGTAACCAACATACCTTTTTTCTTTAAAAAAACTTGTTGAATTTTTAAAATTTGTCTAATTAATTCATAAAATCGAGAATGCTCTGAAAAACAATTGAAACTATGATATAAATAAAAGCTACAGAACATTTTATTGGTCTAATGATAACGAAATTAAGATTGTTGGAAACATATTTAGAAGATATGTTAGGCGAATTGCCATTATTAACAATTTAAAATTATCAGCAGTTTCAGCAAGAAGAAGCTGGTCCTCACAACGCCCGCATTGTAAAAGGATAATAATGTAGTAGATGTACGCTTTCAAAATTCATGACTTGGTACGTTTGGTCCTGTCCATTGGCCTCCGCGATCGCCATGTTTAACGCCTATGGATTACTTTTACATTGACGTAGTTGTTTATGCAACCCTAACGGAAAATATTGAACTTCTTCGCCGTAAAATCAAAAATGCTTTTGACTCTATATCGAGACAAACTATCCTAAAGGCAGTGGACGAAATGAATTTGAGGACTAACCACTACATCATACATAACGGCGCGCACTTTAAACAATTTAAATAATTATTTATCTGGTGTTTTAAATTTATTGTCATTTCGTTATTTTATTAGACCTATAAAATGTGTAACTTTTATTTATATTATAATTTCAATTGTTTTTCAGAACATTCGCGATTTTATAGATTATTGATAAAATTTTTAAAATTTCAACAAGTTTTTTGAAAGAAAAATGGTATGTTGGTTACCAATCTGAAAAGCTAATTTTTTTGTCTGTCTGATGGTGTAAAAATCCAATATGGCGGCCATAAGAAATAAAAAAGTTGACTATCGCAACTTAAAATCTAAAAGGCTTAAAAAATTTCTGTTAACGTCATGAAACCCAGGACGGTCAAAAACATACAGTTACTAAGTTTAAATGAAATAGCGTCAATGGTAAGGGAGATAATCATATTTTTCTAAAATCACATTTTTCAGTTTTTTTGTAATAAATCAAAAACGAATCAAAATATCCAGGATTTCTTTTCAGATTCTTAATCGCCATAAAAATGTGCAACTTTTCTCTAATTTAACTGATCTTGTATCTCTTACCGTTTCCAAGATAGCAATGGTGAGCATCGAAAAAAGCACCACCCTGTATAGAGATGAAACAATAAAACTTTCTAGAACAGAGTGCAGTTGGTCTGAACATTACAGGGTATTGCAGTTTAGCAAACAATAAAATTAGTATTCTTTATCACATTCATGTACACTTGCATGTAAATACAAATATTTTATTGGTCTGGAGTCTAGAACGTATCTCCCCCGATATACATGATGGTGTCCCAGGTTCTATTTTCAGCATGGGGCTCTCGCTTAATATAAGAGATACAGGTTTATTTAAATTAAATGAATTATTCCTTAGTATCAGAGGAACTACAATCAATTTTTAAAAGTACATAATTTCTCGTACTTCAGATGTTATAGCAAAAACTATGAAAATGTCTAATTTCTTTTTTCTCTCATAACTTTTTTATTTTATTCATTAGATCAATTTTATTACTACTTTCTAAGAGTACTTTTTTATGTTGAATTAGAATGTAACTGTTATTTCTGATTTTTTTAATTACCATTTTTGAGATATTACCACTAATTTAATTTTTTCTTATGGGCCGCGAAGTTGGCTATGGAATAGTTAAATGTGCTTTTTTCTTATTTAAATAAGATATTACTTGCTATATCTATTTTTATAAATAAGTCACAAAATTGTATTTTACTCATCACTTATCAGGCTATCTGTGTAAATTAAAACTCAGTTTTTATGGTAAAGAATATAGCATCTCAACGTCAAATTTTTTGCTATTTTTAAATATAGCCATCAATATAACAATTACTACAAAGACTATCGAATTACACAACAATAATATAAAATTCTAATAATTGGTGACTGTAATTTGACATTTAATTAGTTGTTTTTTGTTTTTATTTTCATAGAGAGCTTGATAAGTGATGGATAAAATACGAATTTTCATGATTTTGAGACTTATTTATAATAAGAGATATAGCAAGTAATAGGTATCTCATTTAAAAGAGGAAAAAAAAACACATTTAACTATACCATTACCAACTTCGCTGCCAATAAGAAAAGAAAAAAAATGTAATTAGGGGTAATGTCTCGAAAACTGTTGCTGTTAAAAAATCTAAAATAATGGTTACATTCTACAAAAAAATACCTTTAGAAGGTACAAATAAAATTGTTTTAATGATTAAGAGAAAAAAGTTACAAAAGAAAAAAGAAATTTGACCTTTTCATAATTTTTGCCATAACATCTGAAGCACGAAGTAGGTAGGTACTTTGTACATTTAAAAGTTGATTGTGGCTCTTCTCACACTGGGAAATAATTCATCCAATTTAAACAAACCTGTATCTCTTATAAAAAGCAAAATCCTCATGCTGGAAATGTAACCTGAGACAACCTGTATACTGTTTCATTAAACGTAATGTTTTTAGGTACGTAACTACGGCGTATATTGTTGATAAATCACTTAACTTTTAATTAGAATAATTTCTTCGTAATGTTTTTTTAGATTCGGTACGCATATTTTTTCATCAGGATATTTATACATTAATTTTTTCAATTAAACACAAAATTACATATTATAATACCCTTCTTATGCTTATAAAACTCTAGTTACTGCAATAAATCAACCAGCCCTGCAGATTGAAATTTATCTTATGTTTAATAAATTTACTCCACATTTTCTTGCGTCAATAAATTTTGTATCTGTTTTAAACTTACGAAATCTATATCGGGTTGAGGTAAAACTATAAATATCTTAAATGCTCGCAACTTGTTAGAGAGATTATCAATTTTTCATGTACCATACCAAATACTAAATATTTGAACGGATTACTGAAGAATATTAATAACTTCATTTCTAGAAAAGCAAGAAAGTAGTTTTCATAGCGGTTTAACAAAATTGTTTAAATTTAAACAGTAAACTTTAGTCGTCAAAAATCTAGAGTTTTGGCAAATGGTTGGATTTTTTAAGAATATAAAAGATTTTGTAGTCGACTTAAGAAGTTCCGATTTCTGTATTTGACGCTTGATCTAAATTATGGTTTACTATTTAATGAGCAAGTTAATTTTCAGCTTTCGTTGGAATATTTTGTCACACAAAGTAAGTTAAACGAGCCAGCTATGTTACTAAATTTTATACTCACTATAATATCAAAATAGATTTTAATGCCTTCCACTGGTGTCATAAACATTGAAATAATCTTAACCATGCTTATTTTTATCATAAACTTTTTGTTTTCGATAATTTTAAAAATGCCTTAAATATTTTGATGACAGATTTCTATTTTCATTTTAATAACGCAAGTCGCTAATAATAATAATGTATCGTGTGTACATACTGTTTATTTAAATAAGAGAGATGTTGCAAGAAAAAATGAGCTTGAATTTGAATCAGCCTGTATTTGTTAATCTAATTGCGATGATGTAAGAAATTTAAAAATAGCATTTGTGTGAGAAAATCTTATTTAATATTACTTTTACAAACGACTTGCTAGTTTCTCATAATTAAGCACGGTGATATGATGATGGCAAAAAGAATCACTTTCACAGCTATGTGGAGCAACCGAAGTAACCTTTGAAAGTTTGTTAACGGTTCTTTAAGACTATCATAAATTAGGTTAATATTAGAGTATGGGAATATGATTGCTTTATTTATTATAAAAATAAAAATTAAAAGAATCTTCATAGTGTCCGACAGCCAAGCAGCGTTAAAAGCTCTTGGCTCGTCAGAAGTAAACTCAGGACTTGTTCTGAACTGCATACAAGCATTTAACGTGCTAGGAAGCAGGAATAATGTTAAACTGGTATGGTGGCCAGGGCACACTAATATACCAGGGAATGAGAAGGCAGATCGCCTAGCCAAAATTGGCAACGAGACACCTTTCTTCGGACCAGAAAACAGCCAAGCGGTGTCTTAATGACATACTAATACAAGGGCATAATGCTCATTGGAAAAGAGTTGCAGGACAAGCCCATTCCAAGGCTATCCTGTCAATGGTCTCCAAAGAGACGACAGAAGAAATGCTCAGGATGAGCAGAGCAGACATCAGAGCAGCCACAGGACTTGTCACAGAAAACTGTGGCCTAAACAAACACTTCTACATAATAGGGCTCTCAGAGACCGATATATGTAGAGAATGTGGTGAAGAAGAAGAAACTCCTTTTCACGTAATATGCCAGTGTGAAGGATTGACACTCTATCGGCGCAGACTTCTAGGGATGGAAAAAGCCAACCAAGATGAGCTAAGAAAAACACCCTTAAAGAAAATCCTGAAGTTTTTCAAAAACACAGGACTTCTTTAAGGGACTATCACCAGAGGGTACAATAGACCAATAGGTCGCAGTACAGGACCCCAAAAGGGGACCACCTCCGCGGAAATAATAATAATAATAATAATAATAAAAAATAAAAGTCAGAAAAATTAAAAATGTATTATGCAGCGCTGGATTGTCAAAGAATAATTTAGCATAGACTAATTACGTCGTCTTACAATATTAAAGCAAAATATAGTGTATCGAATGTTCTTCTTGAATTGTACTGAATTCCTAACATCACGGGTACATTACTGATTCTTTGCCTCTTATTGTGTTCCAGCGCAATCACATTAATCTTACCAAACATCCCAATTTACCAGATTGAAGGAGCTTCCTTCGTACTTTTTTGTGATTTTCTGAGGTACACAATTTGGGTCGATTCATAATTTTCATCACTAGAGCGTATAATCAAAAAATCGATCAATGAAGTTTCGAATTCAACTTTTTGTAAGCAAATTGTTTTATGTAATTGCGATTAAGTAATTTTTAATAAAAATAGTTTTACTGTTATAATTAACACAAATATTTTTTAAGCTTCATGATTGCCGAGAGACAAAATTTAAATTTTGTTAAATGGCTGCAATTTTTGGCTGTCGCCTTATAAAAATAGACTATGTGCCTTTTGTGTAGTATTGGTAGTTATATAAAAAATAAAAATATGTGTAGGTACATCTTTAAGCAAAATGATATAAGACTTAAAAAATAGACAACTAATATTTATAGAGGAACAAATATCTTTTTTTCCTAAGCACAAAAAGTTACTTTCTATACTGTCTATAAATGTAATAAATATTAATTTATAGTTTTCCAATAACTGAAAATAAAGCAAATTACAAAATGCCGTTTTGACAGAAATCTGTACCTACCTAGTGCCTTGGAATTATGCTGTGACAACCATTGAATATGGTGACAACTGCCCATCCTAATGTCACTTATACTGCCACTTTGACGCGAAACTCATTCTTAATCATAAAACATTAATTTTATACAATGACCAATGAGTTATGTTTCCATTCCAAGAAATAATAAAAATGACAATCAACAATAAACTTCGCGTCAAAGGGACAGTATAAGCGTTATTAGGATGGGCAGTTATCACAGCATAATTCCAAGGCACTAGGTACAGATTTTTGTCCAAATGGCATTTTGTAATTTGCTTAATTTTTTACAGGCACAGAATTGTTTTCTCTACAAAAAAGCTAATTGCACTTTTTTTCTAAATTAATTAGGGGAGATAACATACAACTTTTTTGTAAAATTTTACCATCGAAATTACTGTTGCGTGATCTAATTCTACCACGAACTGATTAATTATTTGAACTTTTGAACATACTTTTTATGAGATAATTCTGTCGCTCTCTTCTGATTTTACCAAATCTTTGAATCGTATAATATTTACGATATATACATTACAAAGTTATCAATAAAATTTTGTCTGTATTTTGTCTGCATACATATGCGTATATAATTTTTACAGTCATCACCGTATTGCAAATTATTATGCTGTAACAAACTTGCTACATGTAAAAATTCCGGGTCAATAACTTGTCTGGTAGGTTAATTTAAATATAATATTTGAAATACCTAATAAACATTATTACCGGCAAAGTACATCCGTAACATTTTTCAAACGTAATTCATTTTGATAATTACATGCCTCACAATTACTGAACATAAAAATAAACATGAATTCAATTTTATACATTCTTTTTTATATCCTTGTAGTACATCCTTGTTAGCTAAGGTGTACCTCCTTCATATCATTATTATTCAAAATATACAACAAAACTAACAGCCACTTTGTTGGAAATCGTGAGCTACGTAACCTAAAATTATTTTCAGCTATACCAAGTGTTTTATTTTCGCGCAACAATCGTGACTGTGATTCTTCCTTCTAAAACGTGTAAGATTTGTTGTTTCTTGTTCCTAAAATCAATCAATGCAAAATACCTACACCTTTTAAAAAATGAACTTTTTGTTCAAAGTACACAAAATGGATAAAGTAAACAAAACACCTTGTGCATTATTTTAAAAACTCAGCATCCAAGAGCAACTATACAGTGTTGCTAGTAAAAGTAAATTATTTTACGCTGCCATTGCTCAATTGTTAGATGTTACAAATCGGTCAGAATTTTAAAAAAACTCAAATAACTCAAAAAGCAGTTGTTTTTGGGTTCAAAATCTCTTTTAAGTGATATATTTATTAGTTTTAATAAGCTCAATTAAAAATAACTTTTTTTCGGCCAAAGAGTGATAGTTATATTCTACATAAAAAAGTACCTTGACAGTACAAATAAAACTAATCCAATGATTAGGATAAAAAAGTTATGAGCGAAAAAAGAAAATTAACATTTTTTGCTATAATTTCTAAAAAACGAGAAATGTACTTTTAATACCTTTGATTGTAGCTCCTCTCATACTCGGAAATAATTCATCTAATTTAAGCAGTCCTGTATCTCTCATAATAAGTGAGACCCCCATGCCGGACACCCAGGATATAGTTGTTGGCTCATTTATATGAAAGTTAGTATTAAAAAGAAACAAATTGAGTTGCGTTTAAGTATGTTATGCAAATGTTATGAATATACGTGCGCAGTTAATTCACGTAACATTAAAAAAAGGAAGTTCAAGTTTAAACTTACATATGTATAAACTATGTATTAAAATTAATTGTTAATAATTAAAAAATGTATACATTAAATAGCAACAATGTGGAAACAAATTCAAATATTAAGAAGAAACTATAAAATATTTGGTTGTTATTAAATAATAAAATAAAAGAGAAATAGATTGTAGCTGCATGTGTAATATGTACACTTAAAAATTCATAAACGACTACTTTATAACGCTAGTTCAAGAGGAATGAAACAAAGTCGTGGTGGATGTTCGTTGCATAGCTACAACAATTTTTCTGCGACTTGAAAATTTAATGTATACCATCAACACGTTTTGTTATATTTTTTACAATCTGCTTTTAGTAAAATCAACAGACACAAATGTTTAAATTATTCAATTTGTGTCGGTAAAAAATGTGTGTATGTAAAACATATAGGAATATAAAAAAAACGATTCATACATATCTTGCAAAGACTGACATAGAAAAAGCTTTTGATAAGGTCAAATGGAAAATCTTATTTAAAATAATGGAAAACATCGGCGTCAACTATAAAGATCAAAGAATTATATATAATTATATACAGACGACAGAACGCTGCAACAGATATAAACAATGAACGAATGTCTAGAAGGGAGTGAGACAGGGTTGTACAATGTCTCCGGCATTATTTAATTTGTATATCTAAAGAGTAATAGAAGAAACGGGGAAATATGCAACTGGGTGTCAACATACAAAAAGGAAATAAACATAATACGATACGCCTTCGATAAACCGCTAGTTAGCAAAAGTGACGAATTGTAAATTACATACTAAAAAAAAAATGGAAATAAAAAACTAACAGATGGACGTTTCAAACTTGGAGTTAAAACAAGAATTTAGCTGGGTAAACAATCATTTAATAAAAAGAAAATTCTCCTAGCAGCTACGTTAATTAATTTAGAAATAAAAAAGAGGGTCTTAAAAAAGTATTTGCGGAACATGGCATTGTATGAATCAGAAACTCTAATGTTGGGAACATAAGAAAGGAAGAGCTGGCTATTATTTAAAAGCTGGTGCTATAAAAATATTCTTTAACTTTAAGTATAAAGGATGGATCATATTAGCAATCGAAAAATTCTAAATAGAGTCCAAGATACAACAACTATAATAAAATCAGTCAAGAAATGACATCAGTTGATTGGACACATTTTGAGATATGGAGGATTACTGCTCACCGTAACAGTGGCCAACATGAATTGACAAAACGCTAAGGAAGGCCAAGATTGTGCTATCTACAGGGTGCTTGCATGACGTAAAGGCCCAACTTAAGGAGCATGTTCCTCGAGTCAATTTAAGCAAAAACTGTTAGGTAAACCATACTCCAAAACTCGATGGTTATTTCATACTTTTTTATGTTGAAATTGACTTTTTTTTAAACTTTAAAGGTCTAGAACTCGATAACCATCGAGTTTTGGACTATGGTTTGTATAACATTTTTTGCTTAAATTGACTCAAGGAACATGCTCCTTAAATTTGGCCGTTACGTCATGCAACACCCTGTATAACATTACCAAAAAATGTTAGATACAAAATTCAAATACCGATATAAACAGACTGGTAAAGGAAAACGTATGGAAAGTTGCTACAAACCAATAATCCAAGAATTGATAACCCTGAGAGAGAGAGAAGTAAAATTGCTTTATAGAAAACAACTTATGAGATAAATTAATGATAAGATTAACAAGAGCCTGGAAGTTACAAATATGCTATAGTAGCAAATTTAATTTTATATCCAAAACGCTTCATTGTATAACGACAAATATACGTTTCATTAATTATTTATTTTGTTTGGCCCAATTTTGTATTTATTGTATCAAGAATTGAGTTACAAAAATTTAAAATTATATACTTGAGTTTAATCCTTTATACCTTCCATAAATTTTAAAGCTAATTTTAACGCTTTGTATTGTTCATACCTATCACGAAAATCAAATTTAATTGGCTTTTGCAACAAAAAGATTAAGTTCTTAATTAGTACCAGCATTTGTAAAATATTATTAAATTTAACTGGAAATCTTTTACAAGTGAGACAATAAAAAATAAAAACGAAATGTATGAGCATAAATTTACTCAATTAAAATTATTAAACGTTTTTGAAACTTTATCAACCTTAGTTTGCAGATGTTTAATAACATAGTTTATAAAGTTTATACTCACTTTATTGTCGTAATAAATAAATAAAACGAACATTCAGCTAAAATGTTTAAATTTAATGACGATTGCAAGTTAAGACCGATAAAAATCACAACAAATTATTTGTAACATACGAAGTTTTTAAATGTTTATACAAACGAATATTGGAACTGACTTAAACTTGTTCTTAAAACTTCAGATACCTGGGCCGGTATTCTCAACTCCTCCTGTTCAGCGATATCGCTACCGTTGAACGCGAGGGTTGCACAAACCGCTGACAATCGTATTCCCAACGTATCCTCTCGCATGCGCTCCATTCGCGTTGAACACGAGTGGGTATACCCACTCCCTTTGGCAAATTCCGCTCGCTTTGCACCTAAATCGTATGTTGTGGAGTCGTTGTGTTTTCTTTTATTATGGATTATATTGAATTTATAAACATTTGCCATACAGTCTTGTAAAATAGTATATCTCAGGCAGTTAATTAAGTTGTAATTAGCTATGAATTATTATATTGTGTATAAATCCATTATCATTCTTATGAATTAAATAAAATAATATTAGGTTATAAATTTTATAATAAAAACTGTGTATAGTCATTCCAATAATGGTAAATATTTCTTAAACTTAACCAAATCAACAAATAAACTTCTTGGTCACGTTAAAGGAAATCATGCAACCAAATAAGTAATTTATTTTAATAAATATTTAAATTTGTAGCAATTACACTTCATTGCTTTTGAGCATCGTTATAATGTAAAATGCTGCTTTGCTATTGCTCCAGTAATTTCCCCATTATCAATCAAAACAAAAACCACATCATACAAAAACTGACGTAAAAGTGACAGTCCATGCAAAATTCCAATGTTGCAACATCTACCCACTCGTGTCGAAGAATTGCAAAGGCAGGGGTAGATGAGAATACAGAAGCGACCGCTCCACTCGCATTCATGACGCTCGCTTTAATGAGCACTCCTGTTCAACGCGAGCGAGTTCAGAATACCGCCCGAGCGCTTGTGTCTTTTGGTTGTCTCTTTAGAGTTTATAATTTTTTACGGGGTTTGTAAAGTTTCTATTTAATGGCTTATATTTATTAGCAATTGTAAAACTAACACCATCTATATTCAAACTATATGCCTTGGTTTATAAAAAGTTAAAAAAATAACAACAATGAAGCTAGAGTTTAATTTATTTGGAAAGCACTACGTTAAAAAATACAGTTTAAAATACTATAAAACTCGGTTAGAAATGTTTATGAAAGCTATTGGGAACAATGGGAACTGGTATAACTAAATTTTCGACAGGACGAGAATGAAAACGTCAATCAATATTTCTATGTCGCGTTTAGTTTCGACAAATTCGTTCTGCTGAAATATACTCCTGTTTATTATTAAAGAACAAACAATTATGAATCTGATTGCTATAGGGCACTGATATAAATAAAATTCAAGAGCTATACGGTTTAATAAAACGCTCTACAGTAAATAAAAACGCAATATAATAAATTTAAATGCTGCATCAAATAACCGAATGCCTGATGAAGTAATAAAATGCTTTTAGAAAATTTAAAACGCTATTTGTATATTGCTTACATATTTTTTTAGCATTAGACAGACTTTTAGTCATTGCTAATGCATACTGCAACGGATTAGTAAGAAATAACCATGTTAGAGAATAAAAATTATATTTTTTTTAATACTTTCTAAGCCGAGTGGCAATTGATACAATATAGCTGTGTGCGGTGGCAGCGACTAAAACTTGGTCCAATAATAAGGGACGGTTAAATAATAAATCACCCATTAAGTTTTATATTTCCCTATATAACTTTTAATACTATCCCACATTACGTTTATTAACATCATAACAAAAGGGAATCACGTGCATAATTTTTTATGCAGTATTTGTACTTCTTTATACGGCATTTTGACATTGTTATATAGCATTTGGTATTTTTTACAGCGATTTGGTCGATAATCTATTTCATTTTGCTTTTTATAAAATGTTTGGTTTATTTTAATAAAGTAGTATTGAATCCTGTTTATTAATATTTGTATATTTATAGTCTCAAACATTTTTATTTGTGTTGTAGTTTTACTTTGCGAAATAAACTGAACCGTTGATGCAAAATAATAAATTATTGTTACCATTCAAAAGTATTGAAGACAATTAAGTTAGGTTAGTAACCTTGAAATACTGTAAAATATGGTGTTTGAGTAATTTATAACGATGCTACGTTCAAAAAGTACGTTCGACTTAATTTGCTAATATATTTGTAATCAGAACGACCCGACTTTTTTGCTTTATTAACACAATTATTGGTTAGCACATCTTATTTTTTGCAGACTTTACGTCATTTGGTTTTCTCAAAGCAGTGACGTATTAAATCCTAGACGTTCATTAACGAGCGTGACCTTTCCAATACCCGGAAATATTTGTCTACCAATACTAATTTATTTTAACAAACAGGTCTAGATTATTGGATCAACAACTATATGACAAAAATAATACAGATTTTTTCGATACAATAACGGCTACAACAATAGCTTACCATGTAATATAATCCACGTGCACGAGAATATTCCAAAATAAATCGTACTCCACTTTGTTCTCATTTTAAAAACTAACAATTTAACAGTCATGTACGAAACTTTTCAAAAACAAAACGAAATAAAACAGTTTACATTTTGGAATAAATAATGTAAATTAACGTCACTTTACTAATTAACACTCACTTATTTTTACGCGAGGGTTCTGAAAGTTTTGTTCCGAACAATTTTATGAAATGATGTTCCCACTGAATTATGGTTAATTGGTTTTTTATTCCAAACTTTCGCATCCATGCTTTATTCGCGTTAACGCTGCCACCCACTTTACAGGGTAAAAGCCAAACCAGCCTACACAGACATGGTTTTGAACTTTTTATTGTCGGTTTTGTAAATTTCACATATTTCGATGTGTCGCATTAAAATTATCGAACACACCATACTCGCAAGAGCGCTATGGCGACCACACTAAACATCATGCTCAGGTGTGGAAACAGGTATTTCTTTTAGAAAGCTACTGCAGAGGTACCTACCATTGGCTGTAAATCCTCTTAAATACCATTGAATGTTAACAGCGTAGCGGTTCTTTGACATTGGCGGGACTTTTAAGTTACAACTTGGTTAGCGTAATATACTCATCTAGTTAGAATTATTCCTCTAATTTATGTTATCGTAGTTCTTTTTTTTTTAAATACAATATTATATGCATCCACGTTTGGGGATGAAGCCTGTTGCGCCAGTTTATGCTCCTTTAAATCTTCAATTGTCTTACAATATTGTTTATGAATGTCCCCTATGTTTCTTTACCCAATTGGTGTATATGTTACGGTCAATGTAAGTAGGGTTTTTCGGATCCGGGTACCCGGATTCGGATTCGCCGAATCCTACAGCAAATATTCGGATTCGATATTCGGTCTAAGATTCGACGAATCTCGGATTAGGTCTCATTAATGCTACCACAACTTCAGAGAAAATACTTAATTTTGCAACAAATATTACGAAACGATTGTTTGACGGAGAAGACAAAAATGAAGAAACAGAGCATTCAACAGAGGGTGATTGCGGGATATTGCAGATGACGTTCAGTTGTTAACGATGGAAGAAGAGCTTAATCATATATTGGAAACGGTAAAATGCCTTATATTACCAAAGTCTCAAGAAAAATTTGCCTACTTAAAAAAAATGCATTATTTTCAAATGCCAAAATTAGAACGAACTATTTAGAAAAAGTATATCGAGCAATCATAAAAATTAAACCAAGGTCAACCAATTCAGAGAGAACTTCTCTGAAGCTGAAGCAAAAAAATAACCTTGATTTTTATCTTGATTTTGCATTTTTTTAGGTTATTTCGCTTATTTTTGAAAATAGACATACAAAATATTATATCATTGTAAAGAGAAAAAAATAATCTTTAAATCAGTCATCACCTACTACGATTGCCATTTAAAAAAAAGTTGTTTTGTCAAATATCTCGCACGGTATTTCATAAAAAAAAAATCTGACTGTTGCCATCTTATAGCAAACCAAATCTACAAAACTTTTTTCCTTTGGCGTTTTTGTGTATTCGCAACAATAGCCGAGATATTTAAGTTTAAAAATTTTGATCAATTTCGGTTTTTTCGTTATATTACGCAAGCCATGGAATTTTTAAACAAAACAAGATCTGGTTTAAAATATACCCCTAAATAGCTAACTTTTGTCCCATTTGATCAACCTTGTATTTTCATTATTTACGGAGATAGCAATAGTGTCCCATGGAAAAGTGAAACACCCTGTATACTAATATACTTGTTATTTTACTTCATACTTTAACAATGAAATACAGTGCCATTTTAACTGATTGAAGGCCGTTTGAATTATTAATATAAACATGAATTAACTTAACACCGTGTTAGTAAAACCCATTGATGCGCTACTGACAAAACTGACAACCGCTGACAAATATTGTAAATCGCCTGTAATTTTAAATTTGCGCGAACTTTAAACACCATACAATAATGTTTATGGCACTACAATTCATTTAATTTTAGAACTGGATTCGGATCCGGATTCGGATTCGTAAAATAATCGTGGATTCGATTCGGATTCGTCGAATCCAAAAAGACCGAATCTTCCCAAACCCTAAATGTAAGTAATTGGGCATTATTTATGATGCCCGAGCCCATTGGGATGTGACAAAATAATAAATTATATAGAAAATATTACATTGCCCGGGTATTATGAATAATGCTGGAAATCGAGTGGGCAATTTAAGAAAATTTTTATACATATTTCTCTACATACAAAAATAAGAAGATATTATATTAAAACAAATTTTTAAATAACTAACAAACAAATGAAGAAACAACTGGTGGTGATAAAATAAGTATAAAATATACGTATGCCTAACTAAAAAAAACATATTAGGTATGTACTTGCAAATACATATGTCGTAGGCATAATGTGAATACCGGCATTTTATAAAACGCCTAGGCATTTTATAAAAATCCTGCAAAACGAGCATCTCGTGTTTTGACTAGGCAAATAATAAAATGCCGGCCTAATTGTTTTTAAGAAAAACAAACCTATTAGCTTCATTTTTATTATTTATTTAAAAAAAAATCTTTAACCAACCTTTAACCTAACCCTCTACTACTGACCAAATGAATGAGGGTCAGGTTAAAGGTTGGTTAAAGCTTTTTTTTTGTATGAACACAAATGTATGGGTTTAAGAAAAGTCATAATTTGCTCCTTTTGCCGGCTTTTTATAAAATGCCAAGGCGTTTTGTAAAAAGCCGGATTTCACATTATGCCTACGACACAATAAACACACAAAAAAATTAAATCCTAGAGTTTCTATTTATTTTTTAATTAAAGTGACCAGAGAAATAATAGCAGTATTTATAATGACCGGGCAATGTAATAAATTATCCTAGATTGTCGTAGGCAAATACAAAATTATTAAACTGCCTGATTTTATCGGTCATTATTTATTATGACCAAGCATTATGGTAACTGCCCTGAATAATCGAATTGACCGTAACATATAGACATAAAAGATTTTTGATAAGCGATTTCCCTCCATTTTTTACATGTCCTTTTAGGTTTCCTTTTCTTAAGTGTGCTTAAGTTCAGCTGTTATCTTAATTATGTATTTCTTTTACGGTCTTTTCGAGTGCATCCGTGTACGTATACAGGGTGTCCCATATTCGAGTAAATGCATGATGATCTCACTTATCTTAAGAGCTACGAGGTCGGTTAAATTAGGGCAAAGTTGCTAAATTCGATACTCATTGATAATTCAAAGAGAAATTGGAAATATTTCAAACGGTATCCGAGAAAATTAGGAAAAACTGGAAAGTCCATTTTTGAAAATCGTTTATAACTCCTTTGGAGTTTGAAATATTTTAACTGTGTAAAAAAGTTGCCCAAGCAACCTTTTAAGCCGAATCGAATGGTGCTCACAAATTTTTCCTAGGTCGATTCGTTTTTGTTTTAGACAACCAACTTTGTTTTTTCTTATGGGCAGCATATCGCTTTTTTCTTCGTTATTAAAGTTCATTTTTACGACTAACAGGCCTTCAAAACTTTTAGTTTGTTGATCGGTTGTCATGGAAACAACATAAACTACAATGACCGGCCAACCTGATTTATAATGGTTATTGTTTAAAACGTATTTTTTGAAATTTGACAATGAAAGAAAAAGTAAAATACCATGTGTGATACATCAATGGATTCAGAAAAATAAATGCTATTTGTTTATGTAAATAGCAAAAATTGCGCCCATAAGAAAAAATAAAGTTGGTTGTCATAAAACAAAAACGAATCAATCTAGAAAAAATTTGTGGCCACTATTCGATTCGGCTTGAAACGTTGCTTGGGCAATGTCTTTACACATTTAAAATATTTCATACTCCAAAGGAGTTATAGACGATTTTCAAAAATCGTATTTTCCAGTTTTTCCTAATTTTCTCGGATACCGTTTGAGATATTTCCAATTTCTCTTTGTATTATTAATGAGCACCTAATTTCGCAACTTTGCCCCAATTTAACCGACCCCGTAGCTCTTAAGATAAGCGAGATCCCCATGCATTTACTCGAATTTGGGACACTCTGTATAGAGAGCGCATTTCAGTTCTTTGTATTTGTTATGCATTTTGTTATGTCATTATTCATGTCTCACTTCCATTGTTGATAATGCCATGGATTTATAAAGTGTAAATATTGTTGCTTGTCGTACTGTTTTTAAAAAGTTTTTTATTGTGCTATTCATCGTGCTGCACCTCTCTATTTTTTTTTAAATATCTGTATAATCTACTTAGAATATTTTGCATCCTAAACGGTTAAACTTATTAACTTGTTCAATTCTGTTATATACAGGGTGATTGATTGAGACCGGGATTTAAAAAGATATGAAGAATGAAAAAGGGTACTGATCTGAAATGTTGGTTATGATCATAATGGCATCTGACCTGTTTAATGAAAATATTTTCAAGATGACGACACTTCCGGATATACCGGAAGTTGACGTCTACTTTTTTATTTCAAATACAACGGTATATTTTTTTATTGCATTTTAGAATTTAACACGTTATCTAAGAGGAAATTTTGATAGCATTCCCTATACCTAACTGCAGTCGTTCTTTAGATTTTTGGACATTTTTGATTGAAAAACCTTGGAGTTCATACTGGAATTTTTTCAATCGATGCATTGCTTACAGGGTGTCCAAAATTTAATTTCCTTTTAATACAGCTTCAGACCAGTAAAACTCGTTTATTTCAAAATCAATGCCCAATTTTTTTTTTCATTTTATAATGCAAAATTAAATTCTACATCAATCTGTGTTAGCGTTTTCTATACCTATCTGCAATAACTTTCGAGTTATTAAGAATTTTTGATAATGTTGAGAGAAATTAAAACATTTTTAAATAGGAGGCCTTGAAAATGTCAACAAATATCAATATTAATAACTGTCAACCACTTTTATCGCGTTTGTCTGTAGTGTTCATGAACATGGAAAATCAAGAGTATTCAAACACGGATATTTTTAATTTATTTTACATTCATGGACAATATCAGATGATTGTTGAAAGTCCGAACGAAGAGTTTTTTAACGTAGCTTGTACAGCATATAGTATGTTAAACCTAAGTCTTGCGTGCCGATCGAATTGACCGTTGAGGATGGGCATTAAAATATCCCAGGATGTTAACTTCATTGGTTTTATTATTTGTCACACGCTTAGCTCGAATACTAGCAGATTTCACTTTTCTAAATTGCAAAAAATTTGATTCCATTCCTTGAAATTTCTGTCTGGTCATTACAGTTAAATGAAGATCCCTCTCACTGAACAAACGGCAAGTTCTTTCAATAATCTTGTGACATTCTCCAAGAATATAAATTAAGTTCAAAATATTCGTGTTTGAATACTCTTGATTTTCCATTTTCATGAACACTACAGACAAACGCTATGAAAGTGGTTGACAGTTATTATTATTGACTTTTGTTGTGATAATTTTTAACCGTTTCCCAACCAATCGATATATTTAAACCAAATTTGGTATTCAGCACTACCTTACAAGTTACCACATTCGGTGACAATGTCAAGCCCCACAAGCAACCAGTGGCCGAGTTGTGGGGGTTCAGTTTCACTAAAATTTATGAAAAACTATTACAGTCCTGTTCAAAATCAAATTTGAACTTGTTTTTGGGTAGAGCATTTTATTCTAATTAAAAAGCGTACCTAGACTTTACTTTGTATCTGCCACCGTTTGTCGCGAAATTTGATGTATTTTACTATTCTCGCGAAAAATTTGCTCATAAATTCGATCTAAATATATCGCGAAAAGCAGATAATTGCAAGTTGCAGACTAAAATCTTAAAGTATGGTTCATTATTCGTTAATTTAGCGGAACTTTTTTTCTCATTCTTAGCATGTTCCGTTATTAAAAACGCAAAAATTGGTAATTACTTTTTTATTTCGAACATTAGCGATATTTTTAGATCAAATTGATGAGCAAATTTTTCGCGAGAATAGTAAAATAGCTCAAATTTCTCGCCAAACGGTGGTAGATACGAAGAAGAGTCAAGAAACACGTTTTGTTTAGAATGAAATACTCTACCCAAAAACAAGTTGAGTTTGATTTTGAAGAGGACCGTACTAGTTTTTTATAAAATTTATTGAAACTGAACCCCCACAACACCGCCACTGGTTGCTTGTGGGGCTTGATATTCTCACCGAATGTGGTAACCTGTACGGTGGGGCTGATACCAAATTTGGTTTAAATATTACGACTGGTTGGGAAACGGCTAAAATTGACGATATTTTTTCGAAAATTTCAACACCCTGTATATTTAAAATGAAGCCTTTATAGACCCATGTTAATTTGGAATATTCGCGTTAAAATAAGTTTTTGTATCGACTGTTGAAGTCCTGCCACAAAAAAAGTGGACCACCCTGTATATAAATTAAATTTGAGTCACAAAAACTAACTATAGTTGTTATTCTAGATTTAACCACTGGATTACGGGTACTGAATTTGATATTGCACACTTTAACCTGACAGTGGTTTTATTGTGTAACTGAATCTCTTCCTTCGTATAACAAACCTATTTCTTTTATCAAGATGCCTCCTGCGTTGGTCCTGCTTGTTGTTGCGTACGCCCGAAAAAAGTCTGTTAGTTATTAGCATTGCCGGCTAATAAAATTTTGTACTGAAACACCAAACATCAAAAGGTTTTAGAACAATAAAGATTTCCGGGCATAAAAAATGCTGTTGAAAATCCTTGGGATGCCAGATTTAACCTTTGAAAATGTAATAAAAAATATATTGAGAAACGGTCACAAAACAAAAAGAAAAGTTTTTGCGTTTATGCGAAATACTTCATTTGTTGAATTCAGTTACACAAAATTGTAGGTATACATTTTTTAATGAAATTGCGTCTATATAATTTTTTTATGTTTGTAACATTAAATTCTTGATTTGGGTTTTTTAAGTATCAGGTTATCTAACCAGCTTTAAAAAACAAAAGTTACACTTTCCATGTTGTACTGTCGGTCCATAAACTTCATTGCCGAATTGAGGTTGATTTACTTTATTTTATGACAAAACTATTTTAAATTTATGAAGTAATTTTTAAAGAAAATGACTGAACTTTTATCGGAGAGAAAATTTACTAATTCGCGGCAATTGCAGAGTGCATGAGATTTAAAAAAATCAACCAATTATTCAGAATTGTAGTTTTGTAGAGCTCTTTATAAACTGGAATTCGCACCCTGCGACTTTTGTTTTTTCCAAATTCAAATCGAAGTGAAACCAAAGTTTAGATTTAGTTTTTAACAAACAAGCGTCTCCCTTGGCTTCAATTTACCGCTGGGATAAAGAATTGAACACGAAAGGAGTTCTGTTTCGCATAAAAAGTGGCAGGACATTCTCCCTATCGAAATAAACATTGCTGCCAGGGATGGGGAGTCGGCAGAAAAATAACCGACTCCTGAGTCGGTATATTTTTAAACCGACTTCGACTCACAAAATTAGTACTTATAGTATATTTACTACAGTGAAAGCCGATTTTTTTTTCATTCCTAAGTGTAATTTGTAATAATGAACAGAGTTTATTTTCGTATGTTTTCTAAATAATGAAGACAATGTAAAAAAAGTTTTTAAAAATAAAAATATTAATTTTTAAATACTTCGGTTATACCGCGGTCACATATAACGCGGGTGTGCTAGATTTTATGACCCGCGCTATAAGTGACTTAAATTGTATTTGGTATTTTACTAAAAGTAATATTACTATAATACTGTATTCGTATACTATGGTTTTAAAATGTTAAATGTAAAATATGTAGGTATTTATTATAATTTTATAATAACCATGCAAATTTTAATGTAAAAAATATGTTATCAAAGATACATAATATTAATGTATCTGGCGTATAATACGCATGATTGATTTAGCCCAAAACATTGGGTAAAATGGATATGTTTATAATAGGCACCATAAGCTTTTAACATATTGTGTTATGAAACATTTGTTAAAAAAAGAATAATAACAAACAGAAATAGGTACGAAATAATTAATAAAACACGTTCAGTTTCGTTCCATTTTTACACTTAAATCTGACAGAAACTCGAGAGATATTGTCTATTTTCGATATCAAAAATGATGTATTTCTTGTACTTCAATATACGGAAGATTTTCGGCAATACTATTAGGTGTAAGTTAGTCTCCACTACTGCGCAAATGTGTGCCAATTCACAAAACCTATCTGCAAAACACCCCTCGTTATACGTCGACTTTGTAAGTATCAATTTCTTTTTTACTAGGGTTGATTAAACAATTCCCATTAGAACCATATTTCTATATACTCTGACCATAAAAACCATAAAGTAAAGGCATTATCGGCTTTTGAAAACCGGTAAATGTCAACACGAGCAAGTCAGCGTCAAGTCTAATGGCCGGCGGTGGTGGTGCGCACTAAACACAAATGGAATCACGCCTACTTACTTAGTTGTATTGGTATACCCGCCAACGGTTTTAAGGGTCCGTGGATCATATTCTAGCGTCTGCTGTGCGAATACACTCCCACCGCTCGCCATTAGACTTGAAGCTGTCTATATCACAAGAGCATGCGCTTTGTATTCTGGCGCTGTCTATAAACCTTATCCAGTCAACCATTTTTTGCATATAAAAATTGGACGTTCACAACCAAAACTAATTTGTGTTATTTTAATCGTTCCCGTTTCGGCTTAAAAAAAATCGATTGAAATCGTTATTTTGTTTTTGTTTAAAATTTTCATTGTTCTCATCCCCGAAAAAACTAAGTCAAAAAAAAAACTGGACTCCCGACTCCGACTCCCGACTCCGACTCCCGACCCCGACTCCTGACTGCGACTCCCGACTCCGACTCCCGACTCCCGACTCTCCTCTAACTCCATCTCTGATTGCTGCTATTAAAAAATAATCCTAGATGACAAAGAAGCCACCTATGCGGTAATAGAGCATCGACAAGATTGGATCCTGATATCACGTGCATTTAAGTAAAGTTGTTAGTTGTTTTGTGCTGCATTAGTTCTCTGGGCTCCTAAAAGCAGAGCGCATCAAAATTTCCCAAAAATTTAGTTCATGTTGGTGGACAAATTTGTTTTCCAGGCGTCAGGCAAAGCATTTTACAATTCGTTTTTTAATGTTCATAAAAGCCATATAAAACTATAGGAAACCAAACTACCGCAATTTTATTTTTAATGTTCTTAAAGGAAACGGAAATGTTTACTAAATTGAAAATGCAAATAAGAAATCTTGCGTAGCTTTTGATTCTGAACAACTCTTGTATTTAGACTTTTGTCGTAAAATAATCAAGGAAGCTAATATTAACAAATATTTAATTTTGCATGGTAAAATCCTATATGCGATAATTTCAGTCAACAGTATATTGACTCAAAGAATCCGTTTGATTTGGTTCAAAATTCGTCATTTTTCGCATGTTTTATTCAATTCAAAAAGCTCTTTCATGATTTTTAATCGCTGAACCCCTTAAGATTAGTTTTATTCCAGACTAATTTTCGGATTCAGTGTAACTGTCTACTTTTAAATATTAATATATTAAGAAATGTCTGAATACTGCAAAACTTTTTTTTTGATTAAGTGCGAAGTTTTTAAGATCACCCTTTACAAACCCAGAAGTTTTTTATTTTTTATGGTTACGAACAAATGAAAAAACTTGTGACCCACGTAAGAGAAATAATATCAAAATAAATTAGAATTACCAAGTTTCGTTGAGAGAATGGATTAAAAGAGTCTGCCCAACTAAATATTTCTAGAATGACGCAATTCATGAAAAAAGTTCAGTGAAACTAAGTAAATAAATTATAGCAAAATCAACTTTGGACAACAAAGCGAGTGGAGCTTAATTCGGCTCGGAAGAAAAGAAGCAGAAGAAATGTCGAGTGCTAATTAACGTGAACGAGTTCACTTGCCTTGTGAACTCGTGGCACGCGAAAGAACTCATTGCTTAAAGTTACTCATCTTTGGTTTTAGCTAATATGTATACTGAATCAAATTTTGATTGAACGTCACAGACTGTAAATAAAACGACTAATTGACGTTGTTATTCAGGTTACATTCCTTTATCCATGACTTTTTCCTAAAGTACTGATATAAAACGTAAGAACTTTAATCATATTCCAGGATAAAATGATCTTTAAGTTAAAATATTGTTTCTCTAAAAAATAAAATATTAGCTTTCAAAATATTAGCTCGTTTATAATGCCGCTTATTATGTATTTGCATGTTCTGTTTACTAATTATTTTTATTTTTATGCCTTTGAAGTAATGTTCAATTTGCTATGTTTGTGCAACTTGCTTTCCGTTGAGCTTTTGCTCAGTATGTAAATGTTGTCCTAACTCTGTAATTACTTTTTGCCATTTGATTCGGTTCTGTTTACAGCATATATTTTCTTATTCGTTGTCCAAAAATGCAGAAAATTTTTAAACCTTCTCTAACTGGTTTAAAACTTATACACGTTATTTATAGCTAATGTAATTATTATAAGCTTTCAAATGACTTTAATAACAATTTTTAAATTTTTAAAAATATCAAGAAATTCCTAAATTCTTTACTTTATAAATTTACAAAAATCATATACTATAAGACATCTACTGAATACATTTTCTTCTTAAATTGTTTTAATTTGAGTTCATGAGATAATGCGAGGTTGTTAAATGCATCTATGTATTGCGAATACAACTCATACTTATATTGTGTTAAATAGAAACAACAATTGTTTTGTGTTTTTAAATAAGCTAAAATATACAAAATAAACGTCAACACTACGAAACCTTGATACTAAATCTATCTTCTTTTAACTCATCACCTATGTTGAGCGCTTATCACCTGATTTTATAAAAGTTTAATTTTAGCCGTAATAATAACATTTAGGGTTATAAAACGTACACTATAAATAAAATTAACCAATTTTAATCGTTAAAGAAACAAGCATTAATAAAATAAAGCAATAAGCTTTTAAACATTAACAGAATGGAAATTATGCGAAGATCAAACATCTTTTAAATGATGGGAATAATAATATTAGCTTAGAAACATTTAATAAAATTTCATACCATTAGAATATAAATTGCAGCAGTGCTACTAGTAAAAAAAACCTTATCTCATTTTGGTAGCGTAACTTTTCAACTCTGTCTAATTCATAAAAAAAAGATCGCTTAGACTTTAAGAACTCATAAATCATAAAAAACCACAAAGTAGAGAATTTATCATTGTCACGAACACATAAGAAATTTAGGGCGACAAAAAACTTGATGCTTTTAAATACGATCTTCATAATAGACAACCGCATCTTTTGAGAAAATAAATCCAACAGTACCTACATGCATTACAAAATATTTTCAGTTTTGATAAACATTTGATTTATTTCTAGTATATTATAAATAAGATTACTTGAAAATAATTGAACCCCTATCTATTAAGCATCTTTTTTATTCAATAACTGAACGAAGAAACGGAAGTCTTAAAACTGGTCTAGTTTTTCTACTAAAGAGTTTTCATACACCATAGAAAATCTAGTAACTAAACGTATGTATATCAATGTCTTTATCTGTTAATAACACTAAATAAGTATTAAAATATAGGCATGTCACACAAATGTTAAATATTAAGGTATTTTTATTAGACGTCTCATTTTTAAACTGTCGAGCTACAAAAAAGTTAAAATTAGACAAATCATTTCCCTTTTTATCTTATTAAGACCTAGTCAGTGGTGCTTTAACGTTTTTTAAAAGTTCCATGGCACGCTAGATGAAAAACAAAAATCAAAATGGACATCTTTTTAAAATCGGTAATAACTCGGCTATATAACAGCAATTTATAACGATAGAGATGTCGATAATCTTACTGAATTTTATAAAAGCAATAAAATTTCTAATAGTCAACATTTATTTAAATTTTCGTTGATTGATACTATGCCGTACTTGACGGTTCAAAAATATTTTTGGGGAAAAAATTGTAAATTTTTTTACGCGCTGTAAAATAAAAACCTCCATTTGTTTCAATATCGTTTAGATTCTTAGATAAATTACCAACTCTCATTTTTTTAAATGGTAACCACAGTTGGCTGTAATTTCATAATTTTCCTTTTTTTCCCTTTTTTCAACAATATAAGGTTTAATGTATTTGAGATGATATTTAGGCCCAAAACAAATTATATTCATCAAAAAGTCCCTATGAACCTATGGGGTGCCAGGAATTTAAACAATATTGAAACAAATGAATAATTTAATTTTACAGTGCTTAAAAAGTCTACAACGTTTTCTCCAAAAACATTTTTGTACCATCAAGTATAACCGAATTATTAACGATTTTGATAATGGTTTATTATCTTGCATGCCATGGAACGTTTTTAAAACATTAAAGCATCACTGAATAGGTCTTAAAAAGAGTAACGTTATTTATTATTGGTTTTCGCTGCATAACGTTATAAATAACATTAAAAAAATGAATTGTTAGGTTATATAACGTTATAAAACGTTACATAACTTATGATATATAACGTTATAAAAATAATTTTAATTTGTAACTCTGAAATTATTTTTGGGATCTGTAAATGTAAATTTAAAAAATAGTACAAAATTACGTTGATATATTTTATTTTCATTTTAATTTCTAAAATACAAACAATAGTTATTTATGTATCAAGGCCAAAAAGTACGTTTTGGCCGAGGTGCATATTACATTTTTTGTGCAATCGAATTAAAAACAATTTAAATTTTTAGTAATTTTCAAAATCATATAGGTTAGAAACTACGTGACATTCTGTCACTGACAGATAACGGCGTATGTACTGCATTACCGACCCTCTCCTTAGCAACGGCCGTAAAAGTAACTTTTACGGCCGTTGCTAAGGATAGGGCCGGTAATGCAGTACTTTATGGTTGCTAACGCGTCCGTCAAACAGCTGTTTCTAGTACGATCGCACAAAAAATATTATATCTTCTGAAAATAAAAAGATCGCCATATAAAAATTTAATTTATAGAGAATAACGATACAAAATAACTTTTAATGAAACGTTATCGGTTATTATAGCGTTATATAACGTTATTAAAATATCGTTACGTTATCGTGTAAAAAATTATAGTTGAATCGTTATTATAACGTTATCGGGTATCGTTCTGTTACGTTTTCCATCCCTGGTTACAATTTCAGTTTATTAAGAAAGCTTCTGTGAAAGATTTTAAATCTGATTTTTTTTTTGTTGGGCTTTGCAGAATTAATACGTAATGTTTACGGTTCAATCGTAAAGCCAAAAATAACACCAAGCTTACTCTGTTGGTATGCTAAAAGAAGTAAATAAAAGACAAAACAAGATACGACTGGAGACCTATAAAAGTACCACTATAAACTAAGAAACAAGTTAAAGTTTATATCTCAATTACAGGAATAGGCAAAAGGAAAAAGTTTCCAATATAAAATACTTTTCAGAGTGCTGCACTGAAAACTTAATTTATTAAAAGGCTTTATTGTTTCAACATCTGAACAAAGTAGAATTTTTATATAAGTACATTAAAAATATTGTGAAAATATTAAACAAATTTAAAATAAATATAAATTTTCGAACTAAACGTTGATGATACATTTTAAATTAACACAATAAACTGTAAATGGCGGATTAAAAAAACGAACCCGGTAGTGAGTTTCCGATAAATATTTGACATAAGAATGTATTTAATTAATTTTTTTTTAGCGGTGTAATTTAAAGTCAAAACACAACTTACAAAAGCTTATTGAAAGGTTGGTTACAACTAGCAAAAATACAGCATGGCATTGTCAACGAAAAAAAAACAACTAAAATCAATAGTTATTAGTACAGAGCACATAAGAACATAAGATGCAAATTGAAAAAAGAAGGCAAAATTATTGAAGAGATTAACTACTGCAAAAAAAGAACATAGAAAATCGTTTATTGTATGATTTTAATGAACATATGACTAATCGAAGTCATGTTACTGTAATCGTTCTGTTTATAGGAGCAGTAGATAGTTAATATTAATAATAGTAATAGTTTTATAAACATTAATTGTGGATTTCAGGTATACAAAAGTATTCGTGCAATATGCGTTGTAAGCAGGTATTTTTGTGATAGCCTGAAAAATAAAATTCTTTAATGTAGATCAAACTTTTATGTACGATTTTTATTATTAAAGCTAATATAAGACGTTGCGATTTTTTTTCCATCTGTAAGAAAAATATTTTACATCTTGTAAAATAAATACAAGACCCCTATTACACATTGCGATTTTTTTTGCGTACGATTCTAAATCGCCACTGCGTTGCACAATTTATCTGACATTTAAATGACAGCCGGGTAGTTAGCCGCATCATTACCATAACATAACCTACATATCTGCAATTTTAGTACTGTTATCAGTTTACTACAATCGCAAAATGTGTATCGTGCCAAAAAATTAGAAAAAAATATACTTTGTAGGTTATGTGATCCTTTTGACAACACAGTGGCACAAAAATTACCAGAAGTTAATAAAAAAGTAATAAAATATGCTTGTTTGGCCTTGAAAAATTAGAGCATGTTCAATAGAATAAAATCCTATGACATTTAAAATAAATCCGTTGCGATTTTTTTTTCTATGCCCATTTAGACGTTGCGATTTTTTGGTTTTGCGTTGTGAAAAAATGATTTGTAAGAAAAATCGCAACGTCTAATATGAGCATAATTTATAATTTATTAATTTATAATCTTACAAATCTTTCAGCTTAAAGATCAAAATGTAATTGTATTTGGCATTTAAAACAAATTTTCAAGATGTTTTCAAAGCCTACTAGTTTAATGCTATTAAATATTGTGTTTGTATCCGTAAATTATCGAGGAAACCACAATAACTCCAGAAATACTGATTTTAGACATGATTGACCTTGGATGCTTTTTGAAGATAATTATATTATCAATAAGAAAATGTAATACTATATAGGGTGTTCTATTGGAAAAAAAACTGACTTATACGTGTTTGAAGTTTGACTAAATGAACCGGGCATAAGGAACACCCTGTGTATTATTTTAAATTTTTAAATTGTCAATGATCACTATGTCACTATTGTCCTATAACTTTTCAAAGGAAATCATTCTGACACAGCCAAATATTATTATTTTTTTAGAACCTGTTTCTGTCAATATTTCTATAAAAACTTAAATAACTCAAAAATTACTGAATTTGCATACATAAAACCTGTATGTTTTTAAAAGAGAATTTAATTTTACATCCAAAAACTATAAAATGTACTGGGTGTTCTATTTAAAAAAACATAGTGACGTATCGGTGAGCAAAAACAAAACACTACAGTTGAAAATAATTTTAAGGTTATGTAAAAAATTACCACAAACAACTTTTGTATAAAACTTTATTCTGTAAAATTACCACAAGACGAGATATTGATCCGTTACGTTACTTTTTGTACACACTGTATATTAATTAAAGTAACGATAACTAGCTGCCTGAACACTTTAGCCCAACAAAGCAAATGTATTAAAATTACCTGCGATATTAATAGAACATATATTAATATCTTGATAATTGCATGCTTCAAATTTTAATTCAACCACCCCCGTAAGGTAGTCGCAAAGTTATACGATATTATACTGTAACTAATGTGTGACGTACGCTAATTACGTTTGTAAGCCAACACTCTAATGTTTCTATAATTATAAAAACCTTTTAATCCACACAAACGCAAGCATTAATTAGTTTCAGGTTTAAAAATACTTTACACCGTGGCCCTAAAATAATAGGACTTTTTTACTTTCTTCAGCGTCTCACAAATGAAAAGCAAGCTAACAAGGGAGGGTCACGATACGTTGTCGCTAGAATTTGATTAAGGCTGTGTTTATTGCACCAAGAACATCAAAACTAAATGCTCTCCAGAGTTATACGTGCCACTGGCCATTTCCTTCGGAAAATAGGGGAAAAACTGAAAAATTGGTATAAAAAGGTCATTTTTGCAATCCCGTTGGCCATGAAACCGTCAGAGACAAAATCTAAATTTTTCTATTTGCAAGTAAAATGGTGCAAAGTTTTTAAAAAAGTCTTTAACGGTTCCGGAGAAAACCGTCAAAAACGAAACGCCTGCATAAGCGCTGTGCTTTGAGAAGTTGTGGTCTATCTGTATAACTATATCTATGCGACTTACAAAGGCGTTTAACATAGGAAAAACCGTTTTTACAAGGGCCTCGTTTTTCGCGTTTTTCTCCGGAACCGTTTAAGATTTTTTCAAAAACTTTGCACCATTTTACTTGCAAAGGACGCGCGCATTGGTAATTAGGAATATTTAGGTTTTGTCTCTGACGGTTTCATGGCCAACGCGATCGCAAAAACTACTTTTATTGTTCAACTTTTTAGTTTTTCCCCTATTTTTCCGAAGGTAATGGCCAGTGGCACGTATAACTCCTCAAAACATTTAGTTTTGATGTTCTTGATACAATAAACACAGCCTTGATCAGATTCTAGCTACAACATATCGTGAACTTCCATAGTTAGTGGAATTAAGAATGTTCATAGATACAGAAGGAACATTATTTAAAGTCTGGTGATAAATTTTTTGCTGCTAAATGCTGTAGATGTATTATGCAGTGTGTAATTAATATATCTGTGGAAGCTACTTCTTGATTTTTTTTACTAATACCACATTGTGTTCCGCCCATGTTAGCTGCCATGTCAGTACACAAGTTTGTAATTATATATATTTGTATTGATTATTTACTATTTGTTATCATTACATTGTGTGTAATTTCAATACCTAGATAATTTTCGGCGAAGCGGTAAAACTTTTTGGCGTACTGGAACCGTTGCACGGACCGGCGGTTGAGCACCACTGATTGAGAGCGCTGCGTTTGTTTAGCTACCCTCATTAACTTAATCTTTAATTCCTTTTATTTCTTTTGGATTTTAATGAAAATTGTTTATAAATTCAATAGGTCATATTATTTTTAATTTAAACGAACCCGACCTTAACAAAATAAAATTTTGACGTAGAGGCAAATTTAGAAACAACTAACAAAATTCTTTCAAGTCGAAAAATTATTATATTTCCTCTTAGGTGTTGCGTCTGAAATCGAGCTTAAAAGCGATACATACAACTCAACTATTGTATGACATGCGACATGCGCCAAATTTTCAAATTGGCCTGCGGCTTTTAAAATAGCTTGAGCACCTCTGGTTTACATGCATTATAACTTCTACTCAACACGGTAGCGATGGTATATAAGATATGGCCTTTCCAGCTTGTTACGACTTAAACGATATGACTTCTAGAAATTGCATTACACCGTTGCAGTTCTTGTGGACAATGCAAGATCGTAGTTGTCTGCACATACCGCGATAAAATTACGATGTTGGTCACATTAAACGGTCAATCTGCTCAGTATGGTATCTTACGAGTTGCAGTTCGTCTCATTAAATGCAGGTACGATACCCTTGCATCTTACTAATCAAAAAACGACTCTACGTTAATAATAAACCATGCAAGCTAGTTAAAGAAATTTACAACATTTTTAATTGAAGTTTAATGGAAAATAAATAAAAAGAACCGGTAAAGAAGCGCAGAAAATATTATAAATAAGACAAAAATGCATACATTTTATAAAATTATTTCCAAATCATTACACAACTGGCATTATCTTTGTGATATTCCGTTGTATTTTCTTTGAGTGTATTTTCTCGCTAACAGAACCGGAGATCAACTTACTGTTTGAGTCTCCGTCAAAGCTTCTTGGCAGCTTTTCGCTTGGAGGCAGCTTACAAGGGTTTACCTTAATTTTATCGTTAACATAGTTCTTTTGGTGACGAAAATGCTTTTTGAGGAGGTTCATTAAATTGATATCTACATTTTGGTAATGATGCCCATCAGCCCATCTAATCTAATCATTCTGTAGTAAATTGATTGCGTCTGTAAGATTATTGCAATTTCTTAATCATTAGATCGCATTCAGTGATAAAAAATTGTCATAAAAGTAGCAGTTATGAAATAAATCAGCTTAATTAAAAACCACTCTATTTTTGAGAAGAATCTCTGGTCGAAATGGAGTTCCAATTGCAAGCCTTTTTTATTTAGCAATTTCAACAAGAGATGTTCGAAGAAACAAGATTTAGTTTGAACGTTTAAATCAATCACTTAAATAATCCAACAATTTATGAGTATTGAAAGTTTATTTAACAGGACAGAATGAGCTGAATGGTGTATAGGTAAGGATGTTTTTATTATTTTGAAAACATTTTACAATGCGGCAGGATATGATAAAAAAATTAAGGATGTGTGCTTTAGTATAATCGATGTATCTTTAAAAAGAACTTTTGTTATAGATAAATATAATTGTCCTTGAGGAAACAATTCTTAATTTTTATTGATTGGTCCGTATTAAACTGTTGACAACTAGCAAAATATTTAGCTTTTCTTTAGCAATATTATAAATTTCATTATTCGAAACTAATCTAAAAAATGCATTTTTTTTCTTGATAAGCGGAATTTTGTAAAAATTTCAAAATATAATTATTTGATGTTACTCTTTCTTCCTTCGCTTATTTCTTCTATAATTGCAATTTTATATTTTTCTCGAGAAGAAACACGATAATTCTCGAGACACGAACAAAATAATTGTTCTTTCTCAAAAATATCTCGAAAAGGAATCCTTATTACACATAAATGTTATTATATTATAAATATGTGTCACTTAATTTAAAACCCAAGAATGTTTACGGAAATCATTATACAAATGAAATAAACTTGTTTCCGTTGCTTTTTATAACACCTAAAAAAGTATTTTACATCAAGACCCGGGTGATTATGAAACATTTAAGAAACAATTTTTTCTTGTAAAATATTCGCTTTTGAATTCATTAACTTAGATAAGAAGTGTTACGATGTACAGACGACTTCTTGGTTCCTACAATTTTGTTTTCGTTTAGCTTGTATTAACTGCTGGCGACATCTACTGCAATGCTTAGTAAATAGTACCATCGGTAACTTAGTTTGTTTTAATTTTAAAACATTATATTATTACTCATACGTAAATTACGAATATTTCAAGTAGCTCTAAATTATGTAGGTAACCCGTAAAACACATGAGATATGAAGTTGTCTAAATTAAAAAAGTATTTATTGTTTTTGTGTGTAGTCTCCATTAAACTTTTTATTTCTATTCTTGATCCAATAAAGCAGAATACGTGACACAAATTGTAAGTTTTAAATAGGCTAATTTATTCATCAACATCTTTAGATTTTTGTTTTTAAACAGTGCATTTATTTAGAAACACAATATTTTGTTTATTCGTGTATTTTCGAGCCAAATTTTTTTTGATACACATTTCAATGCAACTTAAGATTAAATTTTTTTAAACTATCACAATTGAATATATCTGACTATTACACTTAAGATTTTTTTTTTAAATTAAATTTCGAATATTCTCTTGCAAATTTTAGGTTTTTTTATATTTTCCCGTACATCTTTATATGAATAAAATGACTGTCTGTAATCATTATATGCGGAAATCCCGCTGATTTGTAAATTATTGCATACTCTGTTTCGGAAAAATCATATTGTACCTAATTGTTGTAAGTTGTAAGTATTACATCCAAATACAAAAGTTTAGCTAAAAGCTATAATTAAATCAAATCACATAGACTTTATTCGGATCAATATTTTGTCGACTCTTGTGTTATAAGTAATAGTTCTTAAACAAATCCCAATAAAATTTTGCGTTTATATTTTACTGCGACTATTAATATTTTATTGTGTTTTAGGTTAAGTTTTGGGGCCTGTATTATATCTGCTGTATACAGCGGATCTTCCGACAACCGAAAAGAAATGTGTAACCACGTACACTGATGACACAGTTCTCTTGGCATCTCACCACGAAACTAAAACAGCCTCAAGAAACGTGCAAATCAACCTAGACAAAATACAAATGTGGCATCAACACTGGAGAATGAAAGCAAATAGTAGCAGCTCCGTACAAGTAACCTTTACTATGACGAGGAAAAATTGTCGACCAAAATTTCCAAATGGAAAACAACTCGCCCACTGAGATCATGCAAAATACCGAGGTATGTACCTCGACCGTAGATAGACGTGGTAAAAGCATATTTTTACCAAACGAAAACAAATGGGCATCAAACTAAGACAGTTATACTGGATCTTAGGCAGTCAGAGCTAACCCAAGAAAACAAGCTTCTAATCTACAAATGTGTCATAAAACATAGAGTCCATATGGTCGCACTGCTTACAGCTTTAAGGTTTAGCCAGCGATTCACACTTTAACATCATAGAAAGGTATCACAATAAAGTCCTGCGTATAAATAGTAAATGCGCCATGGTGCGTTACCAACAAAATAATCCATAGTGATCTTGGATTGCCTTCTGTTAAAGAAGAAATCAAAAAGTGCAGTGTTACGTATCGCGAACGACAAAAAACGCACCCAAACATTTTGACGAAAAACCTCATGATACAACCAGAAGAAGAAACAATGCGACTAAAAGGGTTTTAAACCCTCGGACCTAACAACTCGTTTTAGTTAGCGTCTTAGTATGTGTAAAGTTAAGTATAAACCAACAATTGTAACTAAATACGAGGGAGGACCCAAAAATTATCGGAATTATTTTCTGATGGTCGAGCCCCTTTTAGTTCGAGCTTCTCGAAAATAAAAAGGAAACAATTGTTATACTACACACTACAGACAACTTACAAAGAAGTTCCTCGCAAGTTTACAAATGGTTTTTCCGTTTTAAACAAGGCGAAATGTCGACTGACGATCAACCTCGGCCCGGGCGTCCTTTGACCAACTGAAGAAAATGTGATACGAATTCGTCTAGCCATCTTGGAAGACCGTCGTCGAACCATTTATGAACTTGTGACGTTCACTGGAGTGTCGTGGAGTTCCTATCAGCGAATTTTATCGGAAGATTTGGGTATGAAACGAGTTGCAGCAAAATTTGTGCCTCACTTGATCACGCCTCAACAAAGAGACAATCGCGTGCCGTGCGATGAAGGAGCAGTTGAAGGCTGACCTAACCAGATCTCCCCCTCCACCAAATCATGATCAAAGACGAATCTTGGTGCTATGGTTACGACCTCGAAACGAAGCAGCCAAATTTCACTGCCGACACTTCTTATTACAGCCATCACAAAATAGGCAGATGCGTTGAAAGAGCCTTCGAAAAAAAGTCACTGAAGCCGAACGCAGCAACTCATAACAACGCCAGATGGCACACTCATGCAGAAGGGTTTCTAGAATATTCAACTAGCACGGAAAGCATTTACTAATAGAGGCACGCCCTCCAGAACATAATTCCGGTAATTTTTGGGTCCCCCGTACATACCAGTTAGTAGTAAAATAAATCAAATTTCGCGCCAAACGGTGGTAGATACGCAGAAAAGTCAAGAGACGCTTTTTGTTTAAAATAAAATATTTTACCCAAAAACTATTTCAAGTTTGATTTGGAATACGGCCGTACTAGTTTTTTATAAAACTTATTGAAACCGAACCACCACAACTCCGCCACTGGTTGCTTGTAGGGGTTGACAAAATCACCGAATGTGCTAACTTGTAAGGTGGTGCTGTATATCAAATTTGGTTTACATATATCTACTGGTTGAAAAACGGTAAAAAATTATCGATATTTTTTCAAAAATTTCAACACCCTGTATCTTTAAAATGAAACGTTTATGGGCCCATGTTGATATGGAATATTCTCTTTAAAATAAGTTTTTGTATCGACTGTTAAAGTCCTGCTACAAAAAAGTGGACCACCCTGTATAGGAGAGCATTCAAAGGAATATTCCCTACAGGCCAATTTCACCAGCATCACTTGATCGCTTTAGTTAAGCTACGCCACAACAACACTTATTGCCTCTTTTTTTAAAGACAGATTTTGTGATAAAAGGGATAAAAAAAAAGTTAAGTTTAGTGACCGTTACGAGAATATTTTGTTTAACACCTTAAGTTTTACATAATACTACCATTAAATTTACACGTACTCACATACAAATAAAACTATTTTTATATTTTTGAAGATTATAAAGATAATCTCGAAGGTTTCATTTGCGGAACTTACCTTTGATTTAAAAGGCTGCTAAAATTAACAATATCAAAGGCTGTATATAAATATATAAACATTACACTACAAGCGAAAACATTGACCTTCTATGTGCAAATATTAATAAAAGTTTTATAAATAGTAGCGTAAAATGAGGTCAATTAAGAAATTATAATAATTATGTTTTCATAGTTTGAAAATAACGGTTCTTCTTTTGTTATTTATTGCCGTAATAAAGTAATTTCTTACGCGCGTTTACGCAGTAGTTTTCAACGACTGCACACGTCTGTCGGAAACAAAAACACATAAAATAAGTGCGTTTTAAACCCCTAACACTGACCTTAAACAAATGATGTAGTTTAACAACAGTAACTGACGTAAGATTGTCATTTTATTGAAAGTGTTCATTAGGTTTTAGAAAATTATATTGGAATTTACATTAAACACGTCAACATTTTGTGTAAAATAAATGTTTTACCCGCTATTATCCAAATATTTATCTGCAGTTTTTATATGCCGCTTGAAGGTTATATATATTTTAATCATACAAAAGACCTCAAAAATTGTGACGGCCAGGTGATGCCATTGCAGAGTATATTTTTGTATATTGTTGCTTGTCTTTTATCGTCGAGGGACGCTAAGCCGAAGTTCAATGAAAAACCTAACAATACACACAACGCAAAAACTAAGGTTGTAATAAAGAAATAAATTTGCACCGTGGGTTGAAGCTTTTTCTTGTGATCACAATCTTTCCAGACGCTTAGACAACAGGTTATTTAGAAACTATTAAACTTGACCGTGAAATTTTAAGCGTTCGTTTATATTTTTGCTTCAAGTGAGTCCTCCACCTGAGAAAGTTAAATTATATAGACCAATTAGCCTTCACTAGTAATATTAAGACTATTTGAAAAACTACTGGAAAAGCTCAGTCCCACACTGAAAGAAAAACGCCTAATACCTGATCACCAAATTGGCTTTAAGGAAGAACATAGTACCATAGACCAAGTTCATCGAATAATTGTGTTAAAAATAAAGGGAACGCTGGAAGACAAAAATTACTTCGTCGCGGTATTTTTTGATATCAGCCAAGCGTTCGATAAGGTGTGGCACACAGGTTTGCTGTATAAAATCAGACAAACATTACCTAATAACATCTACATCATACTGAAATCATATTTAAAAACCTACATATCCCAGTCGGACTCCAAGAAGAACACTCACCACTACTGCAGTTCAAATCTGGAGTGACGCAAGACTGACCTCCCAACCAGCAGCAACATCACTACAGCTACGTTCATGGACGATACGGCAGTCCTAGCTACACACAAAATACCTGCAATAGATTGAAGCATTTTGCAAGAAAAACGAAATAACTTACAAAAATGGCTAAAAAAGTAGCGCATAAAAGTGAACGAAATCAAATCAACGCAAGTAACCTTCACTCTCAAAAAAGGTAATTGTCTTCCAATTCGTCTTAACAACCTGTTACTGACACAAGCAGAAGACAAATATTTAGGAATACACTTAGATCGAAGACTCACCTGACGTAAACATTATATTCAGTAAACGAAAACAACTTAAGCTAAAACTAAGGAGCATCTATTGGATCATTGGAAGAAAATCGCAACTAACGTTGGAGATTACACCGTTAATCTACAAACCCGTATGGACCTATGAAATCCAGCTATGGGGGTCTACCTCAAATTCCAACATTAAAATACTAGAACGGTTTCATTTCAAAGTTAAGTGCTCATCCAAACATACTAGTGACGCAACTCCGTGCTACGCTCCAAGTGACTTACCAACTAGTTATTAATCTTAATTTTAATTTTACTTTTAATTTTAGTATCAAATGAAATCCCAGTAGCTAATCATTAACTAACAGTTAAGCAACTAAAAGAAGCTCGCCAATGGGCAACCTCCTACACGTATCAGTTTTCTTCATATAAATTACTGAATGACCATTTGGGACAGATTATAATATTCTGGAAATCATAAAAAAAGTAAGTCTTCTGAATCGTTTTCAACAGTTAAGACATTAATAGCGGACTGTAAACGTGGTTGTACGAGCACTGAGAACGCACAACGTTTGGGCAGGCCACAAACGCTACTTAGAAAGATAGCGTCCAAGTTGTAGTACATCCAATTGTATTAATAGGCCGTCGATTTAAGTAGGTGGAAATAGCTGAGCTGAAACGTGAGCACATTGGATATTATGTGAAGTTTTGGGCATGAGAGAGTTATCCGCGGAACCGCTAAAAAACTGAGTTGTGTGACCACTTCCGAGCAGTGTCCGACGTCGTTCAAGCGCAATCAAAAAAAAACTTTTTGAGCCGATTCGTAACTTTGGACGACACTTGGATTCACTATAACACACCGAAGACCAAGCAACACTCAAAACAATGGACAGCGAGAGACGACCCGGTTCCGAATAAAAGGAATTCCAAAGACCGAAATAGTTTGGACGACGATATTTTGGAATACGACAGGTACTGAGAGCACTACGTCAACTTACTTAACCAGCTGTACCAAAGAATTATAGCCTTATCGAAGAAAAATATCTGCTTCAAAAGGATAATGCGCTTTGCCACAAGTTTGTTATTGGGATGGCTAAATTTCATCAATTGAGCTTGGGGTTGCTGCCGTGCATAATTAATGGTAGGCGGACTGGTTCTTGACATTTTTATTACAAAATATTATAACTCAAAATTTTTACCCTACTTGGAATATCTAAATGATTTTGAAGAACTTTTAAAAGTACATTTGGAAATGTATGGAAATTATGGACGAGGAAATGTCTGCGAGGGCTCTAAAATGTGGATACCAGAAAACTAAGAAAGCTGATTGATTTTAGTGTTTTAACAAACAAATAAAAAATTGCTGTAATGGAGGCGTTTTTTTGCTAAACAAATATGAATAATAAATGTGAAACTACTCTGATAACAATTAACTGGAACACGATTATGCAGAGAAAACGCTAGCAGTAAATTCTAGCAATTAGTAGGGTGCACAGTGCTTCAAGGTGAATATTTACTGCATTGACCTAAAAAATGTATCAAACATTTCAGAAATGAATTCGAAATCGTCGAAAATAAGGCTGAAAATACACAGTAAATTTGAAGAAGGAAGAACTATGAAGCGAAAAAAATACATTTAACAAAAGAAACGATGATCACTCAGATTCTGTAGGAGAAGATTTCGTATGCAATACCCTCAATACAATTTGTGATCACCTTTTAACAGAATTTGACCGCAAAAAAAGCATATAAAGACATTTTGCAAAGTTATAAAATGTTTTTCATGCTTTCTATGCCAGATAATGAAAAAAAATTAACGCATTTAAAACCTTAAAGAAATTTATGAGAAGGATTATAAATAAATATCCATTCGACGATGAAGTTGGACAAAGGCATCCAGTTTTCTAATCAATTGTTTCACATTTCAATATATTTGCTGGAACATTTTTTCAATTTTGTTCATATCACACATCTTTTAGTTCTTTTTTTACCTGAACGTGATCTTTGGCCGTGGTTGTAGTGATTCGTTAGTAGTTCCATCCGTCTGTGAAATTTTACGTATGGACCTGTTCTTTGTTTACATTGCAGTAAGAGCCTGTCCCCGAGATGGCATAATAGCTTTTAAATATCGCTGGAATAATAGTGGTGAGCTCGAGGGAGACAATAACGAAAAATAACATAATTTTTCACCAAATCATTTGTTGGTTTCCTTCCTACACCATAAATTTATTCATTGCTTCCTTGTATTCGTATGAAATGTTTTCGTAAAAAATGAAATACAAATTTGTAAAAATTGAAGGGCGCCCTATTCATTAATGTCTACTGCGTAAACACATTATTGTATGACTATGAAATGATTTATATATCATTATTTGCTTATGCGTACAAAATTATTATTAACCGTTTAGACGTTCAATGTTTATAGCAGTTTGTAGTAGATAATTGCATTTTATTAATTTGTGGATTGCTATTTATATCGTCAATGTTTACCGCGCTAGACAGCTAAACGGCATGTATTCCTTGTTAGACTGCGACATGTTAATTAAAACTGGATAGAACTAGGTTTAAGTTAAGTCTGTAGCCAGAATTCCTTTGCGAATGCAACAATTAAATTAATTAAACCGTTGATAATATCAGCATGGCTGCGTAGGAAGTTAATATATGATATGGTAAAGTTATTAAATTTAGAACTTATCTTTTTTGAGACCTCTGAGTTATGTATGTCCTTGCAGAAGACTACATAAAATAAAACATTATTTTTGCTTAAACTACGTAGGATTATAAATCCATTTTATGGACTTCGTTAAAATGTAAACAAGACTAAAAAAATATATTTTAGTGTATACTGATGATTTGTTTTTAAAACTTTCTAATAAAATATTTGCGGCTACACGGTTTAGCGGTGATTCCATAGCTGCTCATAAAAGTTTTGTATTAATTGGTACCTACCTAGTGGAAAGCTTTTGTATCTATTAATTCTTATTTGGTGAAGGGTGAGCCATTCATATCTGGAACATTTAAATTTGGATTCTGGAAACTGCACCGATAGAATCATTCAAATCTTGAACCGTTCAACGTTGGAATCACTCAACGCAGGAATCATGCAACGCTGGAACCACGCAACACGGGAATCGTTCATCGCTGGAAAGTTCAAATCTGGAATCCAGAAATTAAGAATTTTTCTACCCTCTACATTACAACAGCCACTGTATAATATAATTACAGAACACTTCGTTTTATATTTTGTCTTAACTAATGTACAGCGAAAGATAAAAACATCGTATTAATGGTAACTCAAGGGCTACAAATTGGGGCAAAGTTGCGTAATTATAATACTTTGCCAATTCATCTACTTTCTTTTTGAAATTGGCTAAGCATTATAGTTGCGCAACTTTGCCCCAAGTTGTAGCCCTTGAGTTACCATTAACACGATGTTTTTATCTTCCACTATACAACAGTTAAAACAAATAATCTACAACAGAATTGAAAATTACTTAGAACACTATGGCATAATAAACGCTCAAAATAGACTCAGAAAAGGCAAAACAACTACCCTCGCTATTTACATGGCAATCCGAAATGTACTTCAATCCCTCAATGAAGACAAACACACCATGGTCATGTGTGTTGATCTCTCAAAAGCTTTCGATAGTGTTGACCACGAGATATTGCTAACGAAATTAGAACAGTATGCTATACGAGGGACCGCCCATAACCTTATAAAATCTTTTCTCTCGGAAAGAAATCAATGTGTTGCCGAAAAATACTCGTCAGGTAAAATTCTAAAATCTAACAAAAAAAATAATCAAAAAAGGAGTCCCGTAAGGATCAATCTTAGGCCCCCTCTTAAACATACTTTACACAAATGATCTTCCAGATTTTGTCAAAACTTCTCTTATACAATTTGCCGATGACACATCTGCTATTATTAGTGACTCGGATTCCAAAAATTCTGAACAAAAACTCTTTAACTGTTTAGGCCAACTCCAACATTGGTTTACGTTAAACAATTTAACCTTAAACGTCAATAAAACTCAAGTTATAAAATTCTCACTAAGTAAATAACCTCCGACTTAAAACTTCAAAATAATTCCACAACCATAAATGTTGTAAATAAAATATCTTTTCTTGGTTTATGTATTGACTCTAGACTGGACTGGTCATACCACATCGAACGCCTGTCACAAAGCCTGCCACGGTATCCTTTCGCACTAAAAAACCTAAAAAAATTGGTCAATGCAAACGCGGCAAAAACTGCATATCATGCATTATGTCGAATCTAGGTTACGCTATGCTTTAATTTTTTGGTGTAGCGCTAGTGACTCAGAACGCCTCTTTATTATACAAAAGCGATGTATAAAAAATATTTTTGGTCTAAACTACCGCGATTACTGTAAAGACACTTTTCGTGACAAAGAAATATTAACCTTTTACGGCCTGTTTATCTTCTAAGCCATCCTTATCGTAAAAAATAATGTAGATCTGTTCGAAGAGAATATAAGAAACCATGCAGCCAATACCCGACATAAAAAAAAACTAAAATCCGGTTGCTTCAAATATACCTATCTTTAAAAAAATGTTGCCTCCACAATTATTGCTATATATAATAAATTTAACTTATCACCTGAGAGTATAATAAATCTTCCCACCCCCGAATTGAAGAAGAAATTAAGAAAAGTTCTGATTTCTAAAGCTTACTATAAAGTAATCGAATATATAAATGATGCTTCCTTTATAAACTGTTATATTTAAATATAATCTTTTTGTGTTTTTTCTTTTTATTAACTATGTATATTATTGTATTATTATGACAATTTCTACGCCTTTTTTGGGATATTTAGAACAAATAAAGATTATCATTAAAACGAAGTGTTCTGTAATTATATTATACTTTGGCTATTATTATATGAAGGGCAGCAAAAATTCTTAATTTCTGGATTCCAGATGTGAGCTTTCCAGCGATGAAGGATTCCCGTGTTGAATGGTTCCATCGTTACATGATTCCAGCGTTGAACGATTCAAGATATGAATGATTCTATCGGTGAACTTTCCAGATTTGAACATTCCAGATCTGAACATTCCATATTTGAATGTTTCAACTTTTCATGCGGCTCCTGGTGAAAGATTTATTTACTGAATAATAAAGTCTCATCTTTAGTAATAGTTTTTGAAACAAATTTTAGTTACCCTTAAAGAACCACATTTTCGTAAAAAAAAACATTTTTCTGTAAAGCATTTATAGAATGATGTAATGGGGTGAAATTTGAAAAATTGTTTGACTAACATCTGTCTATAGCAATGAGTAATATTTTTACACTAAAGCCCCTTTCACATGGTGACACCAGCGTCGTGACACTAGATGCGGTGGCATCAAATGTCGTCGTCTGAACAGCCTGATGTCGCGATGCCACGGTTTCATGACGCTAGTCCCGTGACACTAGCGATGTCGTGACACTATATGACACGATTAAAAATATGACAAAAAACAGTTTTTCTTTAATAACTTAAAAACCTGAAATTATAGAATAATTTTAAAAATCGTTCCGAGTCTGTCTCAAATAACTGCATATTTTTGGTAATTAATCTACTGCTCTACCTTAAATATTAAGCGAGATACCCATGTAATGCCATCAATTTTGGATCACCCTGCACAGTATTAGCCTTAATTGAAATCAAGCTATTGGAGACAATTCTTTTATTACAATGAGTTGATTGAAAATTGCCATACAATTAGGTACATCTAATTGATTAGATTGTGTCTTATACTAAAACAAGTTTGTACAGTATTAAACGTGGATGTTAAATCTATATATCTATTAACAAAGTGTTTTCTATAAATCTTTAAAATGATTATAACTTAAGTAAGGATAATGCCAACATGTTATTCTAATTTAAAACATAATAATTACATCAGACGATTATATAATTTGTAGGACTTGTAGATTGCGAATAATATGTCAAAAGTCAAGGTCGACAGATCATATTATGCAAACACAAAATTTTATGACTGATTAGCAGTAAACACCGAAATTTTGTCGCCATGATTGTCGTTGAGTAAGATAAGAAGCTAATGTTACAGCATCTTTTTCTAGAATTAAACAGTTTACATGCACTATTCGTTAATAAAATAATTTTATATTAAGTAACCTATAACCAGGACAACAATCCATTTTTTTTTAACTAAACCAATTTTTTTTGTTTCGAGCACTGCCTATAACTTAAAGTTGTAAAATGTTGTTTTAAACATTTTAAGCATGGTTCAAATAACTCGAGAAGTCTCTGGGTTATATACAATCAAGTTTATCTACTTTTAAAGATGATTAATTGTTGGGTTGAGCGACCTTATTTGGAATTACCCCATACCCCATACTTAACACCATGATCAAAAAACAATACAATAAAAAACCTACGTAGCTTGCTAACATAACTACTGCAATAAACAACACTGACTAGCATCATTATGTACCGAATATCTTAAAATACGGCACCCACTTCCGGCAAAACACTTAAAAAGTTATTGATATTTTATGGTAGACAAAATTGATTTAATTAATAAATACTGTTTTTACGAGATCTACAAGAAAATTTAGTAATTACCACTGTTATTTTCTATTTGGCTTTGCCTCTGTTTAATTACTACCCTAAACTGTAACCGACATAATTTTTGTATTACGTCATTAAAAAATAACATTGATGGTGTTTAGTGTTTACATCTAAAAACATAGTGTGCATCGTCACCTTATTGCATTTAAATTCATTTAATAATGAGCCAAACCTTAACTGATTTTCCTTTTATTTAAGGTTTCCCGATGTATATCACCTCGAGTGATCTGAACTTTACTGTGTAAGCAACATAAGATTATCAAACAATGAGTAGCTTTTTGTGTCAGTTAACAACTTTTTACAAATCTCTTTGACTTGCAACAATAGTTAGTTATAAAACACAACGACATGTATATAAAGTTAATGCCGTATAGATAATGTCAATAAGATAAAGTTTTCATCAATTACAGAAACACTTTGAATGAATGTTGAACTTTATATCAATCATTTATTTAATATACGTTCATTAATCAAGTTTTAGCGCTATCAATCTGTTGCTAGGTAACTATTTTTAGAACTTTATTTATTGTAATTGCGTTGCCAAAGCAATTTTTATAACGTTTGTTGATTAGAATGTTCGATTTATAGACGGTAAATAATATTGCAATATTTAAGAATTGGTTGTGTAATATATAATAATTATTGAACTCGGCAAGATAAAAACAATTGTAATTTTGGTTGATTTATTGCGTGAAATACTAACGAATTGTAATTTAAAAGTTTCATTAAATGCCTAGATTGTAAATTAATTTCTTATTATACAGGGTGTCTCATATTCACGGCTTAAAGAAATGCACTTATCTTAAGAACTAGGAACTCAGATAAATTGAGTCAAAGTTGCGTAGTTTTGTACTGAATACAAATCTGATCTTTTTTTGTAGTTTGCTTATTTCAGAAATCATTCAGAAAAAGTAAAAACATTGGTTTTTGTTTTAAGCCTTAATTCCTTTGCTTTTGAAAGCATCCAAAAATATAAACAAATTACTTTTTATTTTCCATACACTGATGAAATTAGATTTTGTATCGGGAGTTTCGTCTATATTGGACCATCATCAACATTATTTTTTCTTAAGGGCATTAAAATGACATATTCTGAATCACATTTAGGTATCAACTAATTATAACAACTGTTTATTAAATCATTATTACCATGATAAAAAAATAAATAATTTAAGTGCCGAGTCTCAGGTCTATTGTTCAAAATAAAACTATTATAATAGTTATTTTAAATAATTAATAGCAATTAGTAATCTACAGGGTCATTCAAAAAGTTTACAACAAATGGGTAAGTTTTTTATTATCGATTTCTCAGAAAACTTTGTTCTTGAAAGACGTTGGAGTACGACTTATAACTATTACAGGATGAAAAACGTTTAATGAAAAAAAATGTTGACAGTAGATTTTAGCGATTTTAGAACTATTCGCAATATTGTAAAGTGCAAAAAAAGTTCAGAGGAAAAATTTGTTTTAAATTCAAATATATTAGGTAGGTACTTAACATGAAATTTCCATTTTATATTTTCAACTTTTCATGCAGCTTTCTAAATAAGTTCTAATAAATTTTAGTTTTAATTTTAATTTAGTAACAATGTGTCAATATTAGCATCTTAAGTTTTAAAAAACCAAAATAAGATTTTAAACAGATATCAAAAAATCATAACAATAACAATAAACAAAATATTTCTATTTAATAATAATTTTGCTAAATAACAATATTATCGTATAACTTTGTTTATTAATAATGTTATCGTACAACCTGCACATTTAAAAAAGAATTGGATAAAAAGTGAAATGCACATTATACAGAGATACGTATTACTTTTATTTGCATGTAATATTGCAAGATAAAGACTAGACCAGTGGCGTACGCAGAAAAATATTTCGGGGGGGGATATTGTTTTAATTAGCAAAAATAATACTGACTTATTTCAAACGGGGCATGGTAATGTTAAAATTAGAAAATGACCTAGGGGCCAAGACACAAAAAGTGAGTTGTAAGGAAAAGGTGCGGGGGGCCCAGGGGGGCGGTAGCCTCCCTCCTAACAGTGCTATAGGCATTTTTTTTTAATTTTTAAGGTCAAACGTACCCAAAAATAGCATTTATCAGTAAAATATGCACACATATTATATATTTTAAATGTATTTTATTTGTTTGGAAATGCAGTAATTATAATTTCAGTCGTTTTCAAATTCTCGGGGGGGATTTATCCCCCTAATCCCCCCTGCGTACGCCACTGGACTAGACCCTGATATCCTTTCACATGTTCACGGTTCTTTAAACAAAAAACGTAGATCAAAACTATATAAGATTATTATAAAAGTTTAACAAAAAGTATTCACTGAAATAATTGAGCATTTATAAAAATGGAATATAAAGTGGTTGTTTCACCCGTTGGTAGATCCTATCCTAGGAACAAATCAAATTTGTTTACTTAATCTAGCGCGTAGAATAATTGCAAATCCAGTAAGAGTTACTGACAATTTTTAAAATAACACATCAACTGCGTAAGCCTACATTTTCGCCAAGTCATGATGGCGTATTTGGTTTTCTCAATATATTTCACTCATTGACTAATTTTTAACAAACAAAATCGCATGATCTGTAAATAGTTTTTTCATTAACTTATCTACTAAAACGCGTTACTCTGCACATCAAAGAAAGACAGTGTTAATAAGATGTAATTATTCCAATGTAAATACTATTGTAATCTTGTAGGTAAAATATACAAAAATTTTAAAGGATATGAATTAAATGCTACATAAAAATAACAAAAACGTTCTACAAAAAAATATCAAAATGAGGTATAAAACATTTAAATTTTATGTTAAAAAATAGGGCATCTTGTACAGAGTGTCCCAGATAACATTTCCAGTATGGGGATCTCGCTTATAAGGTTTGCTTAAATTAGATGAACTATTCTCAAGTATGAGTATTTTAAAAGTACAAATTTTTCGTACTTCAGATATTATAGCACAAACATAGTTGAATTTCTTTTTCCTCTCATAACTTTTTCGTCTTAATCATTAGATCAATTTTATTGGATTCTTTTTAGTGTCCTTATTGTATCAAATGCCAAAAACTTTAGTTACCTCTAACCTGACCGTCTTTTAATGATTTACAGAGAGTGCCCATAGCACTTGTGTTTTATGTGTTTTATATGTAGCAGCTCCATATATTAACCAATTTTTTTTTAAAGAAAGTTATTTGTTCTCATTTTAATTAATACCAAGGTAAAGCTAATTTTATTGGAAATAAGAAACACTTTAAATATTTTATTTTAAATATGCCCTTTAGCGATAATACACTTCATCAACTTTATTTTCACTCCTTGAAAGCTCGCAACCAATCTTGTTTAAAAATACTTGCCAAATAATCGTGGCTGAATTAACTTGATAAATATGAGATACCTAATAATAGAAATGTAAATAATATTTTTGATTTTTATTGCAAAATGTTGGAAAACGTTAACTTTAAAATTATGTAGAAATAGATTTTGTTTTAAGAGTAGTTGCAAATAAAACAAATGGATTTATTTTTAGAACCATCTCCAAGTTTAAAAACATCGGAAATTCTATTTTTCAAATGTACACACGTTTGTTATTATATTGGTACAAAGTGGATTTGTCTAAACATGAGCTATTTTCAGAATATAATGCTGGTAAATAATAAGATTGTTGACGCAAAATTGTTTAAACACTCAACCAAATATAATTATTGTATCGAGTACGAATATGACGTCAAATATTAACTACACCACAAGCGTTAACGTAAACAAATAATCCCTGAATAAAAACTAATTGAAACATCAGAAAATATTATGTACCTGCAGCTTCCACCACTACTTCAACTGCAATATACTTTTAATATCAAAAATTATGTTGCTACATAAAAACACAATTAAAAATTTATTTGCTACAAAGATTATTTATAGCTCTCATTTTGTGTTTTCATACTCTTATAGGTAAAAAAGGCTTGTGTATATATTTCTATAACAAGTGCATATTAACTTAATCAGTTACGTCAATTATTGTTAAATATTGCTCTGATCTAGTGTGATTGCCATGGAACAGGAAATAGCAATTAAAACTGTTTACACTTATTTCCTTGAAAACCTTTATTTATAATTATTTACATATTTCTGCTTAATGTTATGTAGCCTTAAAAATGTGTTTATAAAACTAAAAAAAAAAACAATTTAAAAACTGAAAGAGTCAGTAACACAGTAACTGACTTTTTTTGTGCAGGAAATGATGTTGCTGATTAAAATATGCTTGGCTTTAATTATAACTAATTAAAATTGACAAAATTTAGAAGAAATTAAGTGTTTCAAATAAAATACAAAAATGAAAGCTATTATAATAGTATTAGACAGATAAGTCGAGCTTGATAATTTTTATGATTACGAGCGTAGATTTAGGTTAAAGGTGCCACGATCATGCTTTATATTTCTTACAACTTTTAACCTAATATCCGTTTCTAGATTATAATTATCAAGAAGAACCACTCCCAATGCTGTGTTATATAAGCTTCTAATTTAAAGTATGTTTTTTCCATATGTATTTTTTGATCATTATTATTTAACTATTACTAGTGCTTCTATTAGAATAAACAATGTATAATCGTCTTCTTTGCTTTCAGTATAAGATATTACAGCAGCTAAGAAGTTTTTGCCGTTTTATATTTAGGAGAATCAGTGATGTGAGTGTGTCATATGACCGCGTCATGACAGTTTGTCATGACGGTCATGACGTCACGTCACAATGATTTTAAATGACCGTGACCATTCTAAGCTCCAAAATTCAAAATGACAGTTTTTCTAACATCCAAAAATGACAGTTTTAAGTTTATATGGTGGTTGTCAATTGATTTGTGTTAATCTTAATTGCAATATCGTTAATAAAAATGTAAATACCACTATATAAAGTATTCTGAAAGTTGGTAAACACAATGCGGAGAAAAGGGAAGGTATTTTACTTTTTTGTACGTTATCCTGCAAGTTCGCAGCAAATGGTAGCTACTTATGGTTGCCAATTTTGTAGAAAGAGATACGGATTACATGCCACTAGAATGGCAGAACATTTAATTACAACATGCAAGAAATGCCCAGAGCATATAAAATTAAAGTTTAAACTCAAATAAAAATTTTATTAAAAAATGTTTAGCTCTCAGCATAAGTAGTCCAAAATCACCTTCAACTCCCTCGACTTCTAGAGCCTTCTCTGAAGGAATACAATACCCAGATAGAGATACTGATACTAATAATTCTGCTTTTTATTTATTATTCCTATTACAAATATATTAATTTTATACCATTGTTATAAAAACAATCATAAATGACGGTCATATGACCGGTCATGACGGTCATGACGTCACAATCATAAATGACAGTCATTTCACATCACTGAGGAGAATTTATTTTAAATTTATATTTTGATCAAAGTTATATTAACCATTTTGTTCAATTTAATTTTTTTTGTAATGTTCAACAAGTTTATTATTCCACTTTATAGTTAATATTATAAAACCCTTCAGGGTATGTTTTAACATAATTATCATTTTTGAAGCCTTTTTTTCAAGCGATATTTGTAGAATCAGAAAAAGACAAAATCTGTATGGACCAAATTGAGCTGTTAAGGTGAATAAATTAAAATTTCTCAGTTGAATTCTCGCAGTTTATATAATTACAGAATGTTCCGAAAAACTTTGCTACGTCTATTTGCTGCAGGACGTTTTACTTCAATCGCCTGCTTCAAATTTTCTACTTCTTGACAGTTATCATTGATTCATGATTGCTCCAAAACTGAGCAGTTAGTTCATTATGTAATTGACCTTCGCAGTCTTACCATATGGAAAGCATTACCTTCCTCGAATTAATTCCTGGATTAACGATGGTTTCAGATGCCTGTCCTGACAGGGCCCAATGTTGTTTTTATTGCGAATTACAGTGTGATATCTATTTTTTATCTGCCGTTATAAATCTGTCCAGAAATAAATCATTGTATTGACGGTAAAGCAGATAATTGCATGCCGAAACAATGTCTAACAAATTTCTTTCAGGCAGTTTGTGCGGTACCCATACGTCGTAACGACAAAGCATGCTTTTACCTTCTTTATTTGGTAAGAAAAACAGTTGATCTGGGTATTCCCAGATTTTTTGCTATTTCCTCATTGTAATAGTTACTGTCATTAACGAAGTCGACAAAAAATCGAATGCGTTCGTGCGTCACGAATTTCTCACATAAACTAATACTTATTTGCCTGTTTTGGTTCTCATCGTTTACTAGGTTTTCCTATACTTCTTCTTCCTCTTGTTTTGTAACTTTTAGTTTTTTATTACTTATCATACCATTATGTTCTTACCATCTTTTTTATTTTCTTTCTTTTTGTCTTTTATACTTAAAATCTCTTATATGTGCTTTTCTTATTCTATCTGGTCTTCTGCAATCTTTCACAGATTTAAAGAATCTCATTTACAGCTTAAAGTTGACATTTTTGTTAAATACCCACAATTTGCTTCCGTACATGATTGTTGGTACTGCGATGGTTTTACATTTTTTTACGGGTCTTCTATGTCTTATGTTTCAGAGATTTGTTGATGGTTTCGAGTATTTGTTCTTATTTGTTGAACTTATTTTTTAAATCGTTGTTATAATCGTATGACAAGTCGTATTCAAGAAATTTAAAATATCTCACTTGCTCATCTACCTTTCCATCAATCTCAATTTTTGTTCTTTTAAAGTGTTTGTCAACGAAAGTCGTTACATTTTGTTTCGCATGATGATTGTCACACCATCTTTAGAAATTTTTCTTTTATAGGTGCCCTTTTTTTGCAGATGTAAGTTAGGGAAAAAAAAATGTTTTATTAAGTAGCTGTATACCATAGTTTTTTTTTGTGCATACTGCGTCGTCTAAATATACAGGGTACAAAATTATGCAACCCCTTTGAAATCGCTATACAGGGTGATCCACTTTTTTCTAGCAGGACTTTTTATAGTTAATACAAAAACTTATTTTAAAGCGAATATTTCATATCAACATTGATCCATTAACTCTTAATTTCAAAAAAACAAGGGTGTTCAAAATTTCGAAAAAATATTGATAATTTTAACCGTTTCCCAACCAGTAGATATATTTAAACCAAATTTAGTATAAGGTGGTGCTTTACAGATTATACCACATTCTGTGAGGATGTCAAGCCCCACAAGCTACCAGTGGCGGAGTTCTGAGAGTTCAGTTACAATAAATTTTATAAAAAAACTAGTATGGCCCTGTTCATCAAATTCAAACTTGTTTTTGGGTAGAATATTTGTATTCTAAACAAAGAGTGTCTCTTAACTTTTCTTCGTATCTGCCACCGTTTGGCGCAGAATTTGATTTATTTTACTATTATCGCGAAAAATTTGCTTTGCTGTGTACCAAATTTGGTTTAAATATATCCACTGGTTGGGTAAAGATTAAAAATTATCGATATTTTTTTGAAAATTTCAACACCCTGTTTCTTTAAAATGAAGCGTTTATGGACCCATGTTGATATGGAATATTCGCTTTAAAATAAGTTTCTGTATCGACTGTTAAGGTCCTGCTACAAAAAAGTGGACTACCCTGTTTATCTGCAACCATAATCCGCCCATGAATAAAACTCTTACCAGCGTGCGTTTTGAATTTTTCTTGTGGTAATACTTCAAAGAACTTGTTTTTGTGACACCATTAGTAACCAATCCGAATTACTTTAAGAATTTTATCACGGCAGTGGTGACTTCAGAGGAAAAAATACACTTTGAGAGGCATTTGGGACGCGTGCAACTATCATCTCAATGATGTCCTTACAGCTGGTGAAAGGCATTCATAAAATGCTTAGTAAAACTTGATACTACTATAAACTGTTGGTACCTTTTGGTATAATTGTAACATTTTGGGTGCCTTAAAATTTACATCATTTTGATACAAGCTGTATATTAAATAACGTGGGGGTATAAGCTGGCCATGTCATGAAAAACAGCAAATACCAATTACTACATAACGTCATGCAGGGAAAAATAGCAAATGTTTAATCACCTTTATATTTAAGTAAAAGTTATTTAGCAGCGGTTAATTTTGTCTCGTTTATTCACTTTATTATTGTATCTATAGACACGTATTAAAATTTTACATTTCTTGTACACTTGAGCAATATTTTCTCCAAGTGCACTTTTTTTTTGTTAATTGACAACAAAAATTAGATTAAAAAACAGATGAGCGCAATAAACACTAAACTTACATTTTATTGCCAATTAAATTCTCTTTGAATTATCTTGTCCATCACGGGTTCTCTTGTTTTCATTAATACATATTAACGTAGTCACAGGTTTAGCAAGAATTATTGGTAAACAGGAACAACAAATAAATTACATACATTTTAAGTACCCGACTCACGTCACCTTTTTCACTTTACTGTTTACCACAACAAAATTAACCGACATTATATGCGTACGCATTAAAAAATATAGCAAAATTCTTATAATTATTTCTTAAACTTTTTTTATAAACAAATGCGTCTCATATAATTAAAGCATTAATTTAAATTTCAATTTAAAAAACGCACATAACAACTACCTAGATAGTATACGATAAAATATTAACATTTAACACAATATGTTTTACATCTCGGCAATGTACAGGGTGCACCAGATTCGAATGTTTTACAGAGTATCTCGGTTACCTACCGTAATAGTTAGCAAAAATCTGATATCGGGCTCATGGGTTATTTATTTGGGAAAAGAACACCTACGTCATCAGATTCTTTATATCGCTTTCCATTTTGACACTACAAACGAATAATGAAATTTCATTATTTATGAAAATTTAATATACTTAACTTCTTTATTTATTAAAATGGAACAAAATGATATTGTCATACAGATTTTATGATTAATTTAAATTTTAAAAAATTTAGCAACCTCGACTTTCGTGATATGAAGTAAACTTAAATTTTTTAAATAGAAACCCTAGTTGTCCATGACCATATGAAAGAGATTTTTTTTCGCTGTTCAAAAATATATTATCTGCAAAAAATAACCAAGATATTGCTAATTATGAGAAAATTTTACTATCAAAGTTTGCCATGATTTCGTAAACAAGTGATGTTTGCAATTAATAAACAATCGGAGTTTTTATTTAAAAAAATATCAGTTTATTCATATCTCGGTGGCTAAAAAAAAAACACTTTTGTTTTTAAATTAAGCATAAAAATCTTTACAAAAAACCTATATATATAACATTTTGTTTTAAACAAATGCTGTCTATTAATGTATAAGAGGCTAATATTACTCCACAAAAGCATCAAAAGCTGACTATTACATCGTTGTTACTAAATGTGCTATAAAAAGAATGATACCACCATTTATTTGTAATACGAAATTATTAAAATGCACAAAAGAACAGATTTTTTATTTTAAAAATTGGAAAAAAATCATTATTGCTTCTACAAGGTAACAGTCAATTTTTTTAAAACAACCGAATATTGAAACAAGTGGAGCTCTGTTTTGTGTGACTTTCTATTTTTTAACCGAATGCCATAAGCGATAGTGTTCATATAACTCGTTTTGCTAAAATAATATAAGGATTTCATATAATATCCCGATGCGTTTAAAAAATTAAATGTATTTTATTTGATTGCAAATGTTATGTTTAGAGATTAAATGTTACGAGATTTAAAAATTAAATATTTATTAACTCAAAGTAATATTTGCAAAATTAATACGTAATAGCTGTATCGAAGTAGTATTTACAAATTCGTCATTAACTAATATTTTCGAAACATTTTGATGTTTTTTGTGGTCATTTCTGTTTAGTTTATTACAATTGAACTAATATGTTATTTAAAATCATTCTTTCTTCGTAATTGTCTGTGAAAAACAACTGGCGATATTATGTCCCGAATTTCGCTCCAGTGTTTTTTTTTTTTTTTAATTTCTAAGCGAATTTTATGGTTTTATGTCTTTGAATAAGTATACTCTCTAAGGAGAAAACAGAGGAAGATTTTATTTGCTAAAAATGTCACTAAACCAGAATATAAGGCGTCCTGGGAATAATTATATTGTGTGTGATTCTGCAGTTTTGCTAAAGTTCGCATTCCTTCCGTTGCATCAAGTATTTTTCCGCAAATACTGTGTCTGGCATCAATTATTTTTATTTTACTGAAGCGTTATTTTATTTAATTTTTAAACAATAACATGAAACAAACACTACGCATCGTTTACCAAAATTTGTCACAATTTATGAGAATTTTAACTTAAATAAAATAAACTAACGTTAAAATATTATGGTCATCTCTTGGAGTGTACAACGTCTGTTCAGGTTTTTCTATCAACAAACGATTTGTCGATAGATTTGTGCATCACGACTAGAAAAAAATGACAAGGATACGCGTACATTCACTTGGAAGATGTAAACCAAAATCTTAAGCGGCCCCTACACCATCAATATTATTGTGCAATATTGCTCTTTGCACAATAATATTGGCCGTTTGTGGATCGTATTGAAAGGTTGCACAATATATTGAGTGAATTCAAAATTTTTAGATATTTAGGTAATTTATGCTTGTAAGGTTTCCGGTCCCTTACAAGCATAAATTACCAAACTTTGTAGAGCAAACATCGTGAAAAATGTCCAAGTTAAAGGAAAAGGAGAGAAAATTTATTTTAGAGTGTATTGAAGTTTATCATAGTTTACCAGCTCTGTGGGATGTTAAGTGCAAGGATTACAGCAATAGAATTTAAAAAAAAATGAACAATATGAGGAACCGTCTAATCGCAAAATGTTTCGAAAATCACTTGGTTCACTTAATCTTAGTTCGTTTAATAAATTTTCATGAGTGTACTGCTTTCTTTACTAAAACCACTGCTTCATCCATCTGCGTCTTTTCCTCGATTTTTTTTTCTTAAGCAAATAGCCAGTGCAATAGCCACACAACTAGCTTCGGTATCCCTCAACATGTTAACTACACAAAATTCAAACTTCAACTAAAAATTGGACAATAATATTGCACTGTTTGGAGTATCAAGAAAAAATATTTTGCAATATATTGCCGCAATAATATTGATCATGTAGGGGCCGCTTTAGGTCAGTCGGGCTTAAGTATTTAGAAACCAATCACCATTACAGCCAGTTGTAGCATAAAGAAATTTGTTGTTAAAGTTTTTATGTTTTCTTGATTAAGGTAATAGTTGCTCTTTACCAGTGCATGAAGAAAAATAACGTTTGAGGGCCCAACCACCTGATAAAGATGATCACAAGCCAGAATTAAAAATAATAAACATAGCAATAATAAGTATATTTCACCAACAGTCAGAGCCTATCTATAGGTCGGTCACAATACATACAAAATTACAACGTACGCACATGTGGTCTTATAGCAGTTGTAATTAAAATAATAATTAAGTGCGTGGTAAGACAGACGAAATAAAAAAAATTACTAATGATGTCAACCGACATTTATAAATAAATACAGTTTCCATGAATCATTTAAGGATTTACAAACAACATAGTTTATTTTCAGATTTTTACTGTACGTTTTTTTCTAGAATTGTTGTCAAATGTTTACTATAGTTAACAATTCAAAATATGTTGTAAGTAAACAAATTATTTGTGATTTTTTTGTGAAGGAATGGGAAGTCAGAAAAATATCGATTACCTTCACCAAAATGACGTTACTGCGTAATTATAACCTTAAGCGAAATTTTGTTATTAACTGTTTAAAACCCAACATCAAAACGACGTAATTTGGGGTTTTACGTACTTTTATACATCCTAAACATACAGCAATTCAAGTAATTAATAAAAGAACGTATTTTGTATCAAAAATTTAGTTTGCGTAAAAAAAGCAATAAAAACATAAATTTTGTCCTCAAGTTGGATTTTTTAATTTTGGTACTGCGGCATAAAATTTACTTTTGCGCAAACTATGCATCGTAAGTGTAGCCAAATAATACCGTCTTAGTTTCACAAATAAAGAGTAGATCCTTTAATTGACCAGATAAATTCAAAATTCATCGGCTCTTATATATTTGTTTTTTTCACTAAGCTGACCTAAGGTTTTCACATGTTTTATAAAGTTTATTGGTCTCCATCTTTCTATTGCTGTTAAAAAAAAAAAACTTTCTTTGCCTCCATCATATAATTTCTTAGTAAACTTTTTTTTTTTTTTAATAACATTACATTTTAAACAATCTGTCCTAGAGACGGACAATAAGTGTTTTAGTTAATTTAAAATTAAAAATAATTAATTGAAAAAATTAAAAATAATTAATTGACTTGTAGGGCTTATCCCAGTGGATAGTCCCTTTTCTTGCCTAAGTAACAAATCTTACCTAAGTAACAAATCTTACCTACGTAACAAATAACTAACTTAAAAGAGGTTTCTAATTCTAATTTTTAGTCTAGCAATGCTAATCAAACCGGGTTGTGAGGTCTGATGGCTTGAACCTTTTTAGCCGCCTAGTTTCGCACTCTACGTCCATGAGATTATTTGCTAACTTGTTAGGGTGGACTTTTACTCGTTCACTGTATCTGGAACTAAACTTTTTTATTTCTTCTTTCACTGAAGGCACGCACAGATCACATTGTATTACTGCGTTGGGTACATACCAAGGTGCGTTCACTATGGTTCGAAGAACTTTATTCTGAAATCGTTAAATTATGTCAATGTTGGTGTTGCTGGCTGTGCCCCAAAGCTGGATACCATAACTCCATATGGGCTAAAGTATTACTTTATAAATTAATAGTTTGATATCTAATGTTAGCTGTGATTGTCTACCAATCATCCAGTACATTTGTCGCAGTTTCATACCAAGTTGCTTTCTCTTAGTGAATATATGTTTTTGCCAATTCATTCTGCGGTCTAGATGCAGGCCGAGATATTTTACATGATCTAAATGTTGTAATTGTCGTCCATTTAGTATAACGGGTGGGCAGTTATCTTTTTTCGTAGTGTACGTCACGTGTACTGATTTGTCTTCGTTAACTTTCATTTTCCATTTTTTAAGCCACAGATGGATTTTATTGAGGTTAGTTTGTAGGTTTTTCGTGGCTGCTGCAGGGTTAGGATGTGTTGCTAGTACAGCAGTATCGTCCGCAAAGGTCACTACAGTAGTTAGCCGAGTTGTTGGAAGGTCAGCTGTATATAACAGGTATAATACAGGTCCCAGCACACTTCCTTGTGGTACACCAGATAGTATGTTTTGCAGTTCAGTGTATTCTTCTTTGTACTTGACAAGGTAATGGCGTTCTGTTAAATAAGATTTTAGTACTTCGTATAATTGGTGCGGCAGGTCCTTCTTAAGTTTATAGCACAAGCCCTCATGCCAGACTTTGTCAAAAGCCTGGCTTAAATCTAAGAAGGCGGCAGAACAGAACTTTTTTGTTTCAAGAGCATTGTTGATTTTGTTGACTACTCTTATGTATTTGTTCGATCGTGCCATGTTTATTTCGGAATCCGAATTGGTGGTTGGGTATTAATTGTTTCTCTTCAAGTATTGGCTGCATTCTTTTTAGCAGGATTTTCTCAAATACCTTTGAAAGCGTTGGCAAGAGACTTATGGGACGTTATCTCTTCAGGTTTTTTGCCCGGTTTAGGCAACATGATTATATGTGCTATTTTCCAGAGATTAGGGAAGTATCCTAATCTTATAGCCGAGTTAAATATTTGTACTATAGCTTTTATGCCTTTATCAGTCATTTCCTGCAACACTTTTTAAACTTTTTTCTGTAGGCAAGTTTTATTCACATTGTTCTATTTAATTACACTAAAAATATTTTTTTACGTGACAGTCTTTAAAATCTTAAATGTAATTGTAGTAGAGTTTAATAGGCAACCGTTTATATTTATGTAAAATAATTTTTTTTCTAAAAGCTAACATGAATTTTCTACATACAACTTTGTTTTTCAATTTATATACTTAATACATATCACTGAGAGAATGGGTTAAAAGTAATCAAAGAAGAATTTTTAGTTGTGTGAATTATAATCTATCTAGACAACATTTGTTGGGTGATAACTGATAAGTAGGATAAATATTATATTGACGATGGTGTATGGGTATTGTATGAGAGTTAAAGTAACCACGATGCGAAAAAAAAATTGATAACTGTAATGTAGTGCCATGGATACATTACTTTGCCAGTGCCGGATTTAAGTCGAGTGCGTCCGTAAGCTAAACTTTTTTTGGGGCCGCTTTTGGAGTGGAGCGTTATTTGAATCTGTAGCTTTAACAATATCAAATGAAGCAAATAATCGAAACAATGTATAGAAGGCGATGTAGCAAAATATTTACAATGGCATTTTTATGCTGCCCGCGGCGTAGTGGTTGTATATTACAAGCATAGCTGTTTTTAAAGACTATAACATTAAATGTCATTACATGCCAAAGAGTGCTAAAAAATATGAGAAATTAGCAGGCGATTTAAGAAAAGAAAGAGTAATGAAAATGAAAGAGAACTTAGCGGGACAACAAGACTTTTTCAAAAGTACGTATAAATAACAAGCCCCCACAGCAATAGCAAGTTATGAAATTATTAATATTTCAGCTAAACATCTGAAGCCATTTTTTGATTCCAGTTTAATAAAAGAATGTACTGAAATGGCTGTGACTTTATTTGCCCGAAAAAAAGTGTTTTTCTAATATTATTTCACTTAGCTTTACAGTGGCAAGATAAATTGATGAAATGGCAGAAAATCTTATTCTCTTTGTCTTGAATCAACGGATGTATCTAATACTGCTCAACTTGTAATTTTCTTTGTGGAGTAGATATAGTTAAATGTTCCTGAAGAATTATTAGATTTGGTAAGGATGAAAGGAATTACAACAGCCGAGAATCTGTATTTTATATTAAAAACTGATTTAGGAATAAAAAATAAGAGAATTAGAATTAGATAACTATGCAGAAGCGTAGTTAATTCGAAGACTAGACTTAGAAGACTTATGCCCGGTTTCTCCGACACATCTCAAGATCGAACTTATATAAGCCCGCCTTATATTTAAGATCGTCTCAAGATACCAATGCGTTGCACAGAAAACATATTCCGGAATCTGTTAGACGTCTCAGCTAAGTTAGAACTCGGTTTGGCAACGTTGCAAGAAGTCGGCACATTTTAGCGGCAGATTGAAATGGCTAATTTTCATTGGCCATTTACATCACAGCTGTTAAAACGGCTCCCTGTGACATCTTGTTGTTGCTATCAGCTGTTAGTCACATATAAAGTTACAGTTCGGTGTTTATTATTTTATTTTGTGTTGAAATGGCGGAAAAAAAAGAATAAATTATACCATGGAGGAAAAACAATTATTAGTTACCTTGGTGGAAGAAAATAAAATAAATAGATTATGTGGGTGTTTGAAATTCGAGTTTAAGCATGGGGTTCTCGCTTATTATAATAGCTAGAGTATAGGTTTAAATTTGGCAAAGTTGCTAAATTTTGTGCTCATTAATAATCCAAAGAGAAATTGGAAATATCTCAAACGGTGTCCGAAAAAAATTAGGAAAAACTGGAAAATACGATTTTTGAAAATCGTCTATAACTCCTTTGGAGTATGAAATATTTCAAATGTGTAGTCACAAATTTTTCTTAGATCGATTCGTTTTTGTTTTATGACAACCAACTTTGTTTTTGCTTATGGGCGCAAGTTTTGCTATTTACATTATCAAATAGCATTCATTTTTCTAAATCCATTGATGTATCACACATGGTATTTTACTTTTTCTTTTATTGTCAAATTTCAAAAAATACCTTTTAAACAATAACCATTATAAATCAGGTTGGCCGGTCATTGTAGTTTATGTTGTTTTCATGACAACCGATCAACAATCTAAAAGTTTTAAAGGCCTGTTACAAACTCAGAAAACTCAGAAAAATCTCCATATCCACTAGAAAGTGTTGCGACCCGTTACGATTTCATAAAATTTGCAATTTGCCCTTTGGCCAAAGTTGCACAGGCCTGTCCTAAGCTAAAGCTGTTCTAGGTTAGTGTAAATCCGGCCCTGACTTTGCTCAGAAAGCTTTTTGTCCAGTGGCCAAAATAACTTACTTATCCACAACGCGTCGTTGGGATGGATACACATCAACAAAGCTTTTTGGGTAGAACTTTCGAGCCGAATTCCAGCTCTTGCGAATAACATGTGCATAACAAAATATGAATTTTATGGTATTAATAATTACGCGATTATATAGTATACACATGCAAATTTAAACATTATCTGTTTATCAATAGAACAATTATGTAATTAAATTAGACGTCAATATAATTGAGTTCCGAAGAAGCGACGTAAACGACCATTCGTTCGCCTTTACATATTCTGTGGGTTCATGTAATAGTAGTTTGACGTAAGTGATTCCGCTATGAGATCCCTCGTCGTGCGACATTGGCCTTCAACTTTGCCGTAGAGTCAGTCAATCCCACATTGAGATAATTTCGACTGGTAATAATTCAACGTCATGGCAGTGTATATAACAAAGTCCCCGACTTGCAACTTCATTAACATATTGTTCGTTCAAAGAGTAACAGCGTACATTTATAAGTTCATATATGAACATGTATACCAACCCTTTCAATCGTAAACATTCAACTATACGTCAGGTGATAGATAGATTTTTGCATCCTGATAGCAATAATAATCGTTGGTTGTCAAAATCATCATCGAAAGAGTCTCTTAAACGGCTTGACAGTAACTCTTCCACCAGCTCTAATGGATCAAATTGTTCAAAGTGTTCTAGTTGTTCATATAAGTGCTTTGCTTTTGGGCAAGACAGGCGAACAGTGAATGTGGGAAATTAATTTGTGAAAATGGATTAATAATTTCTTGGAGGAAACTTTATGGATTCCTCATACATTTGGTAAGTTTAATTATACCATTTTCAACCCTATCATTAAACTCATACTTGAAAAAATAAATGTGAAAATAAACAACTAACCAAAAAAAAAACAGCTTTGAAAAGATATGATTTCCACTTTTGATGGCAACGGAAATAAAATCCAAAAACCAAGTATGGTAGCACAAAGCTCTGTTAAAAATTTAAATAAATATTAAACGATTTTCACAGTTCTATTTTCTTTTAATAGAGCTTATTGCAAACAGAAGAAGGTAGAAAATATTTAAACACCATAATGAAGCTATAAATGTATGCTGATTATAATATGTTCCTAAGATTAATTTGATTTTATCATTCATTTAGGTATATTTATTCGCTCTCAACTTATCTGTGTGTGTTTTTTTTTTACAGAGATTGATCTATTACAAGGGTCAACTAGTCGAGCTTTGCCGCAAGCACTGGTACAGAAAATGTGATTATTGTTACAAGTAATTGAAACAGAATTCTATTAACGCCAAAGGCTTATTATTGCTCTCTGAAGCTGAACTGTTTAGTTCAGTTTTATTGTCTCGTCGCATACCGAAGTTTTATTTATAAGCTGTTTATAATTTAAACTTTAGCTATTTATTTATTTTTATTTATTACATCGTCTGACTGTAATTTATGGATGTCTTGCCTTTTATTTATATTTTTATTTGTATATTTAGAGCTTTTTTAAGCGATATGTATGTGTCATATATTTATTATTTTATTTATTGACAATTATAGTTAAGTAAAATAATGAAAGAAAATATTTAAAAATGATTTTTTTAAATTTTTATTTATAAACAGTCTTGAGTAATAAAAATAAAGAGTGAAAAATTAAGATTTTAACTTATTTTTTTAATGCCTATCGCTACATTTTAATTACCTTCAAAACCGGTCAATTTAGTCTGGTAATAGTGTTTTATAATTTAAAGCTGGCTACACTGTCGTTCAAGATAATTTACGGCTGCGCCAATTCTATAAAGTCGTCCTTGTGGTGACTTAAACAATTTCTAACAATGAACGCTAATGAATTCCTAAAAATTGAGATAGTTCATTCACAAACTGACCAAGTTCAAGAATGTTGTGAAGGGCAAGGAAAGTACGATTCATAATATAACATTGAAAATTTTAAACACCAATGAAAAAATAATTAATAGAAAACATCGACAGCGCTGGTTAATAATAACGGCCATGATCGTAAATAATAAAGTGAAATTTAAACAATACGATTTTGGTTAAGCAAAAAAATGGTTGCTAGATCGAAAAAAATGTCAATTTTGTTGTGTACTTTTTGGCTCAAAAATTGGTGACACACCAAAAAGGAAAGTTATATTAAAGTAAATCAACTAAGTATTATCTAAAAACATTGCCTTAAACAAAACAGCAACATATAGAGTCGCTCGATGGAATCAAACAAATGAAGAACTTCATTATTTCAACTGTTTTTACGGTCGGCCATATTGTATTTACTCGTAATTTTATATGTATTTAATACGGCCTAAATTATTTGGCTGGCTCGTAAGGAGATTTAGCGATCCTCGACTTACCTGTAAGGACTCCCGGAACAAACAAAAAAATTATACCTGTTATATCCCTTTTTAACAAAGCTGATAATTGTCGGTCTGCTGCCGCAGGGCTTTCAGCGAGCGAGAAAATGATAATCCAGTTCCGCTCCATCAAGTAATTAATTTTTCGATTAAATTAATTACAGTAATAACGCATTGGTTGAAGGAAAAAGAACGAATAATTCAGACTTTTTAGTTACAAAACATATCGTGAGCACGCACACACTATTGTTTTACTTCCGGTTTCCCCGGAAATGACCCCAACTTTGTTATTTTAAATGGAACACCCTGTATATTTTTACATTTTTGGAAAGAGTAAGCGATTTTGGATACAACTGCATTATTTTGGTTAATTTTTATAACCTCAAATAATTTTTGTTAAGTGTGCCATGACCTGTATAAATTGAACTTCATTATGTCAACGATTGCCCAAAAAACGTTTTTGTAAATTTTAATTGACATTTAGGTTACTTTAATTGGCTTTGAAGGTTGCGGAATCGGTTTTTTGAGAAAAAGTCAATTTTTTTAAATGCTTCAAAAACAGAATCCGTGAATTTGGTTTAATTTAAAAAAAAATTCTGTCAACTGTCACGACCGATTCACGATCACGATACGTGTAAAGAAGCAATTTTAAATATGTAGCGGGTGCTTTCAGAAACAATGTCACTGTCAAGAAAACTTATTTTTTACAGTGAAAATAGCCGATGAATTTTGAGTACATGAATACATCATCATTTTTCTTGCACCTTATAAAATCTTCCGTCATTTTTGACGGGTTAAACCACTATTTTTTAGTATGTAAATAAAATTCGCAAAAGTCTCGAAGTCCCAGGAATTCCCGGGACTTTGATAAAAAAAAAATTCGAGTCCCGGGACTTTAAAAATTGTCGAGACTCAGAATCCCTAGTATCTACAACTCTTAAAAATTATGGATTTTTAGTGGCATAATAATTTAAATTGTGCCGATTAACTGTTCTGGTTGACAGTTCATACAAATTGTTTTAAATTTTCAAAGGCTACTAACGATATTTTAGGTAAAATACTCGCAAATAATAATAAGAAACGAAATAATTTCAAAAACATTATATTTAGACATAAAACATGCTTAACAACTTTGAAAGATAATTACGTTTTCTATAAGAAAATGTAAAATTATATAGGGTGTTCCATTAAAAAAAAAAGATTTATATGCGTTTAAAGTTTAGCGAAATGGACCGAGTATAACGAACACCCTGTATATTATTTTAAAAATGTAACTACTCAACAATCACTATGACACTATTGTCTAATAAATTACCAAAGTAAATTGCTCTGATGTTCTTATGTTAATAAATATAAATATTTTTATAAAGGTCTGCATCTGTCGAAATTTTCAAAAAAACGTTAACAACTCAAAAACGGTTCATTTTAGACATAAACAACCTATAACTATAATATTTTTGAAAGAGAATTTAATTTTACATCCGAAAATTACAAAATATATAGGGTGTTCCATATAAAAAAAACAGTGTTTAGTATCAGAGCGCAAAAACAAAACACGGTGTATAGTTAAAAATAATTTTAGGTTATGCAGTAAATGATTACAAACAACTTTTATATATAACTTTTTTTAATATTATTACTAATAACAGAGCTATCGAACAATTCGTCTTGGCTGGGACACGCTGTATAATGTGGCAAAGTTCGGTGTAGAAATCATATCGGTAAAAAAAAGTATAACGGCTCTTAGTCCATAGAAGTTTCAGGAAAAAGTATAAAAAAAGTATTTACGAATTTTTGCTCTATTTGCTGTTTGCAACCATATTGTAAAATTAAAAATATTTTCCTTGAGCAACTTCTTATTCTCAATATGCTATTTAGCAAACTAAGGACTACTATTGAGTAAACCTCAGATTAGGTTTGAACATTATTAAACTGCTTATTGGTCTCAAAGATCAGATTGCATTGCCATAAACTCTACTAGGGTTTAATTTTTTTTTTAAAATGCTATTTTCGTTTGCTTTTTAGCTATCGTCAACTTTATTATTTCTTAAAGACGCTGTATTAGATTCTCTTAACAATGATTTTACATGCTATAGAAGCAATAAACGACCTCAAGAGATCCAAAAATAGCGATTTTTCATACCACGAATACAAAAACTACCCAAATTGTAATAAAATTATAAAGTTATAGTTACACGACTGATTTTTTTCACTTAAATTGTGCTTATTTTCACGAAAAATGGCTAATAATAATTTAAAATTGCCTGTAACAAAAACACACGATATTCATCGCATCTTCATGTGCCATTTTCTTCCATTGATTGTAAGTAACTGTATAAAATTATATTAAGAATAAGAACATAATTAATGTGTTGTCTTAATTTTTAAAATAGTTTTATTTCAACCTACACAATTATGTTACGTATTATAATAAATTTGTTTGATGGCAATATTGATTTAAACTCATTTAAAGGTTATTCGTTTTTTGTTTTACTTGTTTGCCTCTCTTTTTCAAATTCTACCTACATATTGTGTGTTAAAAATCATTGTATTTAGAAGGAATAATTCTAAACTTACAAAGATAATGATCGTCCAAAACAGAAGAAACGTCCAAAAGTTATGTTTAATGTAGCGTACACAGAATAAAAAGTTGCATTGACAAAGTATTTTTATTTTATTAATAACTTTAAAAACAAGAGCAATTTAAAAAATCCAGTTGTATTTGTAACTGCTTGCCCATTGGAAATTGTGAAAATACAACTTAAAATTATTTGTTCCTATCGCATTTCTATAACTTTGTTATTTTAAGAGCAAACCCCAATAAACCTTATATTTTTGTAAATGGCAGGAATTTTTTTATCAAATGATGTTAAGTATATATTTAGACGCTTCTCTGACGCATATACACGACGACGTCAAGAATGACAGAAATCATTGAAATATAAATTGTATTAATATCGCCCCCAGATACGATAATCTTTACGATCATTATTAATTATGTACCTACTGATCTTCAATCAGTTCTTAATAATACATTGGACTATGGATTATGTCTAGAAGCTGTTTGCTGCAGAGGTGTAAGAACAAAGGTCAGTTATCTTTGGTAATAACACAATAAATTATAGACCGATTTGCCATTGATGAAATAAAAAATGTTACTAATAATTACGGATGTCGTCTCCATCTGTCGAAACACAAATGAATGTCATCAGTAGTATACAATCATTAAAAAAACAATAAACAAAAAAATTAAGAACTCCTCAATATGTTTTAAGTGTATTTACTCTGTCTTTAAACATCAATAAATGCAAGAAATGATGCACTTAAATATAATTAGGGTGAGTTTAATTAAAAATTTGATTTTATTTATCAGATGACTTTATAGTTATTGCACTTTTTACATTTCTAGCGAACATTGAAAAATCTTAATTTTAATAATTTGGCGGCATATAGTCTTAATACGCTATGCTGTAATTTTTTGGGGTAACGCTAGTGACTCGGAACGCCTCTTTTATACAAAAGCGATGTATAAGAACTATTTTTGGTCTAAGCTTCCGAGATCACTGTAGACACTTTACGTAACAAAGAAATATTAAGCTTTTACGGCCTATTCATTCCCGAAGCCATCCTTTTCGTAAGAAATAATGTTGATCTGTTTGAAGAGAATATAAAAGACCATGCAGCCAATACTCGACATAGCAAAAATCTAAAACCCGATTGCTTCAAATAAACCTATTTTCAAAAAAATGTTGCTTGTGCCTCCACAATTATTGCTATACAGGGTGAGTCACGACGAACGGACGGAGTTTTATGGCGAAATGGTATATATTTTCCAATTTCTATCGCTGTTAGATTATGTAAGTCAATAAGGGATACATTTTAAAAATATTTTCAAACATACAGGGTGCTCCAAAAAAAAGTGGCATATCAAAGTTATACTTTTTCTTATGGAACACCCTGTATATTTTCACATTTTTGGATTTCTCTTTAAATTTAATGCAAAAAGCAAGCAGACAATTAGAAACTGAATAGGACAAGAAAAAGCCATAATTAGATAATTTCATAGCTTACTATGGGACCGCAAAATTACAAAAAAAAAAAAAATTAAAATCTACAAAACAATAGTAGTATCAATACATTTGAATCAGAATTATGGGAAACCCCTCAGTCGGATAGGTCTAGGATCAAGGCGATGGAGATGAACTACTGACGACGATGATGTGGCTATACAAGAACAGACAAGAAAAGAAACAAAGATACACGAGGTGAAATAGGTGTAGATTAGGGTTTCTTATAATTGCCATTTTTGCTTGTCCTGGGATTCCGGAAAGAAATCGGTCTTCTTCCCGGGAAACCCGGGACGTAACAAAGTATGTCAATATTTTGAAATAAATAACCCAAAAAAGAAAGGGAGCGGTTTATTACTTAAAAACAACTCCAAGTCATATATGTAATACATTTTGCTCTATGATTATTATGAATAATAAAATAATATTGATGAGAAAATATACATTTTAGAAATATAACGTTTCTATTGCAATTTTATTTTAATGAACACAGCAACATAATTTTTACGGTGAATTTTACTAAGATGGTTCTAGAAAACCAAGGTGTTTAACGCTTTAGTCACTTAGTCTTATTCTTAATTTATTAACAAAAGCCCTGCTGCATTAAATGCCCTCTCAGATTCTGTTGATGTGGGTAAAATTGTCTTGAGAGCATCAAGCAGCAAAAAGTCGTTCTTATCAATAAAATTTCATTTATAAGCTACTAGCGATTCCGGAGCCCCTTCGGGGCTCCTTCACTGCTAGATCCCGGCTTGCGCGTAAAGTTCTCTTTGCGCAATAAATTACCTTTCGTTTGTTGCACGTTACATGTCTCTATGATCCCTTGATATATCGATTATTGCTAAGCGTGTCGTGAACAATCGATTGGCTCAAATTTTTATTTACAACACTCCTTCCTTCACCGCTAGACACCGCCTTGCGCGTATTTCTTTTCTTGCGCAAAAAATTATCTTTCGTTTGTCCATAATTGACTTCGCTCCTGAGATATAAATAGCTCAAAATTTAATGTAAAACAAATTATTCTTCTAAGAGCATTGCGTAGTCGATTCGTTTCCAATCATTTCAGATGAACGGGCTTGAGCAATGCGTAATCGATTCGTTTCCAATCTTGCTTCCCGTTGCTCGTCCATTTCAGATGAACGGGCTTGAGCATTGCGTAATCGATTCGTTTCCAATCTAGCTTCCCGTTGCTCGTCTATTTCAGATGAACGGGCTTGAGCTTTGCGTAATCGATTCGTTTTCAGTCTTGCTTCCCGTTGCTCGTCCATTTCAGATGAATGGGCTTGAGCATTGCGCAATCGATTCGTTTCCAATCTTGCTTCTCGTTGCTAGTCCGTTTCAGATGAACGGGCTTGAGCATTGCGTAATCGATTCGTTTCCAATCTTCCCGTTGCTCATCTGCTTCTGAAGCTCGTAGTGCTTTTTTTCTTTGCTTGAGGTGTAGATTGACCAATCCCTCCGTTTGGGAGGCATAATTAAATAGAAAATGCGTTGATTTTTTATATATAGATAGACGAACTGTCAAATAACAGTCTTACTGTCATTTACAGCGTATCTTAGCAACGATGTTTGTAATGCATACGTCATCAGCTCAACTGTCCGTTGACAATGACATACTTCAATTTCTAGGTTATGGTGTCAGTTTGACAGTATTGACATAATTCAATTATTTCTAAGTTATGCTCTCAGTTTGACAGTTGACACACTTCAATTTCTATGTTATGGTGCCTGTACACCTGAGAGTAAAGTACTCTCGAGAGTAGCGTCGCCAAGGATACAGCCCCTGAGAGTAACTCGCGATTGGCTGTATCCTTGGCGACGCTACTCTCGAGAGTACTTTACTCTCAGGTGTACAGGCACCATTATGCCGTCAGTTTGACAGTACTGTCTTTGAACATACTTCAATTTCTAGGTTACATATCAATTTATTTTTAAATGTCATCGTATTTTCATATTCTCAAATATGAATTCAACTCGAAACTGGGATTGTTTCGTATGTATGTTTAGGGGAGAGCGAGGCGATTCCGATTTGGTATGATACATGTACATAAAGCTTAATTGGAGATTGGTCCAGAATGGTCTGAGCGCTTCTATTATTCTGTCAAAGTTTGACAGTGCGTGCGCGCGACGACGTTTTCATCATGTAAGTACGAACATTTTTGGACGTTTTAATTAATAACGTTTGCAAGCGATTTTTTCCGAGGTCTTGAACGTGCACATATTAAAATTCGATCCTTTATACGACCCTTCAAAGAAGTTCGCGAGTTTTAGACGACCCCGAATATTTTTAATCGCTCTTTGAAAAAGGCTTTTGACGATCGTTAGTATGTAGTGCGTGCGCGCGCCTGCGCTTTTTCTCGTTCGTGGTCCGAATTTAACTCGAAAGTGGGATTGTTTGGTACGTACCTGTCGGGGAGGGCGAGACAATTCCGAATCGGTACGACGCATGTGCGAAAAGGTCGAATCAGAGAAGGTTCGAGCGTTTGAACGTTACGTCAAAATGTGAAATTGTCAAATTTTGACGAAATTGTCGCTCCAGACGACCCGATTTAAATGTTGCGTGTAATGTTTTGGCACGTTTTCCTCAATATCTTTTCCGGACGATTTTTTTGGGAATTCTCATATAGCCTATCTTCTTCCCATGGTCCTATAGATTGTCTGTGCCAAAATTTGGTCAGGATCGGATGAATGGTATAGGAATGCATAAATGACAAACATACATACATTCATTTTTATATATATAGATTTCGCCCACATTGCCAGGGTACACAAAAATAGAACTTCAAACGTATTTAGATGATATAAACTTTGTCACGAAGACCGAGCTTTTTTACACATACTACGAGTGTACATACTTAATTTGTTATTCTACGACTGAAAAACTACCTTTGAGTAAAATTGGAGTTTTTCCCAAATTTAATTTCCCGGGTGAATAAGTCTTTCCCGGGAAATTTAAAATAGGTTAAAATGGACCGGGATCCCGGGCGAGAGACCCTAGTGTAGATGTAAACATTATAGAGTAAATAGAACTCAAAAGACTGACATGATATGAGCATATACAAAAAATGTTAGAAGACAGATGGCCCCAAAAAAATATGGAGGTGGTTGCTATCATATACAAGAAGAGGCCAAACAAAAATAAATTGAGATCACGATGTAAAGCAATCGCTTTAAGAGGCTTAAGTGAAGATGATTGAAAAGACAGGCAAAAATGGAAACCAAGAAGCGACAGACGATGACAGCCGTAATCTACTCGCATATAAATCAACTTTTATGGTATCTAAAAGAAGAGTATAAAATGCTGCTTATATTTTTTTCGTCGCTATGCACTTATGACCTACCAAAAATCATTACCCAAAGTTGGGTTGCGACTTCGAGGTTGGGAATTCCGTATGAAAACAGTGATACTGTTAATGATGTATGTAACATAAAGGAAAATCGGAAACTTTTTAGAGCTACCCTAGAAAGAAACTGAATTATTCCTATTCAAAGACCATTTGTCAAATATGTAAAAGAAAAACATGCAGAAATTTTTAAACCTTTATTGATGCCCTGAATCAATAAACATTTTAGAATTCTTATTTGTAAACAAATATGGTGCATCTAACGTTGGACATTGAAAATTATCCAAAATGTGTTTGGGTCGTGTAGTTACTTTATGTCCAATTGGCTGCAGTAGATTGTTCCATAACATATTCGCCCCTAAAACAAATATTCATTCAATAGCAACACAAATTACATCAATAATTATTGTAAATTAATTGTGTAAACATAAATGCGTAATAAAGTAATTGGAAAATACATATTTTATATGAATGAATAACATCTTTACTTATAGTACAAACATGTAGCTAAATCAAATGTTTATGTAATATACACCAACGAAACCTTTTTGAAGAACAAGCTGTGAATATTATTGTATGTTTTAATAACCTAATTATTATTTAAACGAAATTAGTAAACAATACCAGTTTAAACTCTAAAAATAGACAGCATTATCATTAAATTTCTGCTTTATTTTTATTTGCTACATTTGTAAACATCAGTGACAATTAAGATATCGTAGTTTATTGCAGTACTATTTGTATTTTTTATATATTGTTATTGATTCACATCTCAATTTTGTTTTTACTCATGATTTTAATAACTTCAATGAATTTCTCATTTCGTGATAAAAGCAAAGACCCTTTTTTAGATTAAGAGATGCCTTTTCATTAAATTCTTTAAGTAAATGTGCAATGCCACATTAAATAAATATGATATGACATTCTCATTTTGTTTTTGCCTGTTGTTATACACAGTAGTAAACAAAAACTTAAATTACATAAACTCATATACGTGTGCACACTTACATATATGGCGTAATAGCAAAAACAACTTCAGTGTACCGTACATATACCACCTGAAGAGGCACTGAAAATTCTACGCGACGGATAAGTGAGAAGCTAGACATGATAATAAAATTAGGTTATTGTACGGAAGCTAAGCATGCGAGTCGAGAGTATGTTAAACATGAAGTTAAAAAATGTTGGGAACGAAAAAGGAATTGGAAATAGCTCGATATAGACTTGGCCAGCAAAATACGCTGGTTACCGATATTATTCTGTATAACAGAGACACCTGAATAAACCTTTAAGCAATGGCGTATATTATGCAATAAAAACATAAGAACTACGGGAGAAAAACTTAAATTAACAGAAACTTTAAGCTTTTCATACGACAAACAAAATTATAGTTTTATTTTTTAATAAAAGAGTGCTAGTTCTATGCCTAACAGTAGAAGGATTCATGACTAAATAAAATAAAAGAGTGCTGCTTATTTTTTTAATCTGTTTCGGTATTATTAGTAAAGAACAGGGTTTAACCTTTAAAACTGATGAAACTAAATACCTACAATAAATAAATTAATGAAGTTATGGCAATGATTTCTAAAAAAAAGAGTTACTTTATAAGTGTTATCTCAAATCGTTAATAAAAATATTTTTGTTTTTGGTGTAGAATAATTACTCGTGTAGTAAAAACAAAATTATTTATAAATGTTTGCTCTATTTTCTGTTTGTAACGATACTGTAAAATGAAAAATACTTCCTTTGAGCAACTTTTTATTCTCAATATGTTATTTTCGTTTGCTTTGAACTATTGTCCACTTTATTATTTCTCACAGACGCTGTATTAGGTTTTTTTAACAAAGATGTAACATGCTATAGGAGCAAAAAAGAACGTCGGGATCCAAAAATAGCAATTTTTCATACCACGAATACAAACACTACCCTAATTGTAATAAAATTAAGGTATACAGGTACAGTTTTACGACTGTTTTTACAATAATTGCGCTTATTTTCACAAATCATGGCCAGGGCCGGCCCAAGGCATGATGCAAGTGATGCACAGCATCAGGGCGCCCCCTTAAGGGGGCGCCTTACAGGATTATTTCTTTAAATAAAATGTGTGCTGTTTTTAAAATTTTAAAATGTCAACCAAATTGTCAAAATAAAATTTATTTTAAATAAGCTAGTATAAAAATAAATTTAAAACACGTGCCAGTATGGATGAGGCTAAATTTGAACCGCGCGCCAACACAGAACTCGGCTAATCAGAGAGTGGGCAAAGCTCTGTGATTTCAATTTAAATGTAAGTGATATGAGAGGACAAGGCTACGATAACGGCGCAAATATGACAGGTAAAAATAAAGGAGTTCAAAAGCATATTCAAAATTTAAATCCCAGGGCTTTCTTTATTCCGTGCCTGCGCATTCGTTGAATTTAGTTGTGAATGATGCCGCAAAAATGAATGTTGAAACAATTAGTTTTTTTTTGGCTTTATTCAAGAACTTTAATTTTTTTTAGTAGTTCTACTGAAAGGTGGGACATTTTAAAAAATAATTTATCAAAATAAACATTAAAACCTTCATCTGCAACTAGATTGGAATCTAGAGTTGAAGCACTGCGACCATTAAGATACGAAAATATACGACGCATTAATGGACATTTTTGATAATAATAATAACTACAAAGTCGACATGAGGCACAAAGTTTAGCTAAAAAAATTAAAAATTTTAAATTTATTTGTTCTACTATTTTATAGTATGAAGTATTTAACAGATTAAATGTGGTAAGTAAAATGTTACAAGGTGTTAAGCAGCATTTAAAAAGTGCATTAGTTGCATTAGACGAATTAATATGTTTTATAAAGGAATTAAGAACAGATAAAGGTTTTAATGAAATTTTAGAATCTGCAAAAGAACTAGCTACAGAGTTAGAAATTGCACCAAAATTTATTCCGTCAAAAAATGTACGAAGACGTAATATAAAGAAACAATTTAGTTACGAATCTGCCGATGAAACAGCGATTGGTCCTAAAGATAAATTTAAAATATCTTTTTTTTAATGTTATTCTAAATACAACAGTACTGAACTCTTTAGAAGAAAGATTTAGCCAACTTAAAAATCACAATGATAATTTTAATTTTTTTACGATATCAAAGAGATAAAAAATATGGACAAAGAAATTTTTAGAAAACATTGTAACGATATCGGAAGTATGCTTACGGATGGTACAGACAAGGATATAAGTGCATTAGAATTATTTGATGAATTAAAGGTTTTTTGGTGACTTTGTAGATCTTAATACTTATTCAGATACAATTGACATATTAAATTTTATTTGTGCCAACAATTTGGAATGTGTATTTGAAAATGTAACCATGTTCTACGAATTTTTTATAAATAAATAAAGAAATTATTGATAAATTTGTTAGCATAAAAGCCAGAAAAGTAAAATTTTAATATTATGTTTGCTTATTTTATTTTGTTAATAATTTAAAAATTTATAATAAGAGTAAATCCGTTTTGTTTTAAGTATACTACTTAGTACCTACTTATGTAGTGTTTTATGTAATTAATTCCATTACATACTCTATAAAGATTTATATTAAATTAAATTATTAATAACAATATTATATTTTTATTATTTTTATTACCCGAAAATTACCCACTTTTGTCTTTAAATATATATAGGGGGGGGGGGGGGGGGGCGCTATAAGAGTACTTCGCAGCAGGGCGCCGACTATCCTAGAGCCGTCCCTGATCATGGCTAATAATAATATAAAAATGCCCGTGATAAAAACACAGAGAATTCATCAATTTTATTTTTAAATTTGTTTTATAATGTCGCACCTTCATGTAAATCTTAAAACAAGATTGGAACTGTATCAAATTATATTAAGAATTAAAACATAATTAATGTGTTGTCTTCAATCTGAACAAGTTTTATTTTTACCTGCACAATTGTGTTACTTTTTATGTAGATTTTGGTTGATGGCAATATTGATTTAAAGATTAATCGCTTTTGTTTTAAATTGTTTGCCTCTATTTTGTAAATTTTAGCTACATATTGTGTGTTAATTCATTGTATTTTGCATAAATAATTACAACATTTTGAAGGTAATGATGATCCAAAACAGACGAAACGTCTGAAAAAATTATGTTTAATGCAATGTTGCAATGTATAGGTACAGAACAAAAAGTTGCATTGACAAAGTATTTTTATTTTATCAATGTCTTTAAAAATAACAGCAATTTAAGATATCCAGTTGTGTTGATAACAGCTTTCCCATTGGAAATGATAAATTTTTGTAAAAATACAACTTAAAATTATTTGTGGTTGGACGGCTCCTACTGGGTAATTCAATTTGACTCTGGCATTTCTATAACTTTGTTATTTTAAGAGCAAACCCTAATTAATCTTTATGTTTTTGTAAACTGCAAACAATTCTCTATTAAACGACCTTACTATGTTTTTCTACGATGAAATATATCAGACTAGCGAAAGTCAACTTTTTTCGTAAAATAACATTGTGTACTTTTTTATTGATTCTATGTTTATTTTTTAATGCACTATCAGATATAGAAATAAGTTCTCCATCAGAATTAATAAAAAAGAGCTATACATAAATACATATACAGGATGTTTCAAACAACACGTACCAGCACTTTTATTGGAAAATGCGACGTCTGACAAAGATGGGATAAAAATTTGTATGACAAAAAGATATATGTAGAATTGACTGACGCTATAGCGGTTTTCGTGATTAAACCGGAAGTAACTTTAAAAACTTAAATGGAACCATCCGGTTTTTATTGCGTAATTAGAAAGATATTTAATAAAAAAACACTTTTTACTTAAAAACATTTATGATATCAGTATAGTTTGTGATCCATTGGACCTAAATCATAACATGTAACTAAGTTCTGGACACCTCCTTTTTTTCTTTAGTTTTTGATTTAATTAAATGAAATTTTAGACATTTGATATGCGTAAAAAACCCGATTATTTAAACATACACTATTGTTTCACTTCCGGTCTCACCGGAAATGACTCTGTTTGTTATTTCAAATGGAACACCCTGTACCTAGAAGAAAAAAGGGGGTGTCCAGAACTCAGTTACCTGCGAATAGGGTTTTAAATTTTGTTTAGGTCCAATGGATCACAAACTATACTGATAATCAAAAATTTTTTTAAGTAAAAAGTGTTTTTTTATTAAATATCTTTCTAACCCTTTCGCTGCGCAAAGGTCTGTGACAGCTACTTGCCCAGTGCGCGCTAATCTGACCGCATGCGAGTATTCTCGTCAAGAGCAGTATAAGCCAATTTGCTAGACATTTTCTTTATAGGAAATTAATGATCTAAGATATGAACCAGGGATGGAAAATGTAACGTAACGATACCCGATAACGTTATAATAACGATTCAACTATAATTTTTTATACAATAACGTAACGATATTTTAGTAACGTTGTAATAACCAATAACGTTTCATTAAAAGTTATTTTGTTTCGTTATTCTCTATAAATAAAATTTTTATGTAGCGATATTGTATTTTAGAAATAAAAATGAAAATAAAATATCTCAACGTAATTTTGTACTATTTTTTATATTTACATTTATTTACAGATCCCAAAAATAATTTCAGAGTTACAAATAAAAATTAGTTTTATAACGTTATATATTATAATTTATGTAACGTTATATAACGTTATATACCATAACAATTCATTTTTTTAATGTTCTTTATACCTTAATGTAACGAAAATAAATAATAAATAAAGTTATACAATAACGTAACGATTTAAAACGTTATTCCATCCCTAGTATGAACCTACATTTTAGTACATTTAATAGATATCTCCGCTACGAACCTACATATATGTACATTTAATAGAAATCGCCGATATCGCCGCTACGAACCTGTTAAATAGCATATAAGTTGATTGGTCTAAAACTCCAAAGAACATAGTTGGCTTGAGCAGTCCGAAACAGTTTAATTTTGCAGCGCGAGTTAACTCGTCAAGAGCAGTTAACCGGTCGGCGAGCATACTCGTCAAGAGCAGCAAAAGGGCTAATGATGCAATGTAAACGGGATGGTTCTAATTACGTTTTTAAAGTTACTTCCGGATTTGGCCACTTCCGGTTTAATCACGAAGCGTCAGTCAATTCTACATATGCACTTTGGTAATAATTTTTTTTCTCCATCTTTGTCAGACGTTGCATTTTCGAATAAAAGTGCTGGTACGGGTGGTCTGAAACACGCTGTATATCACGTAATTTGAAGAAAAAAAATTGACTATTGCCAGTCTGATATATTTTATCAATATGTTTTAACGTCATTTGACAAAGATTTCCTGCGAGGTTTCCGCTTAAATTAAAAAAGATGTAGTGGTGCGACAGTTAAACCGAATCACCCCATATATCCTATAATATAATTGTATGTGTCTAGAATGTGTGCTTAACTCAATTTAAAAAATCGTTCCTTTAATCTAAACATCTTTATCAATAATACTAGCATTTTTCACACTTTGCTTCTATAATTATTGATAGTTGTTAGTGTTTGTAAAATGATTAATTAGACCGGAATGACCTAAATTGCGTCTATTTAACATGTATGAACAAACACATCTGTGCTAGATTTCAGTGCATATCATACTATGGGTAAATATGTTGAGACAACAATTTGTCGTTGCATTCCACAACGTATTACATGAGTTAACCTTGCCCTAAGGAATCATGGCTATGCGGGAAATCCCATATAGTAAACCATCGATGTTAATCTTAAATGTTTCAGCGCATAATAAATCATTTTCATACTTATAGTTTCTCAAGATATTAAATAAATTGGCTGTATTCTTCACTGCAAACAATTAATCATGATTATTGTTTGATGAAACTTATGCATCTCATACCATTAAAAACAACTAACAATAAGAAAATAATTACAACACTGGTACTAAAATAAGTACCTGAGGTCGTATACATATGTGCTTTAAGTCAACATTAAATAATATAGCGAGGAAACGTATGACCCTTGACTGTGATCTTTGCTGGGTTTTTCTGCTTGCGTTTGATTTTAGGAAATCTACAAATGCTTAGAATATCTATAAAAAATAGTTAAGAAAAATATAATGGTTCCCTAGTAGGTTTCAACCCATAACTTTGATAGAAAGCACTAATTTTAAGTTCACAGGTACACAATAATTTAGTGTTACCCGTTGTAATAAATCTAAAATAATGGGTTCTCTTCGTAGTCTTGTAATATTAAGAATAATCGTCAAAGTTTCTTTCGGTATCATCAAAATATTTCGGATCGATTCGGTTCAGTTCTTTTAAAAATAAAGCATTGACTTTCAAAGACTTCTGACGACAAAAACATCCGTCTTCACCAGTGGCGGATTACCGCACAGGCGCATGAGGCGCGCGCCTCGGGCCTCGGCAAAAAGGGGACCTCAGAATCGTTGTGTTCGTCATTCTCAAAAACCAAAATTAAATTTTTATTGTCTGTTAATATGAGAATTATAAAATAATAATTGCAGGCAAATTGTAATATCTTCTAAAACCTATTTTCATAGTGGGTATTGTGTAATAGCCATTGATGCCAATTTAAAAAAAAAAACATGTTAAATTAAACAAAAATGATAGCCAATTTGATTCCAAATCGCCAAAACTTGCAACCCTGCTTGCATCTGATTACAGTGCACTGCAAGCCGATGTACTGTACAGGGTGGTCCAAATTCGATGGGATTACATGGGCATCTCGCTTAAAGTCAAGATAGAGAAACGGTTAATGTACCAAAAATGTGCAGTTTTTTGGGACAAACTTAGAATTTTTGTCAAATATATTCTATCTTTTCCGATTTTCCTTTGTTTTCACAACCTGCTTTTTGTTTCTCATCTTTAAAAAATTTTAAAAACCTTTGTAACGCGTATTATTAAAAATAAAAACATCAACCCTAATATATTTGGAAAGGGAAAAAATAAGGAATTTAAATAGGTCATAGCCAACTATAGCTTCCATTTAAAAAAAGGTGAGTTTGTGTCATACCTTTTTAACGGCGAGCGTAAAATTTTTTTTTAGTACTTACTATCAAAATCTACATAAAAATATCAAAAAAATACTCTTTATAAACTTTTTCGATATTTAAAACAATAAGGGAGATATGACATTATAAATATAACAAAAAAACAGTTTTTCATTAATAATTCAAAAACCGGAAATGATAGAATATTTTTGAAAACTGTTCTGAGTTTGTTCTAAAAAAACTGCACATTTTTAGTAATTTAACCGTTTCTCTATCTTGACTATTAAGCGAGATACCCATTGTAGTCCCATCGAATTTGGACCACCTGTACTGTATGATGCAGAATTTTACTGTGCTTTTTTTACCTGAGATGGGATATTTTCTTTTAAATGGGAATGTGTTTTTTTTTTCTGGTACCTGAAAATATTTTTTTGTTTCCGTATTTGATTTTTGTGTTTGTTTTTGTTGGTTCTAAAAATAAAAAACGTTATGATTTTTCTGCATTGTTCATTTTAGTGAACCATCTTAATAGGGGGCCTCCAGATCAGGTTGCGCCTGGGGCCCCACAAAATCAAGATCCGCCACTGGTCTTCACGTAAAAACGAGACACATGGTGCTGTTTAATCGGTTATACAGGGTGGTCCACTTTTTTGTAGCAGGACTTTAACAGTCTATACAAAAACTTATTTTAAAGCGAATGCTCCCTATCAATATGGGTCCACAACCGCTTCATATTAAAGATACAGGGTGTCGAAATTTTCGAAAAAATATCGATAATTTAAAACCGTTTGCAAACCAGTAGATAATTTAAACCTAATTTGGTATACAGCACCACCTTACAGGTTACCACATTCGGTCAGAATGTCAAGTTCCACCAGCTAATGTACAGGGTGGTCCAAATTGGATGGGATTACATGGGTCTCGCTTAATAGTCAAGATAGAGAAACGGTTAACTTACCAAAAATGTGCAGTTTTTTGAGACAAACTCAGAACAGTTCAGATCTCAAATATATTCGATCATTTCCTGGTTTTTTGTTTTCACAGCCTACTTTTTGTTTCTCACCTTTAGAAAAATTAAAAAATCTTCATAACTAGCGTCTTTTTGAAAATAAAAACATCAACCCTTGAGTATTTGGAAAGAAAATATAAGGAATTTAAATAGGTCTTTTTTTTAGTAATATTAAATCTACGTAAAAATATCTAAAAATAATTTTTATAAACTTTTTCAATATTTAAAACAATAAGGGAGATATGACATATTATAAATATAACAAAAAAAAACAGTTTTTCTCTAATAACTCAAAAACCGGAAATGATAGAATATTTTTGAATATATTTTCCTAAGAAACTGCACATTTTTGGTAATTAAACCGTTTCTCTATCTTGAACATTAAGCGAGATACACATGTAATCCCATCGAATATGGAACACCCTGTACGAGGTGTCCACCTACTGCATATTCCTTTGAATTTGGTTTATTTTTCAGAGTAGGAAAACCTTAACAACAAAATCTGATAAAGATCATAAGTTACATAATCTTAAACTATTTTTAGCTATACCGAGCGTTTTGCCTCTGCGCACCGACACCTATGTATTTTTTTACTTTAACTACAACACCCAGTATATTTTGTTCTTTTTTAGATACGCAATTCAATGTTTTTTCCAAAATATAAAAGTTTATTTCTACCGAAAATTATTCGTTTTAAATTATTAACGTTTTTTCGGAAAATATTTAATATTCAGCGACTTAACAATGCCAGTGTAAAATATTATAAAAACTGGATTTACAATACTCTTCTATGTACCTATAGGTAAACTTTTGAAACAATTCGCAGGGTTTTTGTTTCGTTCTCAGCATTTAGCTAAATGTGAGCATGAATAAGTCAATTTTTTAATGTAATGCCTTACATTTTTTTACATTTTGTTTGACCGTTTTATTAAAAACAGGATGTTTTTTGTGTAAAGGTAATATATCTGGAGTTGTAGCTGTTTTAATGATAATTTATAGGTAAACGTGCAATATTTGATGGAAATAAAATTGAAGGCTTTGGGAAATAAAGTCATTGATAATTTTGTAAACCATAAGTAATATAAATATGTAATTAATAGTTTTATAAATAAATTATATTGTTGCTTTAATTTTTACTGGTAATGTAAATTTTAAACCCCGTCCACAGTGAAAATTTTGGTCACGTTCATCGCTAGAGCCCCTCCATTGCAAATTCTTACGCGTCGAACCGGAACTGAGCCGAAAACCTGAACCCGGAAAAAAACCATTATTTTTGTCGGAACGAAAACCGGAGCTGGACCGAAAAAAATATCGTTTTTTTCGGTTCGGTACATGTTCAAATACGCGCGTTAACACAATCTTACTCTCCACTTCAGTTGTCGTTGTTTCTTCATATGCGGGGTTTCGTAGCGTAGTCGCAACTCGCAACTCCTTTACCCGAAAGAGAATTATTTGATTCGATTTTTGTGTTGATGTGTGAACGAAAACTAAAACCGAACATATATTTTTTTAAATTGAACTAGAACCAAAACCGAAACGAAAAAATAATTGGTCGAAGGCCTGCTTACGAGCCGCCTCTAATCACTACATATGGTCTGTTTTGCCTTAAGTCACTGTTTTAGGATTAATTATGTCGAAAATATATAAGTAGTTACCTAAAGCGTGGCCTTTCTGCGAAAAATGAAAGCAATCGTGTGTTATATACGAAGAATCAATTGCTTCATCAAACCAATGCCTTGGATTATCGGGAGCATTGAAAAATTTAGTAAAAGGTTGCACCACCACTGTAAAATCTTCGCGTTGATCATAACGTCCGCTATCCACCTGCAAAACAAAAAAAAATTTGTTGTACAGCTAATCACTAAATATATTAACAATAAACAGTTTCAATGATAAACACTCAAAATGGTATAGTATTACCTAAAGCTGGGTTTTATACCGATAAAATGTTTATAGGACGCAATAATTATACCTTATTTATGCATTGAAGTTATCGGATTTTTTGTGTGTATCAGCAAAAAATTCTGAGAAAAAAGTTTTGGATCTGGATTTCTTGAAACATGTTTTTAAATTTATTTTGGCGTAAAGTGGCCGACTTCGCGTTAAAAAAGCTGATGGCATATTTCATTACCTTTACAGGTTCGTCGTTGTGTAGGTTAAAACAATTTTTATAATCTGTCTATCACTGCGATTGTGCGATTGATATATTATGTAGTTGAGATATTTACTTAATGTTTTATTTAATAACCTTCATTTTATTATAAAGTCTTTATGCAGCAAACTTATTAGTTTCCACGCCATTTAATTATAAGAAAAAGTCCGAGAACGTCAATCCAGTACAATAAATTAAATAATGTTTATAATGATGACATCCCAGAGATTAAAGTAAGGCTTTGAGACCTAACAAGGATAAGTACTTACTCATAAGTTAATCACCTATATACGGTAATAAACAAAGTAATATGTATGCATGTACAAGTATATGCAAAGATGTATGTTGGGTTGTCTGATTTTTTATAGTTATAGCCATTTTACAAGTTTTTTTTATACCCATAATGATCGTGTTAATCTTGAGTAGAATATTAATTAGGTGAGTACACAGAAAACTCGTTAAATTTTTAATACGCGTTCGTTACCAACAACTCTTAATGATTTTAATTCGTTGTTATTTTATTTTATTGAATCTAGAAAAAAAAAGATTGCGCAAAACGAGAAGTATTACATCTATAAAATACCTGTTCTAAAAACTGCGCAAATGAAAATCATCGGAATAAACTATAGGTAGCGATAATAATTTTAAAAATATTTGTCAATTTGTCAAATTATTATTCCTAATACTCACCAATATTTGTTCGGCTTCTTGATATTGTTTAGCTAACAAAGTAACTGTTCTCATAGAGAGTGACATGTCGGGTTGATGTAAACATGTACAAAATAATGAATGTAAAAACTGGCACATAGGAGATCTCTTTACCCGCATACTTATAGTGGCATCTGTAAATTAAACAAATTTATTATTAATAATTTGCAAAAGATATTACCGGGTAATTATTTATAAACTATAATATATTTGTAAAAAGATATTGACTTTATTTAAACTTATTGAATATTAAATTAATAGTTATTTATGTATCAAGGCCAAAAAGTGTAACTTTTTCGGCCGCGTCTGGTTTGCTGGCCGAGACGTAGTCGAGGCCAGCAAACAGGCAAGGCCGAAAAAGTACGTTTTGGCCGAGGTGCATATTACATTTTTTGTGCGATCGAATTAAAAACAATTTAAATTTTTAGTAATTTTCAAAATTATAGGTTAGAAACTACGTGACATTCTGTCACTGACAGATGACGGCGTATGCTGTTAGCTTTAATGCAAATTTACGCTGTAGCGGCCGAAAAAGTTACTTTTCAGGCCGTTGCTAAAGGTAACAGCCTGAAAAGTTACTTTTTAGGCCGTTGCTAAGGATAACGCCGGTAATGCAGTACTTTATGGCTGCTAATGCGTCCGTCAAACAGCTGTTTCTAGTACGATCGCACAAAAAATTATTTATTGGGAATGTTTTTATTTTGTCCCCCCGTAATTAAACACTAAATTAAACTTTGCTGTACAATTGTTAAAGGCCTCTACTCATTATCCAACTTGTCGGAGCCGACCGTCGGGAACTCCGTGTTGGGTGTTGTCTACACACGTCCCGACAGTCCAACCAACACAGCATAAACGTCATAACTTTTTTTATTATTTTAGCTCTGATGCCATTTTGTGGATAAGAAATTTATAAATAGTGTTAAATTTTCGGTTTAATAGTCCTTATCTAGAGGAATGTGGTGGGGCGGTTGGCTTGTTGGATGGTCTGGCCACCGGCGACCGTTCAACTTGTCCAACTGTCGGGTTGGTCGGGTGACAGACTACACATTAAACAATTTATCGGAATGGTCGGTCGGTTGTACCGACAAATTGATAGGTGAGTAGAGGCCTTAACGGTCAGAAATTGTTAACTTAATAAATATGGCCAACGTATCAGGTGTCTCTTTATTCAAACGTAATATCATTACTTCATACGAGTACATAAATGACAATAAGTATTCCATTTTCAACTACGATTTTTATTGTACTTTTTTGTTTACTCGAAATAAATTTAGAATGTACAAATTTTGCGGAATACGTCCTAGTCATATTTCTTTTTTAAAATTAGTTTGTTTTACATGCGATTCTAAAGATGAGTTACATACTAAGTATGTCTTCCTAATCAATACAATTTTATCTTTTTTTTTACTTACATGCTTTCACAAATGATTAATTACTGTATTGCCGCATTACCACATAATGAGCTTATAAAACGCATAGCTTGTTATGTCGTATTGTTAGAGATAGGAACTCATCCAAAAAAGTCACACCACGAGATGAGTTAAAAATATTTAAAACAATACAGTCTCACTGTTTTCTAAGTTTTTTTGTTTAAAAAAATACATTATGTAAGATTCTTAAATACTTTTATCATTATTCAAATTGACTTTTTAGAGCATACTATTATTTAAGACTTTAACAAAACAACTAATTATTTGTTCATGATTGTTATAGTATGTAAAATTTACTTTTTAAATTACAAGGCATATTTGGAAAATAAAAACCATATGACTGTTAAAGAATCGACAAAATTACTAGACCGTTTTTTATTTTTAGTAGATTCGCTATACCTTTACCTTAAAAAAACGGTTAACCGATAAGAAGTTACCCGGTTAATATGAGCCTTTTTTCAATAACCGATAACCGGTTATAAGGTCTTGGTTTACCGGTTATTCGAATATTATGCAATTCATGTTTAAATTTAGCGCCAACGTTTTAATTTGCAAGTGAAGTTATACAGTAAGTAAGCATCAGTACTTCGCTTGTTACAACAAACAGTTTGGTACAACTGGTACACTGGTAAATTGAGTACCTTATTAAAGTGCAGTTCCTTTTTGTAAATAAAATGCAGGTGTAAAAGTTCTAAATTGCGTATCATAAACAAAAATCATATTTTATGTTATACCATTTTTTATTGTTGGAAATCGTATTCGTAATGGGTATAAGGTAAAATTTTATATTGTTTTCGTTTTTCGTTAAAACTATTTTTATTTCTATTAAATTAAAATTAAATAAACTTATTTTATCAACGAAATGATATCTAACACATTTTTTAAATATTTTAGGGTACATGTACCAAAAAAATAAAATGTACAAGCTAATATATTGATTTTATTATGAATAAAAATAAGCGGTTAATCGTTTACTAGTAAAAAAATTTACCGATAACCGGTTATAGAGATTACAGTCTTGTTTTCTAACCCTAGTTTTCACCATTATCGAGATATTTATCATAAAATGGCAACATATGTTCCTCTATCTGAAGAAGTTTTTTGACACCAGTTTTTTTTTTCAATGATGATGACGTCAAAGAAGCAGTATCTTCACAGGCGGCCATGTTCTATGATTAAGGTTTACCAGTGGCGTAGGCAGGAGAGGTTAGGGGGTCAGAACCCTCCACATAGGTTCGCAATAAGTCGTTATAGAGCCGGAAAACTGTAAAACTTTGTGCTAAAAAAAAAAACTTTGGCTCTTTTGTCCGTTTATAAACCCCCCCCCCCCATGGAAGCATCCTGCCTACGCCACTGAGGTTTACACAAGCTGGTGCTCCGTTATAACAAATATCTCAATAATGGTGGAAACTGTGAAGAGAAGTATTTCAAAATTAATCCTCACCTATTTGTAATAGCGACATGATTTTTCGAATATGTCTCATATCTACCGAAAGTTCCCGAAAATGATTATAAAGTATTTTCATTTTAAGGTAAACACATACCTATTGCGTATTCATATTTTGGTCTACTTTGAAACTTAAAATTTTATATGTGCATATAAAGGGTGGGGCACGGGAATCAAGTGTTTTTTGATTGATTAGCACTCGGCCATTAGGAAAGGGAGCGTCGTGTGACAGGTGTCATTCGATTCCTTGGCTCAAAGCACTTTATTATCAGTAACTAACATGGAGCCGTGGACGCTAGAGCACCGCATGTTTGCATAGGATTCTTTTGTTAGAAGTGGCGAGTCTGTGACCGCGGTTCAGCGCCAGTTTCGCCGCAGATTCAATATTCATAGAAATGACTGTATTCCCGCGCATGACACAATTTTACGTTGAGTAAACAATCTTCGAACAAGAGGCTCAATAATGAAAAAGAATCTGCCCGGCCCCTAACGTACAGAGAACGTTGAAAGGATCAGACAAGCGAAGCTCAGGCCGCTCTGCTTGAAGAAATTCAGCTGCTTTTCAGAGGAATAAATCGTCAACTTTTGTGGTTTCAGCAAGATGGAGCCACGGCGCACACTGCCAGAGCTTTAATGACAGTTTTTCGCACCCTGTTTCCTAACCGTTCTATTCCAAGATTTGGCGACGTTTTATGGCCCCCTCGGTCCCCTGACCTATCCACATGCGATTTTTTCTATAGGGGTTCCTCAAGTCACGTGTCTACGAGGTCAAGCCTCGTACATTACATGAATTAAAGGAAGCGATCCGGAAACAAATCAACGGAGACCTGCTGGAAAAAGTGGCGGGCAATTTTTGTGAACACCTTTAACAATGCTTCAACAAAAACGGACATCACATGCCAGATGTAGTTTTTTGTTCATGATTATGAAATGCCATGTTCTCACAAATATTATTCTACCAGTAATTTTTTTTTGACGCAAAAAATAATGATTTTAAGCTTATTTCAAAAACACGGTTCCCATGCCCCACCCAGTATACCTAATACATAGGAGTAATATATTTTGTACATCAAAATTATTCTTACCTGCAACGGATATAAGATTTACAAATGTCCTAGGTAAATGTGCATGAAGATAATCTAACGCTCTCATCAACTTCAGAGCGTGTGCTCGCGGTGAGTTAGCGTTTTTGTCGTAACACTGTGCGGAACACAAATTATTTGATCCAAACAGTATAGAAACCATCTTCCAGTCTTCTTTTATATTAATTTTAGGATCACTTTTCATTTTTTTCACGAGCAGCTTGGCCTGTTTCAAACTATCAGCGTCCGATGCTACTGGGAACGCAACATTCAAGCGTGCAGTTATCGAGTGAAAATCGCCAGATCCCGTCGAATATCCTGTCAGGTTTGGGTTGAATTCTTTCAAAATATTGGGTAGTGTAAGATATTGCCGCCAAGATTTTTCCCCACCTATAAAAATATACGTTTTTATATTTAAAAAACTTTTCCGTATGTTTTATATTATACAGGGTGAGTCATTAGTGCGGGATCGGTCGATTTTGGCTAAACAGTTTGAGATAGAAAGTTAATTCAAACGCTATTTCATGCAGTTTTTTCTTCCGAAAGCGATAAACATATTTTCAAATATACAGGGTGAGTCACCTCTCTGGAACTAATAACAACTTTTATATTTAAAATACAACACCCTGTATATTTGAAAATATTTTTATCGTGTTCGGAAGAAAAACTGTATGAAATAGCGTTTGAATCAACTTTCTATCTCAAACCGTTTAGCAACAATCGACCGACCCCGCATTAATGACTCGCCCTGTATAGGAATTAAATGCTTTATAAAAATAGCCCAATCGCTTATAAATAATATAAACATGCTGTGTAAAATAACACAAAAATACTGCATAAAAAAGTATTGCTATATAAAAAATATAAATGCTGAGCGAAAAAATTATGCACTTTAAATTGTGTATTAATAAATTTAAAATAGAGTATTTTTAAAGGAATTATAAATGATTGCAGCTAATTTGTCGCTTTCGAGTTCCTTATTATTAGATCAAGTTTTAGTCGCTTTCACAGCCTATATCGACCTTGTGGATACTCTATAGCAGCGTTCGCCAAACTTTTTTGATCGCGCACCATACCATAATGTCGCAGGATTAGCAAGCACCCCCAAATAAAAAATCAGAAGAATCTCATCACAAAATTTGCTAAATTATGCTGTGGAAATAGAGATATTAATTTATTAAGAATTATCCCGCGCACCCCAGAAATTATATCGCGCACCCCACTTTGGAGACTACTGCTTTATAGAGTAAATACTTTGTTCTCATAGTTATTTATTACATACATGTATATATAGAACGTCAGCAAAATTAAATATTTTAATTAAATATGAGGTTGAAGAGTTTTGATTGACAAATTTAGCCTTGTCAGATATTGCAATATTGCTTGGTAATGAACTGTACTACATACGAGTAAAATAAATACAAACGTAACCGCTAACCAGTAAAATTATTTGTAATCGATTCAAGATCAATAACTTTAACCGCAAGTATTTAAGATGTGAAAAGTAATAACCTTAACTCCTAAACATAGATACAGTGATTGCTCCCCTAATGTTAACTGTAAATTATTGTCCAAATATTTTAAGGCATTTTTGATTAGTTTAAAATTTTCGTTAATGTACGTTATGTTTTAGTTGCTTTACGTAATTCGCGGTAATTTAAAGATTAAAATATATTACTATTTCATTACACTGCTTTTCATTGGTAAAATGTTACCGACAATATAGCAGTGCTTTCAATTTTGACGATTAAAGTTTTAAGTAAAGTAAATATTATTACTATTAATGAAGAGAAGAGCGTATCAAAAATGGTCTAGTTTTCGAAAAGAGATTCTTCGAAAAAAAAAAGTGATTTTTAGTTTGTCGTATGCATGTTTAAAAGTGTTTTTATTTCAAAGAAAGTTTTTTAATATACGCATTGCGCCAAAGTATGGAACACGACAAATATCTAGAATACTATTTTAAAATATTACAATGAAATTTGGTATCTGACCGTTATCGTTTGTTCCAGATTTGAAAAACATTGTTCTGATTTCCTTTCATTGACAAATTTAAATTGTTCATCGACAAGAATATATTAACTTGATAGAAAAGGTTTAATGTCGGATTTCTAGTGATTTAAAAATATTTCAATTTTTACTCGAAGTTCGAACAATCGTTTCAGAACTTTTCCTTTTGAAACTTACATGAATAAAGTGCAACATTACTTGTTTATGGGCTGAACCCAATTCTTTACACATTATTTTCAGGATACATTCTTTGAATATGGTTTACTATTTTGTACACACTGATTTAAAATGTCATTATAATGGCATGCTATTAATACTTTAAATTTAAACAACTCGGTATCACCTACAGTAATTAAAATAATTTTACACCAAATTTAGGCACCAAGTAATTATTTATTATTATAGTTTATACAAAATAGGGATGATGATGATATTTAATTCGTTGTTCATTTAAGTAATAAGTCAGATAATTCTATTAATTAAAACCGATCCGTTTCAACTGAGGTGTGACCAAGAAATACATTTATTGATTAGGTTGGTTTATCGCCATGTTACCTCATCCACATATATTATGATAATACATTACCGATACTCCATGAAACGCCTCTATTTTCAACTATAGTGCCTACGGCCCATTCTTGCATTGCTCCATTCCCAGCGACTAAGGAATCCCCCATAGCAGCAATAACGTCTATGTCGCCGGGGCGAAGTTTGTGTACACTAGTAGGCTTGATCCTAGATCTTCCTTTGCCAAGACCTGTAGAGTTTGTACAAGGGAACTGTGTTGAAACTGAAAATATCTTTTGCACCCGAACATAACTGGCAGGATTTGGATAGTTAATGGAATTTTTTGTAGATACACGCTGGGCGATAATCTGTAATATTAATTACTTGTATTGCAGCGCACTGAACCTTGATAAATGTACATGTGAATTGGAAAGGTGTATGTGTCCTTTCATTGTTTCAAAATCGTATTCACAGAAATTTGATTTTAATTGAACATGAAAAATTATATAGCTAAAAGTAAAATTGTTCGTGTATTTTGCACATCAAATTTTATTTTAGATTATTGTTTGGCTTTGATTTTAGATTCGATACTTACTTCACAATTAAATAAATAAAATAATATAAGTTGCGTTGTCCATAACGATACTGCCATTGGTGTCGCAATGATTGACTAATTATCCTAAAATAAATTAAAATTATTTGAAGAGGTTTAATTTTTTAAATTAACCTTAAAAGTTTGTAAAGATGTAACACATGATTTTTAGATAAACATTTATTTTGCTATTGTAAAGTACCTACTATCCAAGCTCTAACTTTAACAGCAATGGTCTCATAAAATACTAACGAACGTATTATACTAAATAATTTCAAAGAACATTTATTAACAACTAAATTTCAATTACTTAATTAGTAGCTTTTAGAAATAACGACAATTATACTGAAATTTTTATTAACAAAAAAACAATAAATAATTAAACAAAAAATCCACAAAAGTGTAGTATTGGAAAACACACAACTAATCTCATATGTATAGAAACATAACTTTATTGATATTTTATATGCAGAGTGAATAGGCAGGGTTCTCGTTTTTCGAGGGCCACTATGGGAAGCTCGTAAACGGTAAGAGTTAACTTCGGTTAAATTAGGGCAAAGTTGTATATTCAAATGCTTCATAATTTGTCGCAAACAGAACTTATCTAGCTTATTTAGTTTTTAAGATATTGGGGAAAAAGTAAAAAAGTGGATTTTTGTTTTTTGCCCGTAACTAAAGGGACAAAGACAATTATTTACCATGCCGATTAGAAATTTTTCAAAATAAAATATTTGTTTTTGCCATTTTTAACAACAATTATTTCAAAAACGTGCCAAGTATTATACCTTATCGAATTCAGAATAAAATGCTCTACAACTTGGCGTTAAAATCAGGTATAGCGTCCATTAGAAAAAACTGACCTGATGATGGTTTAAAAAGAGCGAAACGTCGCATGGAAAATCTAATTGGGAATTTTTAACGGAAATTAAATTCGACATCAAAGAAAAGTTACGGGCCAAAAACAAAAATCCACTTTTTTACTATTTCGGTAACAACTCAACAAAAAAAAGTGTTTTTTTTTACAATCTTTAAAAAATTGTCTATAGAAACATATTGTTTAACTTTTCTATGCCTGTCACAGTTTAAGGGATTTTGGTATCGGAAAAATTGCTATGAATGACGTTAGATATTTTTAAATGCATTATATAGACACCTATTTCATAACATAATTTTGCTTTCTGTTTTTGTTTGTATTTGTTTACATTATTTGTAACAATAACAGCTTATTGAAGACTTCTTTTTCCTACTTTCTGTCTCTCTTGAAAGTGCCTGCAATGACAATTATTACCTAACTTGACGATCAACTAAATGTACACATCCAGAGGTTTTTAAAAATGCACGCAGGTTATATCTTCACATTTTGAAATTTTTAATTACAATGTTGGATGCACGCTAGCTCTAACACAGAGATAATACAACAAAGAATTTACTTAACGCATTTTGCAATGTTTCGCAATCGCTTAATTGAAGTCATTTATCTAAAAAACATTTCTGTGTTTTCTTATTTACTTGGCAGCGAAGTTTAATTGACAGTGTAACCTACTAAAGAAATGTTGAGGATTACGAAACTCTTGCATATTTCACGTACAAATTTTAATTTTACTCGACAATGACTCGTTTAGAATAACAATTTCATGAAACAACTTGTTTTTGTAAATAAAAATTTGTGGCTTAGAGAAACTCTTAAAAACAAGCAGTTTATGTTAATTGTTATCGGTTTGTTGTTTCGTTTAATATTCGAATATGTACAGAATGGTATAATTTTAAAGGGATTACATAGTCATCTTGTTTATTAATGAAGGTAAAAAGGTAAACAGTCGGCTACATTACTTAAAATCAGCACATTTTACAATTTTTTTTGGGTTAATGTTAAAAACTTTTTTTCAGTTTGACTGTCGCCCCCTATAACTTTTTAATTATTGAAAATAACCCCAATAAACTTTATATTTTTGGAAACGGCGACTAATTGTCTATTAAGTGATGTGCATTTATTATCTCTACGATGACGTATGTCAAATCCGCGATAGCAAACTGTTTTTTTTTTAAAATTACATAGTATACATTTTTTGGTTGATTCGAATAGAGAATTTAATTCTGAATCTGACCATGTATTAAAAAAGTATGCAAACATAAGAAAATTTTCCAGAAAAATCAGTTCAAATTTTATTCAAATTATAGCAAAAAGTCTATTTAACAACAAAAAAACGATTATATCTTAAAAATTATACAGTTACTATCATTGAAAATGTGCCTATTCAAAATTAATTTTTAATACAAATAAAAAGAAATAATAAAAACGTTGACATAAAAAATTAGACTTTAATGTGTTCAAAGTGACCGCCCTTCGCTTCCAAACAGTTTTACTTTAACTTTGCTTTAATTTTTCTCGAAAATTTTCTTATGTATGCTTACTTTTTTTTATACATGGTCCGATTTAGAATTAAATTCTCTATCCAAATCAACAAAAAAATTTATACAATGTAATTAAAAAAAAAAAAAAAACAGTTGCCTATGGCGTATTTGACATACGTCACCGTAGAAATAACAAATGCACCTCACTTATTGTAGAATTTGTCGCAGTTTCCAAAAATATAAGGTCTGTTGGGGTTATTTTCAATAATTAAAAAGTTATAGGGGGCGACAGTCAAACTGAATCATCCGGTATAGTGTTATTCGTCCATTATTATTACAAACAGCGCAGCAGTTCCAGATTAACATTCTAGGAAGCCCTAGACAAAATTTAGTGTTGGGCCCCATTTATTGAGGGTGTTTGCGATTTGAAACGAAAATTTTTACTGGTGAAAGAAAAAATATATTTAAAAGTTATTATTACACAAACAAATATCTATAATAATCAATTTTTTTCCGGAATCGAATTTGGCTCCTTTCAATTTTGGACCCTGAACATTTATATTTGTTGTCTATCGCTCAATCCGGCCCTGGAGCGCAGTAATGCATGAAGCTTTCTTATTTATTTTTTTACGGATAGTCATTGTTTTAATTATTTTTTTTATTGTAAAGTTATGACCCAACCAACCAACTAGTGTTTTTTAAATGGGAGCATTTCAGTTTTAAAATTCCCTATTTGATCTAATTTCAAATATACCTACGTAAATTGATTGTTATTCTAAATCAATATCAATTACAATCTACAAAAACGTTTTCCAGACGTGTTATGACATAAAAAAATTCACAGCACAATTATAAAAAAAAATGTTGTCAAAAACTTATTTGAGGTTATAACAATGAAATAAAATAATACAGTTGCATTAAAGATTGTATTCTCTTTCTATAAATGTAAAAATATACACCGTGTTTAGCAAAGATAAGATGATTTCCGAATAAACTGGAAGTTAAATTCACACTTTTGTGTATTTAATCTCCAAAAAACCTCACTACAAGTTTCATGAAGGTAGATGCAACATATATTTGGGTGTACCAGAATTTAGTTATACCCGGTGTTTTTGAGTTCTGTTACCTTTTACATGTAAAACGAACAAGCAAAGACATTTTAAATAATCGCAAGAAAAAAACAAATTGCATCCAAATTTGACCTGTTAAATAATTTTACATTTAAATGTCTTTCACAAAAGATGTTGATACTTTAAACAATAATACTTTTAAATTTTAAATGCAACTACTGCCTAATTCCTTGTTAAAATAATATCTAAGATACTTAAACAATTTTTGTTGATTAAAACTTGTAAAATTTTAAGAATGTACAAATATTTATTTACTTATTTACTAGGGTGCTTTACTTACGAATTTGCTGTGGTAATTATCACGTTCGAATATATAAGCGGGCACTAATATCCAAATGAAGACGTACCTAATAGCCAAAACAATTTCACAGAACACTACTGGGTTAACTTTCCCTCAACACAAATTTACAGATGCACATGCACTAAATGACTTGCACTGTTTTAATTTATTAATAATCTCTTACGCTACAAATTAACTGAAACTAGTTTAACTAAATGACACCTATCGATAGTTTTCTTGTAGCAAAAATTATCAGTACTTATAATTATATTAAACAGGCCTTGATAGGTAAAAGTAGGTATCTGAGAGAATTTTTCTACAACTGTCTATAAGGTTATTGCAATAGTCAATGTAGCAAGTTAACTTACTGCAGAGGAAAACCTATTGAAGAAGCACGTTGGATTTACCACCACATTCGGGGGTATTAAGTAATAATCAGTACATGGAATTTAAAAACATGTAACAAACGATTATATCCTCTACGTACATTTAAACTAAGAATACCAGTAAAAGAGAAAGATTATGTTAATTTTATTTTATGCAATAATACAACTTGGAGACGTTATTGTGATTTTAAATATAGTAATTAATAAGCATTAGTTGGTTATGGAAGATTTACATTGATTAGACATTTGTTTACATCCATTTTTATGTACAACTTCTAACATATTTTTTTTACGAAAAAACGTCTCTAATGTGCTGCCTATAATAAAGCCTAAATATTTTTAATACAATTTGACATGTCCAAATCATACAGTGCGTTCAAAATTGGTCTCAATTATTTTTTAGAACTAATAACGTATTTAATATTTCATAAAGGGTTTAATTTTTATAATCACATGTGGATTCATTCAGATTCAGTAGGGAATAAGGTACGATTTTTAAATTATTTTTAAAACTTTTTTGACCTTTTTAAATACCTAACAGTATCGCTGGCAAATCAAATTTAGGAAGAAGAATAAATTAATAAGTGATTGACAACACGATGTAAAAGTGCGAAAGCTATAAATAATGATGCTAAAGACAAAGAAAGGGTCCAGAACAGCAAAAGAATGTATTGCATAATAATTATGCAATACATTCTACAATTCATAATAATTATTATTCGTCCAACAAGTGTTTTTTAGATGTAAAACTTGAAATGTTTTTAAAAACTAATAGAGGAAACTAGATGTATGGCAGGGGTGGCGAACCTTTTTATGTCCACCTGCCATTTTTTTTTTTTAATTTTCACATTTTGAAATTCTGGCGTGTCAGGTAACTTCGCAGTGAATGAAAAAAAAAACATTACTGATTGTGAGGTGATGAAGAGGAAATATTATAATATTTGTATGAAATTAATATTTTTTATTGACTACTAATAGATATTTGTATTAAACAAGAACTCTAGATACGTAACTAAATTTAAAAAAAAAATTAAATATTTTACCATAGAAATATACAATTAGACAAAAATAGTAATTGCACATTACCATGTGTTTACTTTCCAAACAACATTAATTAAGTAGATACCTACAATAAGAATTAAAATATCAATTTTTAATGTTGAATGCTTAAGTTTTTTATATCAGGTTGGTATTTCGTTACTTTTAATAAAATGCTTGCTGAACTAGATTCATCCGATAATGTATTTCTGAATTTATTTTTTATCAAATTCAGTTGTGAAAACAGTGACTCACATGCATATATGTGGAAAAAATTATAGTTGAAATAGCCGACGTTAATTTCTTTAAAGATTTGAACTCTTCTGGAATCGTTTGCCAGGCATTAATAATTTTGCTTTCAGCACTATTTTTTTTTCCTCCAAACGTTCCCTTTCAATAATTTCTAAATTTTGCCTCCAATTGCCAATTAATTGCATTTCAAAAGATTTAAATTTTAACCATTCAAAACTTTCTAAATGAAGTTCATCAACTTTGATTATGTCTGGGTAAATTATGAATTTTGAAATTTCGTCGACATTATTAAATTGAGAAAATCGCGAAAAAAACTCATCTATTATTGATTCCACAGCTGTGGTTAAATCTTCAGTCAATTAAATTTGATTTATTTTAATTTGACGTGTTGGATTTTCCATTAAAAAAATTAAATTTGGAAAATATTTGAAGGCATGAGAAGCAATATCCCGTTTAAATTTTGTTTGAAATGCGGATAGTTTCGAAACGAAATGCATGTATTTTATTTGAATAAATAGGTATAATTTGGTGTTATCAATTCAATATTTTAAAAAAGTACAAATTTTTCAAAAAATTTAAAAAGCAACTATTTCTACCGCGGTCTATAAATTTTTTCTGCGTGCGAGCTGTGGCACGTGTGCCATAGATTCGCCCGTGTCCGGAACATTCTTCGTCCACAATTCTTCGCCTCCACAATTCTTCGCCCACGATTCTTCGCCTACACAATTTTTCGCCGCCACAATTTTTCGCCGCATACAAGCATATCACAAATTTTGTTTGTAAATGTGATTGTTTTTATTTATAACGTATTTTTACTGATTATTTTACATTAGCTTAGATTAGGTAAGGTTAGATCAGGTTAATTTAATTTTTATTCATACTTTAATAACATAAACAAGATTAAAAATCACAACATAAGCTATTTATGTAGCAATCTTTAAACATAATATTAAAAGAAGAAGTATTAATATACAAGAAACAACTTTAGGCTAATGTAAAATAATCTGTAAAAGTTACGTTATAAATAAAAACAATAACATTTACAAACAAAATTTGTGATATGCTTGTATGCGGCGAAGAATTGTGGCGGCGGAGAATTGTGGCGGCGAAGAAATGTGTAGGCGAAGAATTGTGGGCGAAGAATGTTCCTTGACCCATTGAAGAGCCATTAAGAGAAGAAAAGAAGAATAATGCTGTAAAATAGATGTTTTACAAATCGAAGAATGGAACAAGCTTTCAAAAAAGGAAGATGATGATGAATTTATTATTATCACTGGCTTCTTATAAAATATCTACACAAAGTAAACACAAAAATGAGCAAATTAGATCTTTAATAAAATACTAATATCACAGATATTTTTCAATTTAAATATTTATCAAAGTTTATTTTGAGAATGCAATGCCCTTGCTGTTTCTTCTTGTGAATATAAAAGGATGTTGTTCTGAAGGGCAACGTAAGTCTTTGAAAAAATAAGCTGCGTCCAAATTTTTTGATCCCACGGGCTCTAATATATTGTTCCAAAGGGAAGTCGCACCTAAAACATAATAAATATTAATTAGTATACTTCATCGCTACACAACGATAAAATATATGTTATTGAATGTAAAATAGTATTTTAGGTATGTGTTTATTTAACATTGCAACAAATAAGTGTGTCATAGTTCATTACTGTTAGTCAAACATCTGGATTAATTTGAAGAAAGTAACGGGAAGGTGGTCATTGGGTTTATAAAGAAAACTCTTTACATCTGCTAAATATTTCGAGTCTATAATTGACCCTTCATCGGTAGCTAAAAATTACACGTGAGTTAAATAATGTCCCTAGAATCTTAAATACAGGCACTTTTTTAATAAAAAAGATACTCACCGATGAGCGAGGATAATTGGAAGCAGTATTATAATAAACATTAAAGTTTTCGAAGATAGACTCGAAATATTTAGCAGATGTAAAGAGTTTTCTTTATAAACCCAATGACCACCTTCCCGTTACTTTCTTCAAACTACTTTATGGTCGTAATTTCTGGTTCATCTTGATTAATATTTAGATCGCCTTTTTTTCAAGTAAATCGTTTAGCAAAAATGTTAAGCATATTTGTGCAAGGAGATTATAAATTAATGTTTCGTCGTTTCGTCACAACAAATTAATATATTTTACATCCGATATAATATTTCCTAATGTATTAAAACAATTTGTTTCCAAAAACTGGTACGGTAATTTAAATAATGCTTAAGGTTCCTGATTGTTAAAAGCAAAAACAATACCCTGGTATTTTTATGCCGTTCCAGCAACTGTGGTCTGGTGCAGATTAGATTTTGTAACAGAAATGCACGATTTGGGTTTGCATATTAACATAGTCCCGAAGCCAGCTGTTAATCCGTTAATGTAACTGATTAAATAAAACAAAATCTAAATGCTAAATAACTACTATCTACTATATGAGGATAAATTTAAATCTATTGAGGGTAAAAAGCAAGGTTAATATCTCTAAGGATTCATTCTGAAAAAAAAATTATAGGTACTCTTTATTACTGAAAAGATTCAAAACTTCATAGGAAGTCAATACAAGCTCTAATATGTGGCCTTCAGAGAGCTGGTACGGCACGGAACGACTGACAACTTTTTTTTAAATTCAAGCGATCGTGAAGTATATTTTTAACAGCTAAGAAGCCAATCTTGCTAATGGGACGATCACATGAAAATCGCAAATAAATTTTTACTTACTTTATATTACAGAATCGTATAAGTACCACGTGTTTATTTTTCAACGTAATTATCCCCGGGGACAATGCATTTATCTTAACGGTTTACGTAAGAGTAAATGCCCTGTGTGTTCTGAACGTGTACAGGGTTATAACTTTAACTGGAATAAATTCTGTAACTGGGGAATACAGTATATCGGTAAAACTTGCGAAAACACGTCGATTTTAGTTTTTCGCCGGATACATTTCAGCAGTATTGCTTTTGGGATATCTTCATCCAGAGGGGTGCAACAACCACTAATAATTTTTTTTTAAATGTAAGGATATGTCGAGTGGCATATCGTTGGAAAGCTCATTTAGAGAGGAATACAATGCATATATTATTTTCGAAAAATTCCAAGAGGTTAGGTGTTAACAAAATAAAGACAGGTTTAAAGTTTAACGCTATTTAATGTAAAGGTTGTTTACAATGTGCACAATTTCAATCTGTAAGCGTTCCTTTGTGCATTTCTTATCACAGTTAAACAACTTTTTGTTGCGACCTTTTAGCAGTTAAAAATCTTGCCTCTCTATAAAATTTAAAATTTATATTTTTATTTTGTTAACACCTAACCTCTTAGAATTTTTCTAAAATAAGATATGCATTGTATTCCTCTCTAAATAAGCTTCCAACGATATGCCACTCGACATATCCTTACATTTAAAAAAAAATTATTAGGGGTTGTTGCACCCCTCTGGATGAAGATATCCCAAAAGCAATACTGCTGAAATGTATCCGGCGAAAAACTAAAATCGACGTGTTTTCGCAAGTTTTACCGATATACTGTATTCCCAAGTTACAGAATTTATTCCAGTTAAAGTTTGCACCCTGTATATAACCAATCATGAACCGCTTTCTTGACTTGAAAACTTGGAAATCACTTACTTGTTTGCACTACAGAAAAATATGTATTATTTGACAGTTGTTAGAAATAGTCGCTGCAATTGTTTAATCACGACAGGCGACACCAAGGCCTACTGTGGTGAAACCTTAATTTTGCAAATTTTCATATTTTCCCTGAGTCAAACATACGGATGCTTTACATGGTTGAAAAGCATTTGTTATGGAGAATGGAAAAATGGAAAAATCCAATATGGCGTCCATAAGAAAAACAAAAGTTAGGTATGACCGCACGAAACATAGTAGGCCTAGAATGTTTTTAATGTCATTTTCAAAATCCTTATTAGTTACTACTCCGATCCTGAAAATGTGGCGCACAAATATTTTCTAAAGCTGGATCCACACCAATAAAAATTTGCGTTGTGCGTTGTATTTGACACAAATTTGCTCGTGTGCGTCGCAATTTTTGTTGGTGTGGACTGTGCGCCGCATAGAAATGCACGCAAATAATTTCGTGACGAACAACGCACGCTATCCATCGTGCTGTCGGTTTTTAGCCAACTTCAAAGAGATTTGCGCCGCACAGTCGTATCAATGTGGACTTGATTTTGAGTGCATTGTTCTGCATAAACAAATGTGCACAAGTGGATTCGGCCGTTCAACGCACAAGATAACTATTTACGTGGTAACATACTTAACCAGATTTAAATTTGCGCCGCACATGTTTGTGTTGAATTTGAAATACAAAATACAACATAAATTTTTATTGATGTGGATCCAGCTTAATAAAGGTAATATGGAGGTTTTAACAAAATGTACATTTTTCGTTTTTATCGTGGTACTACGTAACAGGATGAATTATTGAAAATGTAAAAGTGGATTATTGTTACGCATGTAATTGCGCATTTTTTTCCCCATTTAACCGATTTTGTATTTCTAACGGTTTCCGAGATGCCCATGTACTTCATTTTAAACTGGACACCCTGTAGAACTGGGGTCGGTAACCCTTGGCACCCGGGCCAATACGCCACAATATTTTAAGTGGCACGCAAAAAACCTTCCCAAATTATTAATAGCTCTAGGGCGGCAGAAAATAAAGTTTAGAGAACCTAAAATATGAAAATTTATTAAATCGAAAAAAATAAACTCTTAAGCACTCCCAAGCAAAGATTAATATTGTTGGCGGCTCTCAAGAAATTTTTAAGGCTTAAAATTATTAGTATATGACACTCGAAGTAAAAAAAACTCTGCCGACCCTAGCTATAGAATAACAGGATTTTGCCAAATATTAACCGAATTCAGTTAAGAGTGTATTCCCTACAAATGTTTATTTTGTTAACACAAAAAAATCGTATTTACTTATAGCATGTCCCTTCTGGCTCAAATGAAAACAATCTTGTGACGTAAAAGTGTAATCCGTTAGTCCCTCTGGAGTTTTAGGGACGGTGAAATGAACTGTGAACGGTTGGACGACAACAGTGAAGTCGTCGGTATCAAATTCTGGATAACTAGCAACTTCCATTTCAAGTTCCTGCCACATTGCCATAATTACAGTAAACATGTCCTGTTGCTTTTGATATGCCAGACCAAATATGCAAGGACATGCAACACTGTGAGTAATGTGACAAATATCGGGTTTGTTTTCCACAGTAAAGTTGCCTAATATTCGCAAATCTGTAAAAAAAAAACAACGAAAAAATCAGCATTAAAATTTTTATAAGAAATATGGAGGTGATTTATGTCAATAAAAAGCTTCCAAGGTTTTTTAATTACGTTTGACAGAAATGTTACCTATAATAAAAAAAGGGACTTCTATTGTCATTTTAAGTATGTTAAAAGTATTTCCAAAATGTGATGCAAATACGTTTAATTATATTAACATAAATAACAAGCATCTAGCAAATAATAATTACTCAATAGGAACATGACCGTCAAATAGTAAAGTTTACTTAATAATTACTAAATTTATTACTTGCGATAATTGTTTTTTGTAAGAAACTAGACTAATTTAACTAGTTAAAAAATCTACTGACAAAAAGGCAGATATTTTAAAACTGGTCTAGTTTCTCTACAAAAGAAATTCTTCATAAATAATTGGATAAGCCATTTTAAACTAAACTTATTCAAGTTAAATTTTAAATTATTCTCTTAAACAATCCAAAAACTTATCAAATAAAGCTGCTACAAGTATACATAAATATATTCCAAAATTGCGCATTTGTTTTTAAACATTTAAGAATTTTTTACTGCTAAAAAATTAATCGAATTTAGAACCTTAGTTTAGGTGAGTTTTGCAAGTAATGAATGTAAATTACTCGTGTCATTTTTTAAGTAGATAAAAGAATTTTACGAAAGTACTTACTTGGAGTGACCACAAGGTTAACTATAGTTCTTGGTAAATAATCTCTAAGCGTACGCAGTACTGTAGTCAAATCATTTTTGTGTTTGTTTATAATGTCGTAAGGATTTTTATAAAAACACATTTCGCTACAAAAATCATTTGGACCTATCATGTATGTTATCATCTGAAATTAAAACGAATAAATTAATTTGATACCTATGAAACTGTTCCATAGAACTTTTTAAGTTAAATTAAACAAAGGTTTGCTGGTTTTCAAACAGATTTATTCCTTTAAAATTCTTTTTAAAAAACTCCTACATGTTTCGCCGAATATGTTTTTACGGCATCCTCAGGGATGTTTTTAAAATTAATGAAATTTTGTTTTATAATGTTGAAATTGTGTAAGTACAAGTTGAAAAATTGTTAAATGTTGAAAATTATTTGTTGAGTTTGAAAAATTATGAATTGAAAACTTAAAATTATTTTGATATTGTATTGTTGAAATAAGATTAGCACCATAACGAGTTTAACATATAATAACCTAATCAAAAAACAGGAGAAACCAACGTTATTGAACTTTTTAAACTTAGAGTAAACTAGTAAACACAAACAAAGGCGTAAAAGTTTTACAAAGTATAGAAAACAAAATGTACTCGAAATAAGTAATCACCAGGTGACGACGTAGGGTTTGGTGAAGTACAAACTGAAAAATAATCCATGTAACTTGAAAACAGGGCCGGCCTTAGGGGGGGGGCAGGGTGTGCACCGCACACGGTCCCGCGGACAGACCGGCCCTGCGCTAGCCGTCTAGGGTGCTTTTTTTTAGATCACCAGCCTGTTTTTTCAGTTTTTTTGTAACATTTTACTTTAACTCGGCCCTTTATCAAAATATCCGGCCTCGCATTTGTTTTCGCACACGGCCCCGCAAACCCTAGGACCGGTTCTGCTTGAAAACATTTACTCGTAACATGTACTTTGAAAATTCAGTGCAGAACATGAAATATAGTAAATGGAAGATAGTACGTCTATGTCCTATACCCATCAGACATTCTAAAGAGTAATTATCATGGGTTTTGACAAACCCCACCTCTCCACGAGTTATGCTAATTTTAGAAGTCATGCGCCAAGAATAATTAATCTTTTAAAACGTAGCTGTCGCTGGAGAAAATCTTAACAACAGCTTATTTTTTGATTGGAATTCATTCTATTTTCCATTCAATCCAATGTTTACAAAAGAGGCACAGCAAACATTGCGGTGGCAAAGGCTTAGAGTGAAAGATTGCACACAAAATTAATAGAAATGTAATAACTATTGTGTTTAAGATTTTTCGATAGTTTTCATTTCCCGAGAAGAGACGCTTATAATTACGCTATCGCAAATGTTTACTTACACAGTCAAATTTAATTTAAAATCATTTATTTACTTCCCTTTATGGGAGAGAGAATATTTTAAGTTCAAAGAAAATAGTGGCTATTTAAATTTATTTATAATTACTTTAAATTGAATGTATTGTATCTGCAAGGTACTTACTTTCCAGTCCCTTTTTACGTCTATTCTTGGGTCTTTGTAAATGCGCTTTATTAAAACTTTAGCCATAAATGGTGTGTTTTCAGAAATAGCCCCTGCTTCTGCTACGTTAAACTGTGAGGCTTTTTGGTAAGTATAAGAATCACCCAAAGAATAGCCGATAAGATTGGGATTAAATTCTTTGAGAATATTGGGTAGAGTTATAAACTGTCTCCATGTACCTTGGCCACCTAAAAACATTATAAATTGTAAACTTTATCTTACATACTAAATATTATGATGAATAAACTGCGTAAATATAGGCAACCAACGTAACTCAAATGTAAATTGTAAATTTACCATAACGATATTGAACCTGGCCTTCGATCTCACTACCTGCTAGCCATGAAAACTCACGCATGTTATATATAAATTAAATGTTATTACAATAGGATTTAATTTGGCTTTTCTTTGTTACAAATATAAAAATTTATTTACACCTACTTCTGCGGAAGAGCAACAATACATACCATTTGATTTAAATTACTACTATTATCGTTTTATTGTACAAAGTTATGAAGCTAATTTACAAGCATCATTTTTAGTTAAAACAATCTTATGAAAATTTAAATGTAGAATAATAAATCTGCTGTTATTGAATAGAAATTTTGAGCATTACAAAGTTATCTCTTCCTTTTGCCACACCACTGGTTTTTATAATGTTATTTATTTTTAATATTAAAATGTGTTCATTAAACATTTAAAAATAATTAAATCTAAATTTCGTTGTAGCAAGTGTGCATCAAGAATGGCAAGGAAGATCATGGAGACGGAAAGGAAAGGAAAAGAAAGAGGGATCGACTGTGGAAAATCTAGATGGAAAAGAGAGAAACAGTGGGTTAAAGCAAAGAAAAAATCCAAAATGAAATAAAATCTTGGCACAGCAACGGAAAAAATGGAAGAAGTGGTTAAAGAAAACGGGAAATATAGAAACCAATCCGACACCTTAAAGGACTAAAAGATCTATGAAGAAGAGTTTTTTTTTTGGGCTTGTATCTCTTTTGATCCTACCGCGTAAGAGCCGATTTACACTCCAAATATAAATATTAAAACAAATTAATTTTATCCGTGTTAGATTATTGAAATATAATAATATAAGTACCTATACTAAAAGCTATTCCTCTATTTTCTAGTGCAACGTGCAATAAATTGGTTGCTGCTACTCCGTTCCCAGCAGTTAAACTATCTCCTATGGCACCTACAATATCTATGTCTCCTGGTCGTAACTGGTGGACACTGGTTGGACGTTTCTTACTTCGCGTTCCATTAACAGAGCAAGGAAAATAAAAAGTTTCATCAAACGATTTTTGTAGTATCTGAAATCAACCGTTTAAAAATTAGTCAAGATTTCAGCAATCTCTTTAGAAAATTTGAAAATATGCTTCAAACTTTATATCAATAATCCTTATAAGCTTTTAAAGGGTTGTTGAACACTTGTTCCATCATGGTAGTTCTTTTTTAGCATTGAGCCACGATTGCTATAGCAAGCTTAACTCCTTAAAAAAGAACATTTTTTTAATCTTGAACGATTTAGGTGCCCGGAATCTAGTTTCCTAAATGCATTTAAGGGGCTTTATACTGCTGGGATGAAGAAAAATAAGGTAAATTCTAACAATTATCAAAGGAAATGCCTTTTTCTATCAAATATATTTTCATTTAATCATGTTAACAAATAAACGTTTGACGGCATTTCGAAAAACGGCTTTTGCAGTAACCTTTGGTATTTAGGTATCTAAATTTTTTTTTTTTTAAATAATTTTAAGATAGACAAAAAATAGTAGTACCTACTTGACTTGGCCGACTTTTATTTTTCCAATTTTTCGTAAAATAGTGGGCAGGTGTATGTAATTTTCGGATTTGTTTAAAAATTTTATCTACCTTAATTTACAAAAAATAAACAACGATGTTAACAGAATCCTACGAAAAAACTAGATCGTTGTATTAAGATTCACTGTGCCAGATTTCATGTAAATCGAACTTATAGTTAGATAGACCTAGTGGTTACCGTATTAATTTAGTAAAACCATTTTGAGAAAAACTCATTCAAAGTTTTTTTTCCATATTTATGTAGAGTTGTCGATTCCTGGACCATAAAATGTATCTTCTTTCGGCGTTTTACCCTCGTCGTTTACTTCAATGCAAATTTCATAAGGATGGTAAAACCCCCAACCATTGGCACTTTAAGGCTATAGAGACAAATAAAACCGTTTATTTAACAATTTATCATGTAAAAGCCCAAAAATGAATTTTTATTACATTCCGCAAAGTTAGTTCTTACTTTTACACTTGCATTTTTTTCTTTTTAAGATCAATTATGTTCCTTTTTCCTCAAATTTATAAAACTGGTCCGATTTTCTAGTCATTGGCACATTAATACCAATGATTGGCACTTGAATTATTCCAGTAATTGGCACCCCTTACTGTTCGTTAGAACCATTGGGATGTAGGGTGGTATGGTTGGTTGGGAGGGTAGTTTTAGTTAAAATATAGTTTTAAGGTTACGTTAGATACATAGTATAATAGAATAAAATATAACTTTCAAAATAATGTTTATTGTTGAAAAATCTAGATTATAAAAATATACAAAAATTAAAAAAATTCTTCATAAAATAATACTTATTAACCGAGGAACAAAAATATATAATACTGCAGTGTTAAAGGCCCAATAATGAGCCACGTGATGCGCATGTTTGACATATAAAGTTTTCCTTGAAGTTTTGGCGTTACTTTAGGCATTGAACATGATAGGTTCTACGACATTTTTGACATCCGATACCCACATTTGTCAGGTAGATATTCTGGGTGCAAATGAAACAAAGGCCTCTACGTATGACAATATTGTTTTTTGGTGGTGAATAATGCACGCTACTTGTCAAGGGAATATCTGAGTCCTCATCTGAATCACTATCCTCAAATAGATTTCTTATGTGACGCTCTTTTTCTTTCTTCTCAGATTCAGATTCGCGTCTACATGAATCTCCTGGATTTACTTCGCGATTTATCTTGTTGAAAATTTTATTAGAACTTTTAACCCTTTCCATACTGCTGGTATATTATGTACCACCGAAACTTATTTGTAAAATACTAGAACTGTAATTTATCATTGTGAATGGTTCTGATATGTACCAGTCAGTTTTATAGGTCTACCTAGTGTCAAATTGTACAGTTTACGCTGCAAGTGCGCCCACTGAAGTATTTTACACAACACAACAAGAGAATTTGGTTTTGTTAGACACTGGTGGTACTTATATATACCACACTATAACCACATATAACCCTAGTGGTACATATATGTACCACCTTCTCCAAGAGAATCTGTTTGAAAAAAAAATTTTTTCCAATAAAGCTTCTTTTTATACTTTATTAAGCCAAAATATTACCGAAAATATTTGAAGCCTTATTCTTCAAATACCGTATTGAAAGGGTTAAGTGCAATCTTCAGAGATTGACTTTCAGGACTCTCTTTAGCATCAGTTCCAATTTTAACATTTTTATCTGCAAAAGTGTTTCTGTTCTTCTGGTTTTTCATGTATAGAGTTGAGTTTTTCTTCGTTGTAGTTGAGTTTTTTTTCCGCTGAAATTATGTTTTTCTTAGCGTCTTCTTTGATCAATTTCTTTTGTCTGTTCTCTTCTTTTCTTCTTTCTTTGGCCTTTTCTTTTACTTCCATTTCTTTTTTATACTGTTTAGAGGTGACGACATAAGAAGATCTTCTAGACTGGTATGTTCCTTTTCTTTCGGGTGTTTTAGGGTGCAAGAGATATTCTGCTATATCCGTTTTTAGTTATGTTATACCAATGATTTCCTAGTATGTTGTTGTTAAATGGGTTTGGCCAGAGTTGACCTTGGTATTCTGTATTTTTTTGAAACTGTTTTCTTAGGTATGCCAGACTTGACTTCATTCAGAGCACTTTGAAGAATCTGTTCAGAATATTTCTTCACATATTTTTTATCTTTCTTAATCTTGGGCATTTGAAAAAAAAACACATCACCCTGGAGCCTATTCCTAACTTTGATAGATGTGCCAATGTTTGGCGAAATTCAAAAATTATCTTACCCAAATGTTGGCACCGGGTGCCAATATTTAGCGGGAGCCTATATTGCTATACCAAATGTTGGCACCGCTGTTTTTTTATTAAAAAATTAACCAATCTTATGTTTTGTACAAGAATTATCAACAGAAAATCATAAAATACTATTACTAAAAACTTGCAAATAATACTACTACAAAACTAGCCAGTAACCCAACTTGTTTCTATAGCCTACTACTATGAAAATTGATAAAAACTTACTTTTATGAAGAAGACGTCACACATTTAACCGCATAATTCAGCCATCTTTGAAACAACGGCATGCGTAATGGTTCGAGGATGCACTTCGATGTTGTCAGATTTCATAAAAAATATTCCTAACAGCAGAATTAACTTACTTTTTTATATATAGAGGAAAATATAAAGGAAGTGCCAATCATTGGTGAAGTGCCAACGTTTGGGGGTTTTACCCTTTGTCTGTTGCGCTGTAGTGGTAGAACGTGGCCCAAATGGCATTTTAATTTTCTTCACTGAATCACACTTTTACTTATAGCTAAGCCATAGTAAATAGTTATCCATTAATTATTTTCTTTGTTAATTTATTTCGTCCACCGATTCTTTTAGTTTTTTTTTACACTTAACAACCACGAAATGCATATCACCTAAATATTACTAGGCTGCGGCTACGCCGCGCTGTTGCCAAGGGTGCGAATGTGTCTTGCAACAATGTCTTACAGCTGTAATGCGCGTATTTAGTAATAAATTCGCATATTTTGGAATTCGCAAATGTAATACGCGGTGTATAGCCTATAAATTACAGGTAATATTTGCGGTATAGAGACTGTATTATACTTGTGCCAGGAGCAAGGGGCCACTTAAAAATAAATTTAAGAAATATATAATATAAAGGATATATTATTAAAATATATCTGAAAAATTGTTTTTTTGGACTTCTCAAGGTTTATGGAGCCTCTTACACTTGCACAGTATCACTATGGTGACTTGGTGACCTTAATTATTTTTATTAGGTATAGTTTACAAATCACATTTTGGGTATTTAAAATAAAAGGCATATTGAGAAAGTAAGGCTTTTAAAAGATGTCTAGGTAATGGTGAAAACTCTGCAGAGAAGTATTTAAGGCAAAGATTCTCAACCTGTGGGTCACGATCCATAGGGTGGGCGCGAAATATCAAGAAGGACGCGAGAAGAAAATTGGAAACTAGAAGCAAAACTATTTTTTAAACAACAAAACACAATAACTTAAAAAAAAACATACTGAATATGACAGTATTCACACATACAATAGGTTCTTAGTGAGCCTAAAACTAGTGTTCCAGATTTTAATGTATTGTTAAGTTTAGGTTCATTAGCAGAAAGACGTTTTAACAACAATGCACATTTTTAAAGTAAAAATAAAAAACAAATTAAGTTTTTTGGCAGTACAAGAGAATTGGAAGGAAGGCGCAAAAAAAATTAAATGGAAAAGGGGGCGCAATAAAATTTTATTTACCAAAAGGGAGTGCAAATATGTAAAAAAAGGTTAATAAACACTGGTTTAAGTCATAGCCAATCTAATTAAAATCAAAAAACTTTAAAAAACAATTTTTTTTAGAGCTTAACTGTATTTACTTGTTGAATATGCCCCGTATACGGCTTTTAGGTTATTTGTTTTGTTCTGTAGTAATTAGGACGATAATCAACTTTCTGAATTTCTGTAATTATATGGTGATAAATATATTTTTCTTTAAATCAATAGAAATAAATGTACGCCTTTTAACGATACAAATTTCAAAAATGGCCGAATTTAGTATAAATTTAATGAAAATTAGTGCAGAGTTTTGCTAAGAGAAAATTTAATGAGAGAAAACCACTCACATTTTTTTTGGCATAAAATAGGCGATTGTCACATATATTTTATGTCAATTAATTTGTTATACCTACTAAAAATAAAAATGTGATTTTTGATAACACGTTATATTAACTTTGAGTTTAGTAACTCCACAATATAGCAATATAAAGGTTGGCTACCTCTAATAACGACATTGAACTTTGCGGTTTTAGAAGTTATTACTGATAGACAGTTACATTCATTCTAATGTTGTAACGAATAACGATGCGATGTAACGTATGATAAAAGGCTGTTTGCTTTTATATCATAGCAGGTGCCGTATCGAGCTACGCAACTTAAGAAAATCTATGCTAAATTTGACTTGTAAATTGATAGTTGTTGTTTTTTTTTTGTTTTACTTGTAATTAGGTGACGTATTGATATAAATTCATTGAATCGCAAAAAGTGTTTCGTTGTGTTTTTGATAGATTGAAAAACAACGACGTTTTCTTTAGTTTAACCCGGTACTACAAATTTAGAAATTATTTGTTGTCATTTGGCTACTCACGTTCAACGTTTCTGCCCTTCGTAGGTTTTGGACATCCTCTGAACTTCGACTAAGCAAGCTGAAACTATTTTGGCGCCAAAGTCGTAGTAGAGGCACAAACGCATCTAATGGGCTTGTTTGTCCAAACACATTTTCGCTCCATGAAATGAAAAGGATGACACTAATAGCTGTAAATTTCTTCATTCTAAACACATACAAGGAACACGTTAAATAACCTTGTAAGTCGCTTCATTCTACGATTTTTCGCATAACAATGGAGTACCTTTTATTGTTTTTGCCTTATTAGTATTACAGTTACTCGACTGGGTAAAATATTATTAGCAATTAAAATACATCGCGTATAAACGTTACATTATTTTAAAAAAACGAGATTGATAAAGGATGTGGGTGTTTGGTATGGGTATTAAGTGATATAACAATAAAAGTATGTACAAAAGTGTTGCTTAACTCAATTTAACTAAACGAAATAACACAATTACATTTAAATATTGTATGTGATATTTACAGCTTCAATATACACATGCGGGTAATATACATAAACTAATTTAGGTTTATTAATTTCAGAAAATCCAAATGTAAGTTATACAAAATAACTATTTAATTGTGAGTCTTTCATTTGGCCAATCAAGTTTGTATTAAAAATTAAAACTCTTACAACTGTAATTGTAACCTTGACAACGGCGTGTACGAAGATCAAGCTGAATTTATGAAAAATAAAAAACGCTGTTAATATTGTTTAAAATTTGTTGAAAGCAATTCGCTTTAGCAATAATACCCTTCGCCATTCTTAGTTTCGTCTTCTTAACCCGCGAGCACACGCGTACCTGTCTTTTTGACCGGGCTTATAAATATTTTAATAGAACTTCTACATTGAAGGGTTGGGTGTGCAGATGTTTTTTCAGGAAGGTACGCGTTGCCGTTTGAAAGTGGTAGGTGTCTTTTTACCACCCGGTCAATTACACCGGGACGCGTGTATAGACATCCACTCAATGCAGAGATTGCAATAGACTTATTTGCCCCGAACATGCATTACAGTACTGCATTAATTGTCCTAATTTAACCAATGCACCAGGTACTTCCACTTAAAAACGTGTAAGAATTAACTTTTTTAAATAAAAAATTAATTTTCTTAGTAATTTGCATTTTTATTTGGCATTAATTCACATTAAATCCATACACGGTCAATTTGACCGTGACGCGTGCTTACGTGTAAAATTTTTCACGCGTGTTATCACGGGTTAAAAGCCTTAACCGATGTTATTTTGGAATTGCAGAATTATTGTGAACGACAGAATCAGTGTCCTGCGACAAAACTTTTTACCTCGCAAATTTCTTTTAAGTCCAAAAATAACCAAAAGTCGCCCATTGCTATGTCAGGTGAGTACGGTGGATGATTTATTCCTTTTATCTTTTTTTAGCTAAAAACTTGACAGTGTAGCTGCCACTTTTTTACTCTTTACTAGGTATTTTAAAAAAATTAATCAACCAGATTCTAATCGGCTTCATTTTCACATATACATCTCAAATGCCAGGTAGATAACTCAGCAATATGATGCGCGGATTATTCTAAATAAATTTGCTCAGCCCTTGGATTAAAAAAATACGAAGTTTCCATACTGAAAATATGTGTATTACTTACTCTACTATAAAATGGCTAACAAGAGTGCGCTTTTCTTGATATTGAAAAACTTTTTTAAAAACTGTACAAATTAAATTAGACTTGCAAACAGTACAAATCGCGAGAGTATGTGCCACCGCCGGTAAACTTTTTCATGCCGCCCCCTTCTGGTGTTGTCTTCAAAATTTACTGACTAACAAAAACTTTCAAGTACTTTTTTTTACAATTGTACGCAAACTAGAGATGAATTGTAATTTTTCCACCCCTGCGAAGTGCCGCCCTTAGGCGATGCCTAGTGCTAGCGACGGTCCTATACTAATATAATTTTTATGTAGTAAGCGATTTAAAAATAAATACAAAATCTTTTTGTGAAATCTGGTTTTAAACGTTCGACTTAATAAAAGTTGGTTATATTACAAAAAAAAAAAAAAAACTCACACTTGTTATGCACTGAAACTTGAACTAATAATCTACTGCTCCTCACTTATATTCGTCTATTTAAATAATCGCACAATCTAAAAAATTGTAATGCTAATATTCTGACGTAGCTAGATTTTATACAAACACTTTAATATCTATCATGTTCTACCACAAAACTTGCACTTGGCAATGAGAAGCTGCAGTTCAAATTTTAAATCTTAAATAAGAAATATGTACTTTGATATTAGAATTTTTTTAATAATTTTATTTAATGTTTAGATGCACGTAACATGTATCATATCAATTAACTTAATAAAAAATGCTACGTATAAATTAACAGCGATCAAGGTTATTTATTTCGCATCTGGTATTAGTTTTCACAGTTAGTACCATTATATGTAAAATCAACCCAGCATGTTTTATTTAAATGTGTCACTGTAAAAATGTACTGAATGATGTAACATTTCGAGGACGAACTTTTATCAGTTGGTTGTTGATGGGGTATTACGTATTATATTCATTTATTTTTTGCTTTTAAATAAGATAAATTTTAATAAAACAAACTCTATCAATATTGAAATTGCAATATCCTCTTTACTTGGTAATAAATAATTGTTTCAATCGACAATTATCATACATTTTTAAAATAAAACACGAAAAATTTTGTCGTCATAAAGTATAAAAAAACATGCGCCCCATCGCCTAGTAACAGCGGTTTGGTCAATATAATCTTCATTCAAAAATTGTTTGGGGTAAAACTTTCTACATTACTGCGATATTTTTTCATAAACTATCAACAACAATCACACTTAATCCACCTAGTGCGTATTTCGTTCATATATGGTTTATTAACTAAAATGGAAAATCTATTTGAATAAAACACTTTTTGGAGATCATCAATTACACAACCTAAAGTTATTTTTAGATAAACCAAATGCATAGTTTTTCCGTGAAAAAACCTTACTGTGTTGCGTTAAATAGAGCAAAATTTATCTAACTCTCGAGCGGGCGCGCTGGATTATAAAGTACGGCAATTTTATTAAGTTTAACGCAGTACCCCTGTGTGTAGATCTAATCGTAAAATACGTTGTGTATTTCTTCAGTATCCATTTCTAGTAGTTTCTAAATTGTCGTAACTCAAATATTTGTGATAGTGTGATAATAATACTTTATTACTCTAATTCTGTAGAAAAACAATATAGATACAACAATCAATTTTCTTGCAAAAATCATGTCAAAACCACATACAATTATATTTGTCAAACATGTATTGCTGATTGCTAAAGATTGTAATGCAGATAAATAAAGAGAATTTCACGCCTGTTTTGTAGGTTTATGCCAAAATAGCATGAAATTCGTCATGAAATTCTGCCCATCGTTGCTAATTTAACCGACTATGTAATTCTTATTATAACAAAGTTACCTATACGACACATGTAGATTATTATCACCCTGTATAACCCATTTCTACTATTTTTTAGTTAGGTGCCTTTTACATTTTAAAGAAGAAGTAGATTATTATAATTTTGAAATAAAACATTTAAAACATAATGCTTAAACTAGGTACTTGGATGACAAACAAAAGCACAGTTTGAATTTAGACTTAGGTATTTATAAGTTAAAATGTATCTGCCGATTTCCTCTCCCTAGAAACAAATTCAGCAAGAATTTCGTCGGGATTCAGTTTTTTTACTGTTTCACTTTTAATGCTGATCATTAACAAATTATTGAATCTTTTTGAGTCATTCGACTAAGCCAAGCAAGCATAACTACGCTAATGTTTATATCTGATTTTATGTTATACCACAAACTTGAAACTCAGAAGGCACAAGTCTGATTCAGTGATGGAATATTTTTCAAGGTAATCCAGATGCTGTTTTGATTTCATTAAAAATGGCAAGTTATTGAACTTAATAATGTTTAATTTTTTATTTATCTAATAAATTATATACAAAAACCAAAGTTTACTGTTTAATTTTAAATTTAAATTGTATGACAATTTTTTTTTTAATTGAATAATAAAATTGTAATTGTATCAAATTAAGAGTAAAAAACGGTTATTTACATTATATAATCACAGGTTTAAAATATGGTAATACACTCATGCAGAATTTAAAAAAAATTTGTTTTTAAATTAATGAGGAAAAAAAATGTTTAGAATTATAGAAAATGATCTGCTTTAGTTCAAACTCTAAGGCATAGTTAGTATGAATTTTGCCTTAACTTTTGTAACCGGAAGGATTTATTTCTATTGTTTGCATCACCTAGAGAACAATTTAATAAAACGACTTCCTTAAAGATTATATTTAGTTGAACATTAAAACGCAAACAGCAATATTAAACTCGTTTTTGTCATGATACATTACAATAATACCAATTAAAGTCAACTGAGGTGGTCAACACGCATTTCCTTGTCATAACCAGTATTCTTCATACATTATAAAAATCAACATGAAACACAACCTTGATAAAAACTGTTTGTTTTTAAAAATAATAAAAGTAATTCATCGCTGTACGTTGAACTGTTATACAAAATTTAAAATAAACTGATTGTTATGCATTATACATCTTGTCTAGTTGGTGTAATCCCTTCGAAAAGTGGTAAACAAACAAAATAATCAACTAACTATTTATACCTGAAAGTAATTACTTTAAATACTTCGATTATGAGTCGCATATTTGTTGAAATACATCGTGATTAACATTTTTCAACAAAATTCACTTTCTACACAAAATCGGTATTTCTTTTATTTGTCAAGGTTTATGCATTTTAATAATGGGGACGATTGTGCAGTTGTATTTAAAAGCTATTTATAAATTTATATGCAGCACGAGCATCATCTTAAACAATAAATCAGTAAAATAGTTTATTGATACGTATAATTAATGAACATTCAGTTAATTTTTAATTTTATCATCATCACGAAATTAGCATGGATGGACCATTATTTAATAATAAAACATGTATGGATATAACCTCAAAATTAAAATGGCAAAAATCAAAAGCTAGTGGAAATCATCAGCTACACAACCTAAAATTGTTTTCAGCTAAAAGGAGTGTTTTTTTTTACTTTAAATGGAACATATTGTCTAGTTTTAAGGTTTGGAATCCAAATAAAAATATCTTCTAAAATAAACTGGGATTCTTGCACCTGAAATCGGTCGTTTTTTAGTTGTTTTTTTTTTAAGTACAGAGTTTCAATAAAAAAATAACATTTAGTGATTAGTGACTTAGCAATGGCATTATAAAATATTTTGCAAGTGTGTGCAACAATATTCTTATAGTGGTTATTAATTCTTAAAATGTTACATAGTGTGTTTATTTTGCTCGGTTTATTTTGGCTGAATTTTACATATCACTAAATTATTCTTGTTCAATGGAACATCCTAAAAGTTTGAGATTTTTTTATAGTATATTAAGTTTTTTAATAACATTAAAAATGTTTCACTAATAAGTATGCAATGTTTAAAAATATTAAATTAGTAGGCTAAGAAAAAAGAACCTTTCATTACGTTTCATCTTTAGGCTGTAATTTTTAATTATCTACCACATAAATTATTCTCTTAAATTTTTCTTGTCTAGACTTTAATTTTAAATCATTGAATACTAAAATAATTTATTAAATTAAATGACATTATTCAAAATGATAACATATAATATACAGGGTGAGGCATCACTTACGACACCCCAACTTATTTTGCTATTGGAAAGAATTATCAAAAAAAGTTTCAAATAAAAGTTGTTTGATACACTATTTCCCAAAATATTGTCATGTCAAATTTTGGTTTTCTTTTGTTTTTTTTTTGAGTTACGGCACCATATTTGTTTTTTTTTAATGGCACTATAAAAAAAAATTTAGACGGTTTGAAAGACATTTTCTTTCTCTTTCCAACGCACTTAAACTTTTATACCCTTACATAACAAAATTTTTAAGAAAATCACAAAAGAAAATTTTTGTTTTAAAAGCGTACTTTATTAATTAATTTACATTAGTAGGCTTAGAAAATCATACAAAACGGTAAAAGATCTTAAAAAAAGTTAATTAGGTTACAACGGTAAACAAAAAACTATTGTAATAATTTTTTTACCGTTTTGTATCATTTTCAAAGCCTACTAATACAGTGTGAGGCATCACTTATGACACCCCCACTTATTTTGTTATTGGAAAGAGTTATCAAAAAAAGTTTCAAATAAAAGTTGTTGAACAAAAAATTGACATGACAATATTTTGGGAAATAGTGTATCAAACAACTGTTTTTGATTATTCTTTCCAATAACAAAATAAGTGGGGGTGTCATAAGTGATGCCTCACGCTGTATAAGTATGTTTTTTTTTATAATGAAAAATCTAAAGTTGGACTCTCTAACATTTAAAAACTGTTAATATCGTCTATCTACTGCTAATATATTTTTTTAAATAACAAAATAGCTGTGAAATAGTGGTAAATTCTTATAGGGAGTTAAAATTTAAAATGAAATTCGCCATGTTTTTTTTTGCATATTAGAGCAGTAAATAAATTTTAACAAATTATATATGAATTTAACAACAAAAAGAAAAACTCTGAAATTGGCAAAAAATATAAATTTACAGAATAAAAGTAAAGTTGACAATATATTATTAACAATACTTAATTTTTGAGAATTATTCGTTTAGTTCCTTAATCTTCTTATAGACAAATAAATTATAGATAAAAAAATTGTCGGACACGTTGTATCGGTGAGTTTTTTTAGAGTTTTAAAGTTTAGAGTAACAACTACTTACTTGAATAATTTAAGGGACAAATTTTTGATTATAAATAAATACTTATATTAAGTAGCTCTATGAAAATATTATTTTGAAACCAAATTGGTCTAAATTTTAACTTAAAAATTAAAATTTATTTTTGTTTAAAAATAAAGTAGTAACTGATGACGGGCCGAAAGTCTCGAAACTGGTACTGCATTTCGATAAGAAATCTCTCGAAAAAAATTTGAGTGTGTTTTAGTGAAGCTTATTTATATTAATAAACGATTTTTTCAAATAATCCAACAATTTACACTAAATAAAACTTTAAACGAAACTGTAACATTTAATTGTTGTCAATATGGTGTTTTAGGCAATTGTTTTAGTAAAAATTAAAAAAACATGAAGAAGCTATGTTTTGCAAATATTTTTTTGACAATTATTTCCAACTTAATTTATTTACAGTGCTTTTTGTTTTTAAAATATTATTTACGAGGGTCAAAATTTTTAATACATTCCTGCCTACCTTTATAACAGGATGTCAACTGTGTTTTAAGTCAAACTCCGCTCTACCACGTGCTAATTTAGTGAAAACTCGTGTAGACGAAGCTCACAGGTAACGCGATTTACTTGACTAACGAAGCTTCTTACAACAACTCTTAAATATAATACCAACTTCGCTCAATGTCTTGGACAGGGTTAAGGTCAGCAAGCCCGCCTCATTGTTGTTTCTCGGTGCATTGCTACTCCGTTTCAGAAATTTGCCAGTAGGTATAATAAAAACTTAGTAGGTACTGGACACTAGAGCTGAGCGAAATATTGATAAATATCAATACAGTTTTAATATTAAAAAGTAGGATATTTTGTCGTTAACATGAGTATTCGTCTTTATTACAACGTACAAATCGCCATAGGTACTCATGCCTAATTATGGATAGAAATGATGATGCTGTATTAATTTTATTGTATTTGATAATATGTGCAATAGCAGGGAAATTATTGTTTAAAATGTAATTTTGCGGAGATGACACAAAAAGCAACGTGATTACTTATTTCAATATAATTAATTTATAATAAAAATCTTAGCATGCTTACCTATCGGCGAATAACGACTTTATGTTTATTAAAAAACCGTTTGATAACAACAATAATTAGTATTACATTTTTGTACAATGTTTCGTATTTTATTGCTAAATATATAATTATTTGATTTCAAGTTTATTAACACGTTCAAATTTGTTTATGAACAAGGTTGTTAAATTCAAATGTAGTTTCTTGAAAACATGGTTTATTTCTTAAAGGCTTAAAGCATCCGTTTTTTGTAAATGATGAAAAGCACATTTTTGTTGGGATTATCAAATTTTGTATACTTATATTTTTTTCCATTATAATTATGTGGGTTCTGTAAGAAGTCAGATAATTTTCAAAAATTTGGATACTTGTTGCGCAAATTATGGAAACAGGCAAATATCTAGAATACTGTTGCAGATATAGCAATGAAATTTTGTATCTAAGCGTTATGGTATTTTTCAGATTTGATGAAAATATTGAAGTTGCTATACGATTTCCGGCTCAACCGGAAACGGCTCAATTTAAATAGAACACCCTGTATATTTTTACATTTGTGAATACCTCTTAACATTTACTTTAAAAAATGTAAAAGGTTATATGGGTCTAAAGTCAACCGTTTTTGTAGAATTTACATTTATATAAAAATTTCGAGCGATACGACACTTTTAATTTTGTTCAACATTTAAGTTATTTAAAAAGACAGTAGAATTTCGTTTAAAAATTCGATTAACAATTGAATAAATAACAATTTGCGCTAGCTATATTTAAAAAATATTATACAGGGTGTTTTTTACGCTTGGTCAAACTTGTGAAACTTTAAACATCGTTAACTCAATTTTTTTTAAATATAACACGCTATTTGTTTCTACATAGTCTTGATTATCTTTTAAAAGCAATAACCATATTTAACTCCTAAAGCTGATATTTTTCGAGATATCGTGATTTTATTGTAAATTATTTGGCCAACGTAATATTTTCGAGTAGGCTATGAAGGTAGAGAGCGGTAATTTTGAAACAATTGAAAGATAAAAACAAGAATGTTATATTATTTTTTTTAAGAGGAATTAAAAACTGTAAAAATAAACTGAGTGAGTTTGAATCCGTTTCCGGTTGAACCGGAAGTCGTATAGCAACCTTAATATTTTCATTGAATCCGAAAATTACCATAACGCTCAGATACAAAATTTCATTGTTATATCTGCAATAGTATTCTAGAATCAACGATTCTTAACCGGGTGGCCGCGGCCCCCACGGGGACCGTGAGAGATTTTAAGGGCGGCCGCGAAAAATTTATAAAACGTGTTTACTTTTTAAAATTATTGAAATCTTTAAAAAAAATATTTGTTGTTCTTTATTTTACTCGAACCATCTTAAATAATTCGTAATATTTATGATACCACAAACTAGGGGGCCGCGAAACTATTTTGAGATATTTACGGGGCCGCGACTACTAAAAGGTTAAGAACCACTATTCTAGATATTTGTCTGTTTTCATACTTTTGCGCATCCCTGTATGTATATATACCTATTGCTTTCCAAATGCATTATTAAACTGCAAATACTGTGGGACAGTATTAAAGTGATATCCGTTGACTACTGGTTCTAAAATTATACAAAAGTTTTCTAAATGATCTGCTAAAGCTTGGACGATTTCGTAGTAATAAAGAAATGAAAGAGTTTTATCTACATTTACAAAAAATAACTACACTATTAGGTTTTTATTTTAAAATGATTCTATGGTAAAAAAACGAAGGTAGAATAACTTCTCTCGTTTTTAAAACACAGCTAAGACATTAATTTGCAAATTTTTTTAGGTTATTTCATTTATTTATTTATTTATTGCAACATCGTTCACTTGTGGGAATATTTTTATTGAATTTCTTAGGTTGTGTACATTAATATTAATAGATTTAATTTATCTCGGTTACTTTTTTAATAATGAGGTAATCGAATATTTTTTAATGTAAAGCATAGTTGTCCATGACATAATTAAACAGCAATCTTTTTTTCACTAATTTATGAAGTGTCATAAGTTTGTCTCAGAAGTAAAATTTTAAAATAATGCTTTTAAATTGAGTTGCCAATTGCAAATCTCTAACACAAAAGCAGATTTTGGACCAGTTATTCCTATAAACCTTTTGGAAAGCTTAACCCGGTTATAACTTGTCGATTCAAAATTCAAAATATTACAAATTACAGTAATTATACCACTGATAATAAATAATTTGAATCGTTAATTCTACATAAATTTCATTTCAAATTGTTCCATATAAACAATTTAATTTACAAAAAAAAACACTTTAAAGCACAATGACGTCATAGCCTATTAGTGGGAGTCTGATAATTGTTCAACTGGGTTGTTTTTTGTCATGATTTTTGTTCTGATTGGATCTTTGCCTAGAAATGCAAGTGCCTTTGTGTTTTTAATTAAAATTTATGAACAGATATTTGCAGCCTCTGTTCGTCGTTTTGTATTATTATTCGATCGAATATTGTTGTTTTTAATCTGAATTTTGATTTGATTTTCTCACCAAATGCTTTTTTTTTTCATTTTCGTGTAAGGTCATCTATGTAAATTTTAAAAATTATTTTCTAAACATTATTTATTTCTAAGCTAAACTTATAATTACTGCAAAATAATTATAAACTAACATATATGTTTTTAGTTAAATAATACTTTCAATTCCCTGTCTGTTTGGTAATATTTGAGTACATTAAATAATAATTGTGTAAGTAATTTTTTTTTAAGTAGAATCCAATGTAAACCGGTAAATTCCTCTACAACTGTGTGTGGACATGAGTAATTAGATTTGGAATTTATTATTTGTCCTGTTATGTTTATTGGCTTTAATGTAGCATTTATTGATGTACAACGACAATTAACATATTGTAACTATGATGTGAACGTAATTATTATAAGCGACACGTATTTTGTAACCAAAATGGTGCTCAAATGATATATTAGTTTATTGCCTATTAAAACGGAAACTCTTTGTTGTCTACTGGTCAATAATCTTTAATTTTGATTTTAAACAATAGGAGATTATCGGTCTTGACGATATTACTGATCGTGGTAAATAAATATTATGCTGGATACATTTAGAGCTGGTAAACACAATCATTAAGAGTTAGATCATTATAAAGAGAATAATACGTTTATTTATTGGTTTTGATATTTATTGTTACTGATTATTGCTTGTTATGTTTAGTAATACCTGGTTAACAAGTTTGAATAGATGTGTACTTTTGACTGATAAATTAATTTTTTAACATTGAAACATCGCAGCTGGTCATCCCCGGCCAACCAGCGATATATTATTAAGTTTATTCCAGCACTACATTTTGTACTAATTCATGTACTGATACATGAACTGGTTAATGCACATTCGTCAACTATGTACTAATAAATGTAACTATTAGGTTAACCGCTGCTAGAATGCCTTAACGGCACGCTTTAAATGTAAATGACATTTGTGTCTATTGTGTTCTTCAAACTTTAAGCATCGCAAGTGTAAACATCTTTAGAAAGCAGTACTAACACGACAATGCATATGATTGGGCAGGTGATGATGCTTGGCTATCACATACCACGTTAGACTTAAATAGCGCATGCGGTAGTGCTTGTCTGCGTTTATATACTGTTTTTACCTTCCAGAAACTAGTTAATGAATTGATCAGTTAAAGGCTCGAACACCCAACTGAACGCCCGATTTACTAACAGCGACTGTTGGAACGCTATATCGATACTGCGCATACACGTGATGTTCATCGGATAGTACATAGCCTTGCTGGAACGAATAAACTTACTATGACAAACGAGCTAAACTTCTAAAACTACCACTTTTGTTTATAATCATTGTTGCATAAATTTTGTATAAAACTTAATTTTACAGGTGGATCCGTATATTTTGGTTCGATTACACACCCCCGGTATATTTTATACAGCCGTAATTTGTAAAAGATTCAATATCACGCCATTTTCTTCAATAGGTCAATGTGTCACAAATAATAAAAGTGCCTTTCAAAGTTTCACATAATAAACTCTTTATTTAATATTACTTTTGTCTCCATTACTACCTTTTAGAAATAATGATAGCGTTTTCTATTGTCTGCAATACCTATGTATTTTTCACATTTTATGCACTTTTCTCAGCAATGCACATCTTTTGTGTTACAAGGAAATTATTTTTAAATTCTGTCAATATTAAAAGTTTACTATTACAAGGTGAACTGGAGAATCTAACTTTTATGATGTATTCATTATAGTAATCACAAAACAGTCGAGAAAAATTCCATTTCACTTTATAGACATAACAATATAATATTCTTCCTCTCTTTTGTCAACTTTAATCTTCCTTAATCACATTTAATTATAAGCTTTTTGTTTTAATTAGAAAAACTATAGGATCCAAAATAGAATTGAATATGATTAATTAAATAATTCACAAAAGACCCAAATAAAATTGACATTGCTTAAAAAACTACAAACGTAACTATATACAGGGTGTGTAAAAATTGGCGGAAGCGCTACACGTGGCGATGTTCTTCGTACAATTCTTAATCGAAAATCTTAATACGAAAATGTTGTACCATGCTTGCTGTGTCTGCAAGAGGTTTTCAAAGTTTTGACATTTAGTCCTTTAATAGGCGTTATTATTTAATACTTGCAAATGAAAAAGCTGCAATTTGGAATAAAAATAAATTTCGAATAGTATTTTGTCCTAGATATTGTGTTCTTCCTTTCAAAAATTCGTGTTGAAAATATGTAAATCACTGATTTGAATGAAAATAATACATATGGCAACAGGCAACATTGTCATTAGCTGTCATCTCTGTTTTTCTCGTAATTATTTCTAGTTTGTGTTTTACGATACCCAAAAGTTTGCAGCTATGTTTACGAACTGAAGGCTTTCAGTTCGAACAAAAATTGTAAATACTTAAGTAAAAATTGCTGATAAAAAAATGTCCAAACGCGAATCAATGTATGCAAGGTTGTCAATTTTTTTTCTTTAAATTGTTCCTGAGGCCATAGGAAGCATGGTACATCATTTTTGTATCAAGATTTTCCACTTAGAATTTTACGAAGAACATCGTCACGTGTAGCGCTTCCGCCAATTTATACACACCCTGTATATATAACGGATTTTTTTTACGGTCTGCGCCGCTTCTCCGTCCCCAGTCTCCATTCTCTTCTGTCGTAGCACATGTCCTCCTCTAATTGTCTTATTTTCATGGCCTCATTTATATCGTCCCGCCAGCTTCTTCTAGGGCGTCCTCTTTTTCTTCTTTCGGCCGGTATCCATTCCAAAATTCTCCTTGGCCATCTTGTATTTTTCATTCTTTTCGTATGTCCGAACCATTTTAGTTGCTTCTTTTCGACAACCTCTATTATGTTGGTGTCCATGTTCATATTTTCTCTGATCGTGTCGTTTCTGACTCTTTCTATTCTTGATGTTCTACAACTTCTCCTAAGGTAATCCATTTCCGTCGTCATGAGTTTGTTTCTATTCTTTTTTGTCATATCCCATGTTTCGGCTCCGTGTGTGATTATACTTTGTACTATACTTATATATATTCGTTTTTTGTTTTCCTTTGCGATTGTTTTGTCCCACAAGATCGAGTTTAGCGTCCGTATTGTCTTTCTTCCTTTATTTATCCTTTCCTTTATTTCGTCGTTACTACTTCCCTGGTTGTTGAGGATTATTCCTAGGTATTTACATGTAGTCACACCTTTTATCCTTCTCGTGTTATCTAGTACCAGATCTTCATGGTATTCATTTCCCATTATCATATATTCGGATTACTTAGGTAATATTTGTTACTTAGGCAAGTAAAGGGACTATCCACTGGGATAAGCCCTACAAGTCAATTAATTATTTTTAATTTTTTCAATTAATTATTTTTAATTTTAATTTCACAAAAACACTTATTGTCCGTCTCTAGGACAGATTGCGTAAAATGTAATGATATAAAAAAAAAAATATATATATATTCGGATTTCTCCATTTTGATTGTAAGTCCTGCTGCTTCGTATTCTTCTTGGAGCTTTCTGATCATATAGTTCAAATCATCTTGGTCCTCCGCTATCACCATCTGATAACGTAACTATAAAAAAAGAAATAAAAGGAGAGTGGGAGACATATATTAAAACAAATTAGATTATCTACAAGTAAATAATATGTATTATTTAACATCAAATGGGCCTTAAATTATGTATTAATTGGTCTTAAAATTGATTCTATGTGTTATTATTCATTTAAAAAATTATCTTCTTACTTCGTTACCTGACAGCGTGTATTTATTTATTTTTTAGAAAAAAAGGCGTATATTTCATCGACATTTTTACTAGACTTTTGCACAATATAAAAATAAATGTATTTCCAAACGTTGGGTTGCTAAAACAAAATTTAGGGATAAAAAAAATTGGTGTCGAAAATTAGTCTCCTGTAAAGTTGCAACTTTAGTTAGCCTGGAGAATGAACAAAAAGTGAATGCCTTGATTCTGGACAAAAAATAAAAATTAAGGTTCGTGAAATTTCTGAACCAACGAACACAAGGTGAATTGTTTGCGCTTGCTTCTTCCGTTCTGCAACGATATGAGGATAAAGATGTATTTTTGGACTCAATTGTGCTGACTGAGGAGTGACGACTCGTGTACACCATTAAAGGGATTTTTCCAATATAATAGAACTATTCTACGTAAGTTAATCTGTACTCGGAAATGTTTGGAACGGGTACAACCCAAGTTAGCCATTGAGTTTGACACCCCTGCCTTAGAGTATAATTTGCAACCTTGCGGTTTTTGGATCGGATTCGTCTGGTGGCTGAAAATGCCTTCCCCATTTCTCTTTTTTATCGCCGTGTTTGTGGCCTTAGATTATAGAACACGAATGCTTATTTTCGTTTAATTTAAAGATTTAAACACACACATACGTTGTTATATATCCAGTGAGTTAATGTTAATAGACGCCATTCTGCCAGCTAAGTAATGTCGTTGTTATGATGGCTTTTCTATACATGAGTACAAGGCTAAAACATGTGAAAGAATGAATTTGAACAATTTAAACTATTTGTGACTGGAACTGTCAACAGCAGTGGCGTACGCAGAAAAATATTTCAGGGGGGATAGTGTTTTAATTTGCAAAAATAATATTGACTAATTTGAAACGGGGCATGGTAATGGTATAATAAGAAAATGATCTAGGGACTAGACACAAAAACTGAGTTGCAAGAAAGAGTAGCGAGGGGTAACAGCGCGATAGGCAATTTTTTTAATTTCCAAGGTCAAACATACCCAAAAACAGCATTTATAAGTAAAATATACAAACATATAATTTATTTTATTTGTATGGAAAAGCAGTCTGTCGCGCAATAATTACGAAATGCGGTATTATAATGTTAGTCCTTTTCAAATTTTCGGTAGGGGATTTATTCCCACAATCCCCCTTGCGCACGCCACTGGTCAACAGTACCTAATACAACGGTGGAACTGAAACGTTTAAAACTACTACAGATATTAAGCGTTCCCTACACTACACCTTTTTATCCTCGAGTTAAAACAATTGAGCATGCAGTGGTGTCACACCACATCTACAAGATCGAAAAAAGCAAAGAGCACGTTTTTACCTGGTAAGGTAATGGCAACAATCATTTTAGATTCGCTGGTAGTGTTAATGGTTGATTTTGTAACTGAGCTACGCACCGTAAATGCAGGCTATTACTCAAAACTCTCAGGGATAAAGTTAAGAATGCGAAAGGTGATCAGATATAAAACAAAGAAAAGTCAAAGTTTTGTGTGTTTTTTCTAACGCTCAAGCGCTCGGCCTCTCAAGACTGCCAAAACCAATAAGAAAATATATGGGTGAGCCCCTGAAAGAATGTTTAGGAGGAAAGGGTTTCAGTCAATATTGATGAAATTATAAAAGCTCTCCTATATTGGGCGCGCAAACAACCAAAAAACTTCTTTCAGCAAGGAATCAAAACGCTTCCTTATCAATGGCGCAACTTTATTCAGATTTAGCGAAACCATATTAATACAGCATACATTTTATTCGTCCAGCAACACTGTATATTTATTTTATAAATATATTTTGAGTTAAAGTTTAACGCTCCTCATATATAGCTTCTTCCTGATTCAATTTATTTCATAATTTTATGTTTAAGAAAAAAATATTCATCAAATAGGGTAAATATTATTTTAACACTACATAAATTTAAATTTGATATTGATACTTCTTGAAGCTAACGTTTGGTGGCGTGATAACAATCCAACCAATTTTGCACTTTCTTATCAGACTGTTGCGGATGCATGTTTGCTTTTGACGAGATTGTATCCGTTGTGTCTTCATCCCCGACGTATGTTGCAGCTGTTGTGCGTCTTCGATTTAAAGTGCTTTGGCTGTATCTGTCGTACCTTTCTTGAATAGAAATCCGGAGTCTGCGATAAGAACTTTTTAGTTGAACATGAACCTAAAATAAAATAGACTAGATGTTGCTAACAAAGAATAATTTTAAAAACTTTTCCGCTCAGAAACTCAACGCGCAAGTGTCTAAGCATATCTTTCAATAAACGAAAAAGTAAAAAAAAAATGTATGTGTACTTAAATTCTCAAGTAATTTACTTTTTACAAATATTTGGGATTATGTTTATTGTGTTTCGCGTAATTCACATAAATTCAATAAAAGGTGTTTAAAACTGTAGTCACAGTTCTCAAAAATGATATCCCAATTAATATTTTAACTGTTTTTGTACAAATTAATTAGCTTTTGAATTTATGCGATTTATGTAAACATGATTTTAATTTAAGTTTACCTCTGGGCTGCAATAACAAAACAGTGTAGCCACCATGATTCCTTGTAGTGCTTGGATAATGTAATTACTGTAATAATATGCATCAGTAGATAAACAGGAAGATTTGTCTGCCATCCCCGGAAATGCTGTGAGCAATATTGGTACACCAAATAATGGAATAAGAAATAACATTGCTCTAAATGTAGATCTGTAATTAAAAGGATAATTAAGTAAACCATCACCATTATTAAAATTTAGTGCTTGTAGTTGTTGTAGTTATTATAAATTGGTGTCAAAATGAGAACTTACCAAAGTCCTCAAATTATTTAAATACTAGCCATGAACTAATTTAATGGGATGTAAATTACTACACACAATATTTTTCTTAATTTAACTTGATTTATTTAATAGTGGCATGTAGTTTTTGTTAATGTTTTGATCTTCCATTGATGTCAAAGTTTATTTACTATTTACATAAACACAAAAAATGTGTGCAAATATTATGAACCGAAAACTAAAAATAATATTTTGCAAACTCTCAACAAATAAAACCATGTTTGTGCTTAAATTTATTTAAATATACAATGACGTTAGTTAATGTCTTCAAGTTTAACTTTATTGGTACAATAAGATCTGTTGGGATATATTTTTAAGAAAAAAACGCCTATGTAATCAGATTTTTCTATATCGCTTCTCAATTTGGCACTACAAACGAAATATGAACGTTCATCATTTTTGAAAACTTACTATAACTTTATGTATTAAATTAAAATAGATCAAAATGTTACAAAGGTTTTTTATACAAAACAAAATTAAATCTTTTTTAGCGACCTTGACTTTCGAGGTATAAAGTAAAGTTATATTTTTTTAAATGGAAACCCTAGTTGGCCATGATTACATGAAAGAGCATTTTTTCAAGTAAATTCTGCAGCAGCCGCTCGTTTTTATCACTTACAGTGTAAACTTCTAACATATTAAACTTTTCCAATTGTTCAAATTTAGCCATGTTCACAATACCACAATAAACAGTTATAAAATACAAAAGAATACACGGATTCACTTAAAATTTGAAAAATTTACTTGGATATGACAGTTAGTTGTTTAATAATTGCAAACATCACTTGTTCATGAAATCGTGGCAAACTTTTATAAGCAAATTTGTACCAAATTAGTCATATCTCGGTTATTTTTTGCAAAATATATAGAAAACTATATATTTTTGAAAAGCTAAAAAATGCTCTTTCATATTAAGTCATGGCCAACTAGAGTTTCCATTTAAAAAAATATAAGTTTACATCACATCTCAAAAGACAAGGTCGCTAGAAAAAATTAATTTTGTTTTTAAATTTAGTCTAAAAACTTTATAACGTTTTGATCTATTTTAATAAATAAAGTTATAGCAAATTTTCATAAACGATGAAATTTCCGTTTCGTTTGTAGTGCCAAATTGATAAGCGATATAAAAAATCTGATTACATAGGCGTTCTTTTCTCAAAAAAATTGCCCAAGAGACCGATATCAGATTTTCGCCAACTATTACAGTAACCTAGACACCCCTTAAAGCATTCGAATTTAGTACAGAATGCTTTCAAAGTCTGCATGATAGTTAAATGTAATGAATATGATTTATATTGCTAACTTACAAAATCGTGTATGATTTTTGTACAAAATTAGTAGTTGCAACAGTTTAAAATTTTTTTTTCAGAAAGATGAATAATATGTTTTGATAGTATCTTGTCACATCAAAGGAACGACATCAAGTGAAGTAATGGAATGCTTTTCTAGTAGATTTTAAATTTTGTAAACAAATTAGGATATTGAAGGTAATCGTATTTCGTATAGTTAGTTTAATAAATATACATTGAATCAGGATATCTTAATTAATATATTTTATTCCATGCTTTTTTTAAATATTTTAAATTATAGACACATCCCTAGTTCAGCTAAGACAAAAATTAATCGTTTGTTAATCTTTTTAAAACAATTGCCACATCAAACGATAAAGTACGTGAACTTGAAAAAGTTTGTTTATAAACACGTTTAATTATTTTTTATTGCATACTTTATTTCACTGACAAGGCCATTAGTAAAAACTTGTTTAAATATAATAAATATATAAAAATAAGCCGTTAGCCATTTTTATCAGTCAATCGCACCTAGTTGGAGGTCAATATTATCTAGTTGTAATTCAATTAAATTTAAAGTTTATTTGCAATGAAATCATCTTTTAATACCAATACGTTTAGTAAAATAAACCAATAAAAAATGTATATTCAACAAAAGATTTTAATACAAAACTATGATATTTTAAAGGCAGTTAAATAATTTATGTATAGTATTAATGTAAAGACAATTGTTTCCGAAGTTGTAGCAATAAACTTGATGGCCATGATTAAAATCTCCAATGCCACCTCAAGAATTTTTGTTAGGAAATGGAAACATCTTTTGCACTCTCTTAGCAGCATCAGTTCAACACAAATCCCAAAATTGGGTCGAGGTTATGTGTTATCTGCCGTTAGCATTAAGTTAGTTTGTAAATTAATATTATTAAAAGGAAATTAAAATTTAAATAAAAAATTATACAAAAATGTTTTGGGTACTACACAAGATATTAATTTTTTTTTTCAAAAGTCCTAGTAAGAATTCTCTAACCCAACACTTCTTCAATTATATTTGAGATATTTAATTTTTCACTTAACTTTTCTCTTTCAAATGACAGCTTTTTTAAACTCATATATTGAAACATCTTATAATTTTCTCTTAGTGGTTGATTCATTTGTTTTTTTGATGATTTAATATTGTAGTATAAATATAAATATACCTTGTATGTTGTGGTTTGTCGTCAAGTCTTAGTTTCCAAAGCAAAACTCGTATAATATTCGCCAACATCAAAGCATTGACGCATAAAATTCCTACTCGTACTGAATCTACTGTCCATTGATACCAAGAAGTCGAAACCAGCCAGCAAGAATCGTTGGCGTAAATTGCCATAACTGATGCCCATATGAAGGCCGGTATAAGCGTCAGTCCTTGCTCAAAAAAAAATGTAAATGCAACATCCTCTAAAATTCAATTTAAAAAAAGAATTGTTCTCTTTTAAACCTCAGTGTAAAGTAATAAGGACATGATATGCAAGGATAATATGTACGAAAACAATTTATATTTCACCTCGTATTGGCAGAGTGTGACAAAATGGTGTAAAATAAAATGTTATTACGAGAATATATTTAATAATTAAAATAACAATAAAAGCGATGTACGAAAAAACGGTAAATAATGTAAGAAACCAGAATGAAGAATCGGCAGAGATTGAGACAAAAGAGGGCTTAAGACAAGGATGCGTGCTCAGTCCATTATTATTCGCAGTTGTAGAGATAGCGTAATTAAAGAAGTAAAATAAAATATGCGACCGTTTCACCTAGGTAGCTGGAAAATGTAAAAAATAAACATAACTGAGATAACGTTCGCAGACGACATGGTCTTAGTCGCTGAAACCAAATAATCTTCAACATAATCTAGAAACTCTAAAACAGGAATTGGAAAAAATCGATATAAAAATAAATACAGAAAAAACTAAAACACAACATAGAACAAAGGGCACAACATCACTTTAAATGGACTTAGGCTGGTAGAGGTGGAAAGCTTTAAATATTTAGGAGTGATCATAAAGAAAAATGAAGGAATGGACAAGAAAATAAGCGAAAGGACAGGAACTGTGGGAAGAATATTTAATAGTTTAAGAACATTTTTTGGAAATCCCAAAACAAACAAAAGTGGAAGTGGTAAAAAAGGTTGTAACTCCGGCACTTTTATACGTGTGAAAAGTGGACACTTACAAACAAAAATAGTAGCCAAGTGAATGCAGCAGAAATAGGATTTCTAAGAAAAATCCAAGGAACAACCAAAAAAGATAGAATCAGAAATGAACATATAGAGAACAATTAAAGATAAAATCAGATAAAACAAAAATACAAAAAAGACTGGGATGGTTGGGTCACATTTCTAGGATGAGAGAAGAAAGGTTAACCAGAAGAGCCTATGAAGCAAGATTACAGGGAAAAACAAAAGAGGTAGACTGAGAAAAGATTAAGTTAGAAAAGCAGAAACATCAAATGGAAAGTACTTGGGAATTTGAGGTACGATGACAGATGATATATACTTGTTAAACGAAAGCAAATAATATAGTAAGGATATACATTGGTGACAACGAAGGACTTTCCAAAACAGTAATGGAATAGAAACGTGCTGAAAAAGAAAGGAAGGAAGACTACAAAAAATCGAATGCAAGGAATGCGAACATTAATGAGAATTCAAAACGTAGGAGAGGATTGAGATAGACGACAATCGACTATTGGCATCGGATGCATTTAGACGTTATAAAAAAATGCATAATATTTAAAAAAAAAACAATGTAGGATGTAGGATAACCATCCGATGCTGCTAAAAAATTTGCATATACTTTTTTGTAACTGTATATCAGATAATACAGGAAAATTTTTGTATTTTTCCATTTTTCACAAATACCGTTCAATATATTTAAAAATGTTACCGGATTAAAATACAAGAGCTTCACAAAGTTTAAACCTATGCCCACGCTTTTACAATAAGCAAGATAGGAATCCTGGAACTCCAATTTTAGTCAGTCTGTATTCAGCTTTTTATTATTGACTTTAAAAAAATGCAAATACAAACAAAGAAAAACGTTATGGATTAATTCTTAGTGCATACACAGTCACACTTAAAGACCATGTTTCTTGAGTCAATTTAAGCAAAAAAAATTACATGAACCATAGACCAAAACTTGATCGTTATCGAGTTTAGACCTTTAACGTTTATGAAAAAAAAGTTCAATTTTAACATAAAAAAGTATGAAATACCGCTTTTATCTTCTAAAATATTGATTAAACGCCAAAATGTTGATTATTAAAAATGCATGGCTAACATATCTGCGCCTCATGGTGTACTCGATTTTGTTTTGTTTTTTACGGATTATTTGCTATGCCAACCAACTTAGTTATTTTAAATAGAACATCCTGTATATTATTACATTTTGGATTCCTCTTTAAAGGTACTTTATAAAATGTATGAAGTCATATAGACCTAAAATAAACCGTTTTCAAGTATTCACTTGTTTTCAAAAATTTTGAGCGATGTAGTACTTTCAAAAATTTTCAATATTTAAGAAATGTGTGGTGACAACCGAAATTCGTTTGGAAGTTATGCTTTCTATAACTGCGTACCCGATTTGTATTATTTAAAATTTGAAATTTAATTCAGGACGTTTGGTACTTTTGATCGAATTCGTTGAATTCTTAAATACTTGATATTTTTGAAAGTGCTATATTGCTCAAAATTTTCGAGAAAAAAATTAATTACTCAAAAACGGTTAATTTTAGGCCTATATGACCTTGTACATTTTATAAAGTACATTTAAAAAGGAATCAAAAAATGAACTAATATACAGGGTGTTTTATTTAAAATAACTAGCTTGGTTGCCATAGCAAATAAACCTTAAAAAACAAAACAAAATCGAGTATACCATAAGGCGCAAATCTTTTTTGATGCGATGCATCTTTTATAAAAACACATGTTGTTAAATCAATATTTTAGAAGATAAAAGCGGTATTTCAAACTTTTTTATGTTCAAATTGACCTTTTTTATAAACTTTAAAGGTCTATAACTCGATGACCATCGAGTTTTGGACTATGGTTTATAGAACATTTTTTGCTTATTGACTCAAGGATCACGCTCCTTAACCCTTTCGTCCCGAGTGGTAAACATATGTACCACATGTTTTAAAACACCTGAAAGCCAAATTAAACGTTTTAGATATGCGAGAATTGTACCATGCCGTTATTTAGACTTGCAGTTATGTGTCTCGATGTAAATATACTGCAGATTTTGACAAAAAAATAATACTTGCAGGTTTTATTACGTTATTTGGTACCTGATGGTACACATACGTACCACACCAAAACCCTGTTTGGTACATATGTGTACCAACAGGGTTTTAGTGTGGTACGTATGTGTACCATCAGGTACCAAATAACATAAAAAAAAGTATGGTACACAGCCGCAACAAATAATTTCATTTTTAGTCGCGAAATACTATAAGTTGACACTAAACTGACAAAATTATATCCAATTTTTGATCCAAAAGACATTATTTATATTCAGGGACGAAAGGGTTAAGTTTGGCCGTTACGTCATGCAACACCCTGTATAAAGTCCGGTCCTGCAATAATTCTATTTATCAACATGAATATTGTAACAAACAACAACACACTTAAATATAACAAATAATATAGGTAAAGTTGTTGGTTATTCCCCGGCATGTCATTAAACTTTGTCTAAGGCGAAAACACAAAAATATTTACGATATATCACGCCATCATGCTAATATAGACAATTATTATAACACAAACAATTTTTTATAGGTGGGCAACTTTGGTTACGATTTTTAAATCAATGACTAGTTTTAATGTCGTAATACATCGTTAGGTTTGTCATTGTTATTAACATTGACATTTGCAATGAACAATAAACACATCTAAAATGCACAACACAGGACTAACCGTCAAATTTATCTTATTTCAATGGCATCATTAATTTTTCGTACTGTAAATAAAATGATGTTGGATAATGATGAATAATTGCACTTCCTGTATTTTTTATGTACGGTTTAAGTCTAATTGGCAATGATGTACATGATTAAACATTCAAATTTTTTTGTAAGGAATAAAAAATATGTCAATGTAACACCTAAAAAAAAGTAATTTAATTACTGTACCTGTTACTACTCCATACAACAAGTAAATGTTGAGGTCTTGGCTGAAGACGTCAATAATAAGTCTATGCAAATAATATCCATCTACTAACATACAAGCGTATATAAAGTTAACTGATGTAGTTTCGAAAAATGCCAGAATTCTACACAACACGCTGTTATTTTTCATAATATCTTTACTTTCATTTACGGGTTTAAGAGTATCCAATATTATTATGCTCTTTGTCATGATCGTTAAAATGTTGCGTATAATGCAAGCTAACAGCAAGTTTCTGTGAAGGATAATGCGTGTGTTTCTCAAACTCCTGTAACTTAAATATATTATCAATGCTGGTAGACTAATTGCGGTTGATATTGCCAAAATTATAACATGAAAGTTATGCCTTCCTTTGTATATAGATGTTGTGGTGCAGGTTGTGTAGTCGGATTTTTGATTCCATGTTCCATTGGTAAAACAAAGTTTACTGCTGTACACTAAAAATAAATTATTATGCAAAATATGTCCAAAAAATATGTGAGAGCAACCCTAGAATTAAATCTTATGCTTCATAATATTATAGTTATTAATTAGATAAGTTAGAAAATGGAAGCTTGAAAAAATGGTACGTACAAGTACAAGGCCAGTCTTCAGCTGATGTACTGTAGCTTGGGCAAGGTAATTCAGAAATAGAATTTGGTTTAGCCGATTTAAAACAGCTCCAAGCATCCCATATTGTTGGGCATGGATATTCTTCGCCTGTAAAGCATTGATAATTAATTATTAGTTATGCCGGTTGTGGTGTAAATTTTTTTTTGTATCACTACATATTTAATATATTGTCGCCTAAAAATTATTTTGTCCCATATGCCATTTTGCAGGAAATGGTATTGAAAGTGTTTCCTTCAAACAACCAAAATTTGGTGTTCAGTGTTTTATTTTTTTATTTAAACATCAGTCTTTCTACCGTTAGGTGTAAGACTTTCTGTTAACCTTCTTTCTTGTTCACTATTCTTTTCCATCCCGCTCTATTTTGAGACAGCTCCTTTACGTCCTCCCATTCAATACCTTTTTCTTGCGCTGCCTTCTTTACTCCTTTCCAAGTTTTTCTTGGTCGACCCCTTTTATTTTTTCCCTGCGTCCTTGCTTCTTACGTTTTCCTTGTTAATTTTTCATCTGTCATTCTGTTAATGTGACCTAACAATCCTAATTGTATTTCCCATATCTTAGCTTCTGTTGATTTTATTTTTAGTTTTTCTCTGTATGTCTCGTTTTTTATTTTGTCTAGTTTTGTCTTTCCCTCGATTGTTCTTAAAAACCTCATCTCGGCTGCATTTATTCTACTTAAGTTTCTTTTTGTAAGTGTCCATGATTCGCTTCCGTATAATAAAGTTGGTGTGACTACTTTTTTAACTACATCTACTTTTGTTTCTTTGGGTTTTTCTCTTTTACTAAAGATGGTCGTTTTTAGGGTATTATTTATTCTTCCCACTTTTCCTAGTCTGTCGTTTATCTCTTTGTCTTGTCTTCCGTTTCCTTCTATGATTGTTCCCAAGTATTTGTAATGTGTTACTTGTTCTATATACTGCCCTTTTATTGAAATGTTGTGTGTTTTTTCTTTCTCTGTTACTATCATGCTTTTTGTTTTCTGTACATTTATCCTCATATTAATTTTCTTTAGTTCTTCGTTTAGTCTTTCCATATTATATTGTAGGTTTGCCTCCGAGTCTGCTAACATCGCCATATCATCTGCGAATAATAACTCCGTCAGCTCAACCTTTTCCATCCTCCAATACCCCAACTGTAGTGGTCTGAACTTCTTTTTTGCTTTCTTTATTGCCTCATCTACTACGATTGCAAATAGTAATGGACTAAGCACGCAAGCTTGTTTTAATCTATCTTTCGTTTCAAACTCTAATGATTCCTCGTTATGTGTTCTTACCACGTTTAGCGTTTTTTTCGTACATTACTTTTAGTGTGTCTATAGTTCCCCCGTCTATACCTTTGGTTTTTAGGCTTTTCCACACATCCTTCTTTTGTATTCTGTCGAAGGCTTTCTCCAGATCAATAAAACATATATGTATTTTCTTGTTTTTAATCATAGCTTTTTCTATCGTTTGTAATAATATCAAAATTGGATCTTGCGTGCTTCTTCCCCTTCTAAAACCATATTGTGTTTCTTCTAACGTATTTTCTAATTTTTCCTTTATTCTGCCTTCTATTATTCTGGCTAGTATTTTTGCTGGTATACGGTATACTTATTAGTGTTTTGCCTCTATAGTTTGAGCAGTTCCTTTTGTCCCCTTTCTTGTAAAGTGGTAAAATAATTTACATGTTCCATTCCTTTGGCATTTTTCTTGTTTTAATAATTTCGTTTATTATGCTTCTTAGGGGGCTTCTTTTCCTGCTTCTTCCAAGTATTTGATCGTTTCTGGAGTAATATTATCGATACCTGGAGCTTTGCCTAGTTTTATCTTATTATTGCTTCTTCCAGTTCTTCTTTTGTGATTGGTGCCATTTCTTGGTGTTCGCTTTCTACCTCTTCGTTTATTTTTTGTGGCTTTCTTTTGCTTCTGTTAGTTCCATAAAATGTTGCTTCTATCTCTTTAATATCTTATCCTCGTCTGTAATTATCGTTCCATCTTTATCTTTTATGTTTCCTTCAAACAACCAAAATTTGGTGTTCGGTGTTACCATTGGATATTAATAAAGTTTTGATTGTTAACTTGTTTCATACCAGAAAATCTGTTGACGAATTGCAGTTTTATTTAATTTTAAAGTCAACTTTCTCAAAACGATCTACATGTGATATGGAACAAAACAACTCTAGGACGACGATATCATACAAATTTTTAAAACATTGTGTCAAGGCGTGTTTTCAATTTGTTTGTTTATATTGTAAATCTTCTTTTCAAGCTCTTTTATTTGTTTTTTTTTTTAAGCGAAGAAACAGTATACGAGAACCATGCTATTTCAAGAACATTTAAAAAAATAGTAGACCAAAAACAAAACGTACCTTCACATAATTTACTTGTTCTTTTGTCATTTAAGGTTTATTACTCAGAGTGAAGTTGGCTAAAACCTGGTTTATTATTTAATTAAAAAAGTGGAAGTAGTAAAAAAATTTAGTTAATCAGCGAGCATTTTACAATTATGATGTGATACGATTTTAAAAGGTGTTCCAGTGTCTAAAAGTAAAAGAAAAGTTTAAATTTAGCTGTAAAACTACACGCGCCTTCCTTGTCTACTGCTGATATAAGAAATTTGAACGTGAAAGGAGTTCGGTTTGGCATAAACAAAGAATAGGATAGTCTGCCATGGCTGTTAAACAAAAAACATTTTTAGCCTAGAACAAAAAGTTGGCAGTAATTTTGTACCAAATCAGCTCCTCTTGGCTAGAGCGTGTAAGAATTTGCCGTGAAGCTAAATATTCTTATTAATAGTGGACATCAATAATAATAATAATAATATTATTATTATTATTATTATTATTATTATTATTATTATTATTATTATTATTATTATTATTATTATTATTATTATTATTATTATTATTATTATTATTATTATTATTATTATTATTATTATTATTATTATTATTATTATTATTATTATTATTATTATTATTATTATTATTATTATTATTATTATTATTATTATTATTATTATTATTATTATGTATGCAGTTTGGTTAAGTACTACGGACCTGGTCAACGCAATTAAGATAATGTACACCACCAAAAGAGTCGTATGAAGATGGGCAAACTCCGATAATAACTCTGTATGTGTTTCTAAATAATCTAAGCTCAACTGCTCCATGTCTACCCTTACCTATAGCATTCAATTATTTAGTTTTAGGTCTAAAACGATTAACTATACTTCCATATAATTTGTCTTAATTATTTGCAAAATTTAAAGTCATCATACAATATGCAAATAGCTTACTTGGATAAATATTTTCTTCATTCATATGATTTTCACAACATTTGACTGCTGCAACTGTACATTCTTTCCACTTATTGTAATAGTTCCTGGTAGTAAAAGATTGTTTTATCGCTTTAGCTACTTTTTCATCTTGCAAATTAAATAAATATTTTGTATCATTAATCTACGGGCACAAAATCATTTATTGGAATTATTTTATCTAATTATTTTAGAATATTAACTTTAAATATACTAATATAAACAAAATTAAAAGCTACTAATCCTTATATCGGAGAATCTCTTTAGATATGTAAGACCAGTTTCGAGATTCTCATCTCTTCATCAGTTGCAAAACTAAGTGATTTTAATTAAACTTATCTATGTTACTGAACGAATCATTCGAAAAAAACACTCATTTTTTATAAACTCTTTACAGAATAAATCAATTGAATATTCTCTAAATGTAAATGTTAACAAAGAAGTAGTTTATTTACCGTCACATATGGTAAAGCATAAGAAATTCCTTGATAGGAATATAACACTCTTCCAAATGGCAATTGGACGTTAAACCAGCTAGGAAACGCGTATATGTAACATCCTCCTACAGTTAAAACTTGCCACAAGGCACTTGGATATATTCCCCAGTCGCGGTATCTGCATAATTTGGTCTCATTCTGAAATTATTAAATCATCCTTTATTATATTATTGGCCCAATGAAAAAGGATTCGACAAAATACTTACTCGAGAACCTCGAAAAAAATATTGAGTTTCATCACTTGCCAATAAATCCTAAATAAAATATTTAAATATGCACTAAACATCTCTTAAATAAAAAAAAATTACCTGATTGCCTTGTATGGTAATAAAAAACAGCACTAAAATTGTAATAATGCAGAGCAATTGGTCGTTTATATTCATTTTATTCGCACTGCATTGTGTTACAGTTACCTACAAACACTGCAAAATTGTTGATAGAATTTCTAGATAGATTAACTTTATCGTTTATCGGTGTAGGCCTTAGCTTAAAACAAACAACATATATATCGCTATTATATTATATCTCATACAAGACTTTGAAATTTTATCAGGTCTGTAACAGGATTATAAGGTTACACAGCGGAAGTCCAAGATAAAAGTAAACTAACCGCATAGGAATTTATTGAAGTGTAATAAGGATGTATCAGAATAATTTAAATGATTTGTTTTCAACATAAATAAGCGTAATCACTTATGGTATTTCATAAAAGGTTCTCTTGTTGAAGTGTATCTGGTTTGGAATAGGGTACCTCTATAAACAGGGTAAGGACGGGCGCTGGACAGCTTTCTATTGTATATACGGTCGAGTTTCGCTTTCCACTAGGCTGCGATCTTCAGATTTTATATAGTTTGCATGGAGATCATAGAAAGTTGTACACATTTTATTTTTTTCTTGCGTGTTCAGAGTGTTTAAGTGTGATCCAAGACTTTAAAAGACATTAGTGATCGTTGTGTAAGTTATTACCATAGGTAAATTTTATAAGTTAAGTTAAATACAATATTTTTTTAAATTTTTAAGAAAATGTGCATTGTAATTATTTGTCTACATCAATTTAAAAGCAATGATTGGAATTATTAATGTAATTTTGTCCTAAAAGATGAAATTAAATTGATGAATCTATACTTTTCACTTCAGTTCATTGGACATTAAAACAGGAGTTAAGTAAACAATTGTTTGCAACTTAATTATCATAATTAATTAAAGATGCTTAATATTCGTATCAACACATTTATTTATCTTGAAAACAAAGATTTGTGTGACATAGAATTAGCTAAATTTTGATGTTTCAATATAAATTTAAAGACCAAAGCCGTTATTAAATAATTTTGTTAAGTTAGGTATTAAGATTCTTTATTTGATAAATATCACTGAATTAAAAATAATTTTGTAAACGTAAAAATAAATAATATGTTTATTATAACGTCTTGTTTTTAATTCCTTAAAAGCAGGGCTCGAAACCGAAAAAAATTTGGTTAACTGTTAACCGAAAATCGAGAACTTTATGTTTATAACGGTTTTTACCTAGAAACCAGTTTATTCATTTAAAAAAAAACAGTTTAGGTACTGTAAAAAACCGATTTAACTTTTAAACAGGTTTTCAACCGGTTTTTGACATTATTTAGAATAGGAATGCAGATTATAAAAAGATATTATCTATTTATAATTTTATAATGGCTGTACAATCAAGCGTTCAGTAATGACTTCTGGTAAACTAATAGCATTTAATACAGATTATGTATTTTTTAAAGTAATTTTTATCCAAAAAATGTAAAAAAAAACGGTTTTTAATTATTTTGGTTAAAGTTACCGTTTTTTTGCCAATTAAAATAACGGATTTGGTTAAAACTCACTTATACGAAAAAAACATATGTAACGGTTAACCGGTTTAAAAAACCGGTTTCTTACACTGCAATGCACGAGTTATATTTTGTCAGGAAATTTCCTTCACCTAACCTACCTGTCGAATTAAATGTACGTTATGTCAAATTTGACAAGTACTGTCAGAGTGGTGTGTCAGGGGTGTGGTTTAATCTATATTAAAGTAATGTTACTGGTTGCCGAAATCTGTCAAAAAATTATCAAGACCAAAATATTATATTCCCTCTCCAAATTTAAATTTCCGACCAATCATAAACTCAGATTTCTTAAAAACGACCAATAAACGCATGAAAATCTGTTAATTGCGAAAAGTAAATTATCAGTGTATGATTATGTTTATTGGTCGTTTCTAGGAAATCTGAGTTTGTTATTGGTCGAAAACGCAAATTTGGCAGGGGGATCACAATCTGACAGAGGAATGTAAAATTATTACCGTGTAATATTGCTCCTATTGGTAATCTCTAGAAGATTTAAGATTAGTGATTGGTTGAAAACGCAAATTTGACAGGTTAAGGAAATTTTCAAAGGAATTGAGTCATGAATCGCATTTGGACTGCAAAATATTAGAAGATATTTATAATAACATTAAGAAAATCATGTCAATTAATACTATTTGCTGTCTGTAAGCAGTTTTGCAATATTTTGACAAGCTTGACCAATTTACAAACATTAAAACACATAAACATTAATAAATTAATCAATTGGTGATCCAAAATAAGGGATTTAAATGGTGTTAATCAGTGGCGCAACCAAAAAGGGGGCCAAGTGGTTCTGCTACCCCCAAAAGGTAAACAATGTAGCACTTCCTTTGCTCGAGTCAAACCGGTAGTGATCATATATTCTTTATTTGATCAAATTTGCAATAAAAATATTTTAATCCGTTCAGTTCTCCCTCCCCCCTTAAGATACAAATCTCCAGTGCGCCATTGGTACTGATTATAAAAGATATGTAGCAAAAATAGTGAAAAGAACAGCTCAATTGTTGTAAATATAGTTTCCTGAAATAAAATACCTATAAATGCTTTACTGTAATTTAGGACAATAAAACAAATTTAACTTATCTTTTTATTGCACATGAATATCGTTAAATAATCCTAAAGGCCACTGAAAATTTATTATTGAGAATTGCTTGTCCTTTTCATAGAACTTTTAATCAACGCCATAGTCTTTTGGCATTACCCTTGACTAACTATAACATGAGCAATATTTGTAGCATAATTATTTTCCGAACAATTCTTATTTTTAAAACATCCTATAAAAATGAAGACACTTTTGTAGTACAAATAGAATGTTAAATAATTGTATTATAAATTAAGATGTGTTACAGTACCAGACAAAAATTTGTGAGAAATAATTATTGTAAATTGAACAAAGTTTGAAGAACGATCCAATTACTTACCTAATCAAAGTTACTACTAGTGCAATATTATTAGAATTAAAAAATAGTCTAATTAAACAAAAAAAATATATGCACAGAAAGTCATTTTGTTTTTATTTTTAAAATTTGATTTGGATTTTTCCCGTAAAAAATTTTTTAATTGTAGGCTATGTCAAAACAGTAACAGATGAGGATAAAATGAAAATATCGGTAATAGTCAAAGAATAATAAAACCCTTTATTTTAAGTAAGACAGTTATATTTAATGACAACATAATTAATACAATGTTACTACTTAAGACAGGAAAGAGGCTGTGAAAATCGTTACTTTAAAAAAAATCACAAACCAAGTACATCACATCAGCGAATTTCTTTCTCGTCAATAAAAATATAAATAAATGTAGTTTAAAAAAAAATAATTGGATATACTTAATCTATAATAATTTATGTGAGACTCGACTAAATATTATAATGTCTTAGTTACGTAAATATCATATAATTATTACAAAATAACTCCTTATCACAAAAAAAAAAATAAACATCTATAAACTTATGACAATATATTCGACATTTGTGTTGACTTTAGTATGAGAAACAAATTTCAGTGTATTGCTCACCAATTTCAACGTTTACTTAGCCCATGTTTTTTACGAATTTTACCTTCAACTGTAGTGTTCAGTGGCGTACGCAAGGGGGGATTAGGGGGATAAATCCCTCCCCCGAAAGTTTGAAAAAAAATAAAATTATAATTACTACATTTCAAAATTGCGCGACAGACTGCATTTCCATACATACATCTAAAATATATTATGTTTGTATATTTTACTCATAATTGCTATTTTTGGGAACGTTTTACCTTGAAAATTAAAAAAAAAAAAAACGCCTATTGCGCTCTTACCCGGAGGGCTGCTGCTCCCCTGGACCCCCGCTGTCCGGCAACTCTTTCTTACGACACACTTTTTGTGTCTAGCTCCCATAGATCATTTTCTAATTGCATCATACCATGCGCCGTTTGAAATTAGTCAGTATTATTTTTGCAAATTATAATAATACCCCCCCTTGAAATATTTTTTTGCGTACGCCACTGTTAGTCTTGTATTTAAAATATTAAAACTTAACGTGGTTTTGGTAATTGACTTTTTAAAAAGTATTTTTTTTTACAAAAACTACTCAAAAGCTGTCAGTATTACATAATTGTATTATGAATGGTCGAGGAACAAATATGTCTAAAACTATCACAGTTATGATGTTATTTAGCTATTACAATGCGCTTCTGTTTAAATTAAAACTAAGACATTTGAGGCCCAGTCAGTTGATAATCGTATTCTACATCACCAGACAGTACGGTGACCATTTTAACTCCAAAATGACATGAATTTGTAGTCTGTATTAGTCCACTTAAAAAATGGTGTTAATTATTTTTGAAAAATATGATAATCTTTGCCTTAAACCTTATACTGTGTGTAAAGTTTTAACATTTTTGGAACAGATTTTTTATAAATTTACAGTCAATTACAATACTTTTGATAGACCAGGGATGACCAGTCATGGTCTAATATTAACAGAAAAAAATGTTGGTGGTCCAATTTTTGTTTGTTTGTAATATCTGTATCTCTCGTATCGGGTGAAAAAATGATTGTAGCCCGCTAACTTCAAAGCAAAAAAAAGTCCAGTGTACCTATCCGTTAAAAAAAGTTTTGTTAAATGTTGTCGTTTTTTAGATTTAAAGTAACTAATAATCAACACATCTACATGAAAAACGTAGATTAATAGCTTATGCTTATGTTATTAGATCACATGGACAGATATATTTAATTCAGTGACGTTTTGCCACTTATATCGATTAAAATCGTCTTCGTTCTTTGTCATTTACAATTTATCTTCTGTTCGTTGTTATTACTTTAAAAATTCTTTTAAACGGCAAAAAGCAACAAAGTATCAAACTAACACGAAATTTACGATAAAATTGACACCAAAATCTAATGAACTACTTAACGGATTTTTGAAAACTTTGGTTTCCTTGACTTATAATTAAGAAGATTACAATAAAATAGTGTAATCTAAAGAGAGACATTTGGGATTTTAGTTTTAGCTTGTATGAAAAACTTTTTTTAGCAAGAGATTAACGTTTTGTGAAATTAAAAAGGAAATATTTTAATGATCTGAGTAACTGCCCAAGCTTTGGCCTTAACTTAAGCCAATTTTGTTAAAGATAAAAAAGTTGTAAGGTCAACATTTTCGATTTCTTTCAGCCTGTAATCATATCAAGTTTTACACAGTTACTTCAGCACATGTATTTCCTGTAATATTTATATTTCTAGATTCACTTGGATCACTTCGCCTAACATTGTCATTTAAATTCAGTATATTATCAGAACTATCATCGATAAACGTGGTAACGTTGTCAAAAAGGGTAGAAGAACCTCCCGACTTCGCTTTGTATTCCTGACACTCCGTGGCGCCCTCGTCGTTCACAAACGAAATGTTTCGTTTTGAACGTAGATTTGTAACACCTTCGTCTGTTTCGGCACGGAATTTTGTCGAATCGGCTAACCATCCAGCAACTTTATCGCGGGATTGTTCTTGCCCTGCGGATATTTGATTTTTTATATTGGCACGTGGTTGAGCTACGCTGCATCTAACGAACGTGGCCGCTGTAGTTCGCCTTCTTATGTCAGGGCCATTATTTCGGGGAAATCTTTCGTTGAATTGAATTTTTAGTAGTCTGTAAGATCCTTTTAACTGTGTATGGACCTATAGAAAATGTAAAAGATAAATATTTTGTGGTATCGTTTTTTATTTAGCATCTATTACACGATTATAAGACAGGTCGATACATAGTTATGTACGAAAGTAAGTTATGAAAAATAAACAACAAAATGTATTAAGGTAAATATTTGGAGTAAAAAAGATAGGGAAACAATGGCAAAAAAGAAAAAATTCTGAGTCAACGCAATTATATGGACAACCGAATATTATAAGGCCCGATTGCATAAAGTAGCGCTAATGCTAAAATACGCTTTAATCCCTAAAACCACCAGCGCCAACTATGCTGCGATTACCTATACCTAGTTCTAGGATTAAGGTGGTTTAAGTCAGGGGCTAATCCCAGGTTCTCTTTTATGCAATCGGGCCTATATTTAATAAAGTTACCGTACAGGCGCATGAGACGCGCGCCAGGGACCTCAGCAAAGCGGGGGCCTCAGAATCGTTGGATGCCTCATCCTCAAAAACCAAAATAAAATTTTTATTCTCTGTTAATATAAGAAATATAAAGTAATAATTGTAGGCAAATTGTAATATATTCCAAAACCTATTTTCATAGTAGGTATTGGGTAATAGTCATTGATGCTATTTAAAAAAAACATGGTAAATTAAACAAAAAAGATAGCCAATTTGGTTCCAAATAGGGATTCTGAGTCTCGACAATTTTTGAAGTCCCGGGACTCGAGACTTTTTTTTATCAAAGTCCCGGGAATTCCCGGGACTTCGAGACTTTTGCGAATTTTATTTACATACTAGAAAATTGTTGTATAACCCGTCAAAAATGACGGAAGATTTCATAAATTGCAAGAAATATGATGTAACATTCATACCTATAGGTACTGAAAATGCAACTATTAAAAATAAATTATTTTTTGACAGTGACTGTTTCTGAAAGCACCCGCTAATGCATACTTAAAATTGCTTCTTTGAACATATGGTGACCGTGAATCGGTCGGGACAGTTGACAGAACGCGGCTAGCTTATATGTCACACATCCATAAACAGCAAATGATTATTTTTTTTTAATTAAACCATATTCACGGATTTTGATTTTGAAGCTTCTATTTTATGAATAAAGTATAGTAGTACTTAGAAGTATTATTATTTTTAATTCAGTCTTCATTCTACAGTAAATAAAATATATATTTCCAAGTAAATACCTATCTTAAATAAACTTAGCAATTTTTCTAAAACTTTAAAACAAAAATATAAAAATATTTTCGCTAAACTCAATGGAGGTAAAATTTGTTTAAAAATTAAAAGTATAAAAAATAAATTACAGTAACATTAAGTCTCGTCTCGAGTCTCGAACTAAATGTCCCGGGACTCGAGACTAAGAAAGTCCCGAGAATTCCCGGGACTTATGTCCCGAGACTTCCCGGGACTTATGTCCCGGGAAAGTCCCGGGACAGAATCCCTAGTTCCAAATCGCCAAAACTTGCAACCCTGCTTGCATCTGAACAGTGCACTTCAAGCCGATGTACTGTACAGCGTGGTCCAAATTCGACGGGATTACACGGGTATCTCGCTTAATAGTCAAGATAAAGAAACGGTTAAATTACCAAAAATTTGCAGTTTTTTGAGACGAACTCAGAACAGTTCTCAAATATATTCTATCGTTTACGGTTTGTCTTGTTTTTTTTTTGTTTTCACCGCCTTTTTGTTTCTCATTTTCAAAAAAAAATTAAAAAACTTTTGTAACTTGCGAGTTATTGAAAATAAATACATCAACCCTTATATATTTGAAAAGGGAAAAAATAAGAAATTTAAATAGACCGTAGCCAACTAAAGCGTCCATTAAAAAAAAGGTGAGTTTGTCGTAACTTTTTAACAGCGAGCGTAAAATTTTTTTTAGTAGGTACTATCAAAATCTACATAAAAAATCTAAAAACAATCTTCGTAAGCTTTTTCGATATTTAAGGGAGATATGACATTATGTAAAATACAGTTTTTCTTTAATAAATCAAAAACCGGAAATAATAGAATATTTTTGAAAACGTTTCTAAGTTTGTTCCAAAAAACAGCACATTTAACCGTTTCTCTAACTTGACTATTAAGCGAGATGCCCATGTAATCCCATCGAATTTGAACCACTCTTTACTGTATGATGCAGAATTTTACTGTGATTTTTTCTTTTAAATGGGAATGTTTTTTTTTCAGATAGGTACCTGAGAATATTTATTTATTTCCGTATCTATTTTTGTGTTTATATTTTGTTGATTCCAAAAATAAAAAACGTTATCATTTTCTGCATTGTTCATTTTAGTGAACCATCTCATTCTTAGTAAGGTCAATAGGGGGTCTCCAGCTCAGGTTGCGCCTGGGGCCCCACAATCAAGATACTACTCTGTAGCTGGGTTACATATTAAGGCCCGATTACACAAAGCAACACTGGTCTTAAAATACAAGCATCGCCAACTATGCTGCGATTTTGCCTAGTTCTAGTGTTAACGTGGTTTAATCCAAAGATTAATCCCAGGAAACACATACTAGACGAAAAAATTATGGAAAGAAAGAGGGGAAGACCAAGGATAAAATGGTTAGAAACAGTGAAAAAGGACCTAAAGGAACTAAAGATTGGAGATTGGAAAAAAGTAACGAACAGTAGAAACAAAGGAGGAAAATATCATACAAGGCCATAAGCTTCAAGCACAAAGTAGTTTGTGGAAACATTAGAAATAAAAATACTAAACAATATTTCTACCAAAACGCTAATACAAAGCGACAGTGTGGAATATCTAAATGAATATGTACAATAAAAATTGGACCAACATATTGATAGAATAAAAGAAGATCGAGTTGTGAGTATAGTTAGGAATAAATCAGGTCCGTCAAGTTGGAGCTACAACATAACAAAAAACAAAAACTTTTAACGTCATAATTTTTTGCTAATGTTTTGCTAATTTTTGCTATACTTTTTTAAATTTTTTGCTGGTCTCTAATAGAAGATAATAAAAAAAAAGGATTGTAACTCCAACTTTACGCTGAGTTACATTTGCTAAAAAGTCAAAATGTTTTTATGTCACAATTTTTTGCTCATTTTTTGCTAATTTTTGCTGTACTTTTTAAATTTTTTGCTGTTCGTTTTTCCAAGATATGTAGTTTTTTCATAATCATTAAGTGCTACAAATAGGTGGTATTCTTGGATAAACAACACGAATACAACTTTATGGTTTTCACAAAAACTGCAACAAAACTACTTTTAAATATCAATAAATTGAAAGTGTGTATATAAGTTAACTTTATAAATTATTATAAAGTTATTAGAACAAAACATTGACGTAAATTTTGGTTATTCGAAGTTATTCGTGTTGTATATCCAAGAATACCACCTATTTGTAGCACATAATGATTATGAAAAAACTACATATCTTGGAAAAGCGAACAGCAAAAAATTTAAAAAGTACAGCAAAAATTTGCAAAAAATGAGCAAAAAATTGTGACATAAAAACATTTTGACTTTTTAGCAAATGTAACTCAGCGTAAAGTTGGAGTTACAATCCTTTTTTTTTTTATTATCTTCTATTAGAAACCAGCAAAAAATTTAAAAAGTACAGCAAAAATTAGCAAAAAATGAGCAAAAAATTGTGACATAAAAACATTTTGACTTTTTAGCAAATGTAACTCAGCGTAAAGTTGGAGTTACAATTCTTTTTTTTTAATTATCTCCCATTAGAGACCAGCAAAAAATTTAAAAAGCACAGCAAAAATTAGCAAAAAATGAGCAAAAAATTGTGACTGTGACTGTGAACTGAATTATGTAACTTAACTAGGTAGTTCGAAGGATAAATTCTAAGCAGGAAGAAATAAAAAGAAAACATTTTTAATTTTACAAAGATAACCTATTGTATTCAAATAGCCTTTACAAATAATTATATATCCGGTGATCGATCAAGATAATATCACAAAAAACTTTATCGCCCAATTTTGTAGAGTATTAGTTCACAGACATAATTTAATAACAATCGCTATCTATTGATGACGCAAAGTATTTATTTTCATAAAATACAACTTCATGACATATGTAAAACGTGGGTTGGCAATCAATGAACATGAACAAGTCATAAAAGTTTTATTAATTTATTAACGTAAATAAATTCAAACAAACAATACGATTACGTAATTTATAAACACCCAGCTAGCAAAAAACTAGTTATAGCTAACTAGTAAACATTAAAGGTGCTAAGATAATATTTTCCATAAACAAAAGAGAAGAAAAGGAAGCGAATTTAGATAATTTAATATTAATGTTAGTTTAAGATGCATGAATACAAACCTCATATCAATTAATTGTTTTAAAAAACTAACTGCTAACAAACTAACGAAATGCATATCGCACATCTCAACATTGGTGTAACTTGTGTAACTCATTTTGACGTAACTCAGCGACAACGCGAAAGTGCCCGTCAATTCAACCCATATATCATTCAACCCAATATGATAATAAACTAACCATGGTAACCAGAGTAACCACCTAAATGAATCGTTTTGGAATATTTAATGGTGCATGTTTACCTATTTTATTTTATACTCGAAAACTGTAGGTTTTTTAGAAAAAACTGAAAAATAAAAAAAGTTTCTAAATAATTTTAAGCTTTCAAAATAAAATTTTTTCATTGCAAAACTTTAATGCACCAAAAAGTTCTGATGAAAAAACCAACAGAGGTCGCACTTTTCAGCCCCCTGTGAAGGTGGGAGATGACAAAATATTACTAAGGGAAACCTTTTAATAAGTACAAAAAAACTACCAAATATCATTCTCCTACATTTACCCAAATTTGAGAAAAAAAAATAAAAACGTAATTTTACCGCTCCCCTTTAGGGGTGTAACTTCGAAAGGAGACGCCTAAGGAAAAAAATTTATATGTATAAAAAACCCCTATTAATTTTCGATAAGAAATTACATTTCCAATTTTTCGGCAATATTTAAGAAACACCCTATACAGTGTGGCTGGTTTTTCATTGTCCAGCTTATATCTTATATATTAATTACCAAAAAAAGTTAAATGAGAAACTTGTTAAACAAAAGCTGGTCTGCAAAATGGTGCTAAAAATTTTGTTTCATAGCCTACTTGTTTTTCGGAAAAATATCCAACTTTTGTTTTTTAAATAGAACACCCTGTGTATTTTTACAGAATCACATTCTAAATCAATTTCTCTTCACAATGATATTATCATAAGTACCATTTTGCTTTTAAATTATGCTCAATATTTCAAAAAAAGAGAATTATTATAGTCGGCCGTGGAAACAGCAGAGCATATCAACTTTTTCATTATTTGTATAGTCCATTTTTCTTAATTATAATTACACTTATTTCTATCTGATTTCACAAGTGTTTGCTAACGTAAACAAATTTGACAGGTATTTGCAATAAACAAAACAATATCACAGCGACTATAATAATTCTCTTTTTTTGAAATATTGAGCATAATTTAAAAGCAAAATGGTACTTATGATGTACATTTGTGAAGAGAAACTGATTTAGAATGTGATTCTGTAAAAATATACAGGGTGTTCTATTTAAAAAACAAAAGTTGGATATTTTTCCGAAAAACAGGTAGGCTATGAAACAAAATTTTTAGCACCATTTTGTAGACCAGCTTTTGTATAAGTTTCTCATTTAACTTTTTTTGGTAACTTTAATATTTCAGCAGATATAAGCTGGACAATGAAAAATCAGCCACACTGTATAGTAAACCATATGTGAAGGAAACACTGACGAGGTGGACCCTGTACACAAGAAACAAGGAGATGCCTAAGAAAATAGCGTAAGAAGAAGTTAATGTTAAAAGTCAATCAACACTTCAGATTCGCGAAAAATAAACTCTAATTCAGTATCAAATCATATATTGCCAATTAAGCAAGTCAGTTACGATTGGCAATCAAGTACGTACCATCTGTGCAACAGAACCCTAAAGTGCTTAAAATAAAAATTTACTCAAACTGGGTTAGACGCATGAAAAGCACTGTATAATTCTATAAATTTTTGCACTATTGACCAAATGATTATGACTAACAAAACTAGTATATACAATACTTTAAATTTTCGCAAAACTTATAATATAAAACAGTATATCTATCAATGAAAAATTCTTTGTTAGTTATTAAAATTGGGCTAAGAACCATTGCAAGTCCAAAATTGAAATAATTTTCCTCTTACCTCTTTGTTAAAATAACAAAACAGTGCGGCTACCATAACCCCTTGTAGAGCCTGTATTAAGTAGCTTATGTTATAAAACGTATTGGCTGCTGCACAAGAATTGCTTCCGATAATATTTCTATTGGCAGTAAACACGAAAGGTACACCAAACAATGGAATTAGCAGTAACATTGCTTTAAGTGTTGACCTAGAATAAAAAAATACTTAAGTAATGTATTTCGTTTCTTAATATCAACTTTTAAACTTTTTTTTTTTAATTTTAAATTTTGAAATGCAATTAGTCAAGCTACTACTGACTAACGAGCACCTTAAATCTATCTTAATCTACTAGTTACTACAAATAATAGAACTCCTCCCCTCGGTGTGTCCTATTTCCTGGTTTCCACTTGGGCACGTCCCTGGCCTGCCCACTTCACTACACTACACTACCAAGCGAGCTTATACAAGTTCGAACGGCTTAGTTCGTTTTGGCCTTCGCACTATTGAAGCGTTGTCAAGAAGCTGCACTACCTCCACGTTGACGTGCCGGTGTAGTCGGTCCTCGTGCTTCTTGGCTGATTTCTTAATCTCCTCGGTAACATGATTGGCTCCAAGGTCTTTATGGATATCATTGTTTCGACAGTACCATGGGGCATTTACAATTCCCCTTACCACTTTGTTCTGAAATTTTTGGATGATTTCTATATTGCTTTTACTCGCACAGCCCCAGAGCTGTGCTCCATAAGTCCAGACCGGTTTCAGTATCTGGTTATATACTAAGGTTTTGTTTCGCATTGATAGTTGGGATTTGCTTCCCAGAAGCCAGTTCATTTTTTTATACTTTATGTTTAGTTCTTCTCTCTTCTTCTTCACGTGTTCGCTCCATCGAAGCTTAGCATCCAGTGTCATTCCTAGGTATTTTGCAGAGTTTGAGTGCGGTAATCGGTTGCCACCAATTTTTATTGGGATGTGATGTGTTTTACGATTGGTAAAATTGACGTGGACCGACTTCGTTGCGCTTAGCTTAATGCGCCATTTTTCTGTCCATGTGCTTATTTTGTTTATGGCCTGCTGCAGCTTGTTAGTTGCTTCTACGATGTTTTCTTCTACCGCTAACACTGTGGTATCGTCTGCGAACGTTGCTATTGTGGTGCCGTTAGTTTGTGGAATATCGTGGGTATATAAGAGGTATAAAACTGGCCCTGGCCTACTAAAAATCTTTTTTTCTGTATAAGCAGGATTGCCTTTCGAAATGAGATACTAATTTTAACTAAAAATTCCTGCATTTTAGACAAATTTGGAAGCCGCTGTGTTTGAGGTCAATTATTTGAACTAAATCGATAAAGTTTTTAATAAACGTTAGTATGACACTTGCGTGTGTGTAGAAAAAAAAAGGACTGCAACGGTTGAAGGAAGAAACAAGAGTCTTGAAACTGCTATTCCATCTCGACTAAAACTCTCTCAGAAAAGGATGCTTGATTTTTAATTAATTTTATTAATAACCATAATCACTTGAATATTAACTTCACACTTCATCAAATATAGTCTTGGCATGTTTTTAATTTTCCATAAAAGTTTGTAATTGTAATTTGTGCGAAATGAATATGATTCATTGTCGGTTGGGGTCAGTGTATCAAAATTATAAGCTGTTACTTTAAAATGTGTGTAACGAATGCATTAAACCTTATGCTAGCTGCTTGTCAAAAGTAAATGCAAGTTTTTTTTTAAAAATGCTCAAAGTTCATGTTATAAATAAATTTATTTGTATAATTACTATCTTACTACTATTAAGGACGTGTATTGTAAAAAAAAACACTTTTGAGACCATCGCCTCTTTATCAGTAGTTTTTTAATTGTGACAGTACTTCCACCTACTCTATCCTTACCCACCTTATCCCTGTTCCCTCCCCCTCCAATTTGGTGATTAACCATAGCAGCAAAAATATACCGAAGTAAAATATTATAAATCAGATTAAAAAAAGAACTATCTCAAAATAAATCATTCTAGTTATAATTAGCTTACAAAACCTGAAGCCAAATGCTATTATTTAAGTTGTTTTCTCAATGCCCAAAATACCTCTGATTTCTGGTACCACAAGTGTAGCAATGCCACTAAGATAATAAGAGAAATGAATTTAAAAATTATTTAACTTACTTAGCATGTTCCGAAGTAGCATTTCTTCGCAATTTCAACACCAACACCCTCACAATATCAATGAGTAATATACCATTAAGAGATAACACTGCTATTCTAAATCCATCTGGCACCCATTGATACCAAGACTCATTAACCATCCAGCAATAATCATTAGAATAATGACCAACTAAAATAGCCCATATCGCCGTTGGTAAAAAAGACATAACTGCAACATAAAATACCATATTATATACGATTGTTAAGTTTTAAAAGATCAAGGCTTACCTAACACAACTGCATACAGAATATAGAGATTAGGATCGTTGCTAAAGATCCTAGCGATGAGTTTATGGAGAAAATATGCGTCAGCAAGTATACTGGAATATATAAAGTTGACAGCGACACTTTCAGAAAAGGCCAAAATTCTGCACGCCACTCCGTTTTCGTTCATCACATCATTCGTTTCTTTTAGAGGCTTCAGTGCATCCAAAATAACTAATTCTTTCGACATTATTGTTAGCACGTTCCTTATTATACACGCGATCAGAACATTTCTGTGCAAAATTACCCTTACAATCCTTAACTTTTTATAGCTCACGAAAATCAGTACTGCTGGTACACTAAGACCTATCGATATATATAAGCTCCAAACATGAAATTGGTGTCTTCTTCGGTATATGGAAGCTGTCGCACAGGTTGAATAATCTGTCTGCTGATTCCATGTCCCGTTCGAAAAACAAACTTTTTCACTGAATACTGCAAATGTTTAAATTATTAGATATGACAGGCAATTATTGTTGCGACATGAATGGAACGCATGCTTACGTTCACAGGGAAACTCCGAAGATGTACTGGATGTGGGACAACTTAATTTGCTAACAGAATTAGCTTTAGCAGAAGAAAAACAACTCCATCCATCCCATATAGTCGGGCAAGGGTATTCGACAGCTGGAAACAAATATATATATATATATCATAACTTCCGCTGTTAATGAAATATGCTTCACACAATTCTAAATCGTAATTTCAACAAAATATTAGGAAAGTCAAAAATAATTCAATTAGAATAAATATTAACTTTTAATTCTGTAAAACTAATTGTAAAAATTACACTTACTTGAATTTATATTGACCTCATCCATTACATTTTCACAACAGGCTGCAGCTTGTTCTGCACAATCCATCCATTTATTGTAGAAAGTGGAACTTGCAAATGTATCGGCAAAAACATTTACAAATGAATCATGTCGGTAATCGAAGTAATAAAATTCGTTATTGATCTAAAATAAAAAGGTTTTTCAAACCATATAGATAATAATTAAACGATGCTTTTTATAATTAAAATTTCATAAATATCCTCACAATGCCATGACAACGACTAATTTATTGCTAGAAGTTGTTTTTAATCAATATTGAAACTAGTAATAAGTTAGACTTTCTTATTTTACAAATATTTTAACTGATACAAGAAAATACTTTCCGCAAACTCAAAGTAATGTATCTAAGCCTATTTATTAAATAACATTCAATAAATTTTAAAATATGTTTGTACTTGCGAACTTACTATAGTATAAAACATTGTATAAGTCAAATTGTTGTAATCAACTACAGTTCTATTATATGGCAGTTGAATTTTAAAACGTTCAGGTGGAGTATAACGATAGCATTCTGCAGATGTTAGCCATATCCAAAGATCTTGAGGATATAAGGGTGCATTTCTGTATCTACAAAATTTTGCTGTGACCTGAAAATTTGCAACATAGTATATTAATAACAAATTTTACAAATTCGCAAAAATATTGATTCGTCACATGAATTCGTCATATCTAAAAATATATAAGTATGTGCTGCTCAAAATTATGGAAAAAGACTCTTGAACATATTACAATGAAATTTGTTATCTGACCGTTATAGTAAGTCCGGATTCGATGGAAATGTTGAGGTTGCAATATGACTTCCGGTTCAACCGGAAACGGACTCAAATCTTAAAATTTTAAATAGAATACCCTGTGTATTTTTATATTTTGCTTTAAACTTACATAAAAAATTTTAAACAATTATATTGATCTAAAGTCAACCGTATTCGTAAAAGTTACATCAAAATTTTGAACGATAGAGCAGCGTTTCTCAAACTTTTAAACAAGCGACCTAAATAATTTTCTAGAAATGAGACTACGACCCATACGGCTCTAGTCGAGAGGGTCGCGGGAAGGGGGTCTTCATCCCCGCAAGAAAATTTTTGAAAACATAACTTCTGAAACGTTATTTTAAAGCATTTTAAAACAGAAATTTAAAAAGAAAATATAGCATTTTTTATATAATTCAACTTTTTATTTTGATAACGAAATTGTTGTCTTTTCTTTTAAACAGACTTAATAAATTGTATAAATAAATTTTACAGAATTTTGTTTATTTATTAAATTTACTATGGGAAAGGCAGAGTGACAATAATATAAAAACAATTTTAACACGCTAAGCCCAGGTGTGAGATGCAAAATTTTGGGTCCCTGGGACCATTTTTTATATTTTTTTTGTAACTTTAGTGTTATGCCTTAATATGACTTATGGTAGTTGCGATTTTCAATAATATTGTTCCTTATAGTATTTTTTGGGACACCATACATGTGTTGTCGTCTAGTGTGTCCACTTGGACGAAGTGACACTGTATCGTTTGTTAGGCGAAAATAAAAAAAGGAACAGGGAAGCATCGTGACAACGAAATTAAATATTCTCGTACAAAATGGCATTGTATTATTTGTAAAAAGTATTACTGTGTAAGTTGATTTTTCACTGTGAACAAAGGGGGAAAAATATTCATAACTGCTTTTGCACAGAAGCTTTTCTTTTTTAAATGAATAACCGATTTGTTATGGTTTGGTTCACTTATTTTGTTTATTATACAAATGTTTATCACTTTATTTTGTACCTGGTTGTATTCTGAATATATAATTTTCCATTCAGTGCCTTATAAAAACCAAATTATCCGAAGAATTTTCGGCCCAAAAGCATAAGTTGGTCTCCCGGACGGCTATGTATCATATTCCACTAAAAGTGAGACATTGCGTTGATGTCACGCCAGGCTTAACGTGTTAAGTAAAGTTTCGTTTCGCGACTCAATAAAAATTTAACGCGACCCACTTTGTTTGAGAAACGCTGCGATAGAGCACTTCCAAAAAGGTATAACTTTAAAGGCAGTAGAAATTCGTTTGAAAATTAGATTAACAATTGATTAATTAACCATTTGCGCTAGCTACATTTTTCAAATATTATACAGAGTGTTTTTATACACTTGGTCGAACTTGTGAAACATCGATAACTTATTTTTCTTAAACATAAGAAAGTTATAATTTTATCTTTTTCCTACGAATGTATTCCTTGGTTAGGCAAACCTAAAATTTACTTAGCTTGATTAGTTTTTGAGCTGCAATAGTCAACTTTTTAATTTTTAATAGGCGCCATAATGGATGTTTAACTTTTAATGAATTTGGCGATGAATGCAACGATAATTATTTTTGTTATATGAACAGGGTTTTTCTATTTGATTTGCATTAATTAGGAAATAAATTGGTTAAATGTATAGGACATAATCAAGTCAAACTTATTTCATATATGCACTCGTATCTTATTTGTTTTTTTATGATTAAAAAAAAAATGCTTTACATGTCTATTATAAAAAGAAAATTGCAAAAATGAAAAAGGTATAAACGTATTAAACATATGTTTAAGTTTTATCTTCAAGTTACATGAAAACAATAGATGGGATTGGCATAATTAATTAGTCATAATACGATGCATTCTATCTGATAAAATTTAGATACACAAATACGGAAAAATGTACCTTACATGGGTGTTAATCTACAAAATAACATATGGTTTATAAATCCATGTTTACCAACACACAAGTTATATCTTTGAGTTATTCTTGGAAACAGATTTAAATCTAATTTTTGTTAAATTATCCTCACAAATTTTAGTTGTTCAAAACTTCCTTAATAACCGAAATGTACTCTCGATAATGCAATAAAAATTAAAACACCAAAACCAATAAAACACTTGACCATCTTTGCAGACTGAATAAATTTTAACGTAATACGATTAAGGCTATTGCCTAACTAACAAAAAACGAGTTTTAATTTTCTAATGTTGTTAGGTACCTACTACCTACTTGTAATTTTGTTTATTACAATTAATTTTTTCAGTATTTCTTAGAATATCACAGAAACTATGTACATCATGCACATTTTTTAATAAAGATTCTTACTTAGCAATATTTTGCTTATTTTATCGTTATTTTATTTATATATTTGTTAAGATACCTATGAATCTTGAATATCATTACAAAACGATAGGTACTAAATCCTTAGTCGACAATTGATACTATTTGTAGGGGTAATATATTTTTAATAAATCAACATTTTTGATTTTGTTTATGATAGAAAGAAACAAAATAAGGATTACAAAACGTAGACTACATTTCTTTCACTTTTTTGATGAATCATACTTTTACAATCAAATTTAAATATAAACTTACCGCATTATTTGCTAAACTACTAATAAATATTAAAACAATAAACAGTAAACACATAATTTTACACTGATTTACTCAACACATTCGTCCGCGTCTAATTTCATTACACACCGTATCCAACATATTTGCAAAACAAAAGCGTATGACCGTCTACTGTTTCGAATACACAGTGACATTTCAATTACAATTATATTCTTATCGACTTATTATCAATCTATTGGTAAACTTATTAGTTTAGATAACGAAGCCACCTATAAGAGTATTATTTCTTTTTTAAACATATTCAATTTCAGCAACAGGTTTCCTGTCGCTGACATTACAATGATTGATAAGATGACGTCTACAAACAAAATGATATTTTATGTATTAATTTATTGTTATAAAACACCATTGATTAATAGTAGGAAATAAAATATGTTGCCACAAACAAAACATTTTTATTCTTTTAATTTAAATATTGTTTTAACAGTTAATTAAGAAATCGTTATATATTTGAAATATGTTAAGTAGTATTTAATAAATTTTTGGAACATGGAAGTGATTTATTTATTAATGTAAATCAGCTCCATTAAATATCACTGTTTTTTTTAAACATCTCCTGTAAAACAGTTGGACCAGTTTTAAGACTCGAATCATCATTTGCAGTCTTATTTAAATAGAAAATAAGACTGAATTGAATGTAGGGACGAGGGTCTTGAAACTGATACATCGGGTAATCAAAAATGATCGATGCCCGCTAATTTCAGACGAAAATAAAATAACCAAGTTTATGTTATTATGTTGGTATCTCAGAATCAAACTAAGCTATCAATGTTATAGTATTATGTATTTTCGTTTTCTGTGGCTTTCATCTTGTTCTGTCATTTTGTGTGGTTCCACTACGCCACTGTTCTTTCCCTATGCGTTACTATCTGTTCGAATAAAGTTGCTGACATTCGAGGCATCAATCATTTTCGATCACCCGCTAGGTGCAACATCGATTTTCCAGATTAACCATTTTGCCGGACTAACCGTTAAGTCCTCGTTAAATTTAAGCAAAAAAAGTGCAAAATCTTTCAAAACAGTGGTATCACCACCAACAAGTGCAGTGTAAATAATGCAAGTAAGCTCGCCCTGTACACAACGCCATCTGTGGCCGCCCAGTAAATTAGTCTGGTGGACGCGAAAATTTCAAATCCCTCTCGTAATTTTGTCCGGACTAAATGAGGTGCCGAACCATCGGTTGCCGAAAAATCGGTGCTGTACCCATATTTATGTTGACAAGAGATCTTTCGAAAAATGGATAAATAATTTTTAATTATTTATCTTAATGTTAAATAACAATTAGATATATTTATTAACTACATACTGATTGGAAAAAGGCTAAAGCTTGAACAAGATTTACAGCAAAGTCGTCTAAATCCACGCAGTTTGCAATATTTTAACAACACCGAGAGTGAACAATATTTTGATTGATCACTGTAGCAACGTTTTTTGTAATTATTTTTACAGAGAATGTTGTTGTGTTTCGAAAAGGCTCCGTTGCAGGTTTTTCTCTGGTTTGAAGGAGCTGGACCACAGGTAAAAAATGTTTCTCCTTCAGGAGGTTGACAGTTTGAGTAACGTGTTGCGTAACCTGGGCCACACGATGAAGAACACTGGAAAAAAAAGGATGAATGTCAGTCAAAGTACAAATTTTCAACGACCTAATATAACTTTTATTAAACGCCTATCGTTTAGATGAAATAGATGAAACATTCGATTTGACCAAATAAGTTTTAATCAAAACTCAAGGATCTAGAAATAAAAATGTTGTTGCAAACGTGCCCCAAATTTACAAGCTGCTCATTGGTTTAAGGTTTTAAAAATTGTATACAAGTATATTAAAAAGCTGCATTACTTCCTCTTTGGTCTAAATTTGCGCCTAGCGCTTACGTCCAATATCTTATTCCATATAAAAAAAACATTTATTGACTCAAGTTGTTGCACATCATGAGCTTCATTAACTAAAACTATTTTCTATCATATCGAGTGTTTGTTTTTTTCGGCCCAATCCTTAACTTTTTTACTTTGCTAGAGTTTTTTTAGGCTTTTTTTCTTAATTAAAAGTTAAAACGTGCAAATAACCACAACAAATAAAGATTGTAGTTCAAAGTAAAAACCATTTGATTCTGGTTCGAACCCATCTTTCAGCGAGTTGTTCGATTCTGTGGCGGTACCACGCCTTGTTCTTAGAAGAAGAAGAAAAAAACTCGCGGCATTCTGCCTTAACATTCACCAACGTTTAGAAACTGCACGAATGCAAGAAATGTGCCATCGCCCTGTGAAGATGAAAATCAGATGACGCAAATTCCGGGCTGTATACAAGATGTGGCAAAAGTTCGATGGCGTCGAGTTCTTGGATTTCCTTCGTCTGCCTGGCGGTATGCGAAGGAGTGTTGTCCTGCTGCAGCAACACACGTTTTCTGTTGACCAAAACCAGGTGTTTTCGACTCAACTACATTCGTTTGAGTTGCGCAGAATACAAGTTTGCGTAAATCGGTTGATTGTTTAAAATAAGCTTAAAGTGGAATATGCCTTCAAACTCCAACAGAGCGTGGCTGATCTTCGGGACTGGTGTCTACTTCGTAGAATTTTTATGCCAGTTTCTCTCTACACAAAATGAGACTACCTGTTAGCCTTCCACTTCGCATAACTTCTTCATCGCTTCTGTCGCTTTGGAGCCCTGTTTACAGTAGTGACGTAAGAGACCCCTAAAATCAGATTTTCGCATGTTTCTTCCTCAACTAATATTGAGATAATTAATTAAAAAAGCACTCAAGAGCTACACTTATTTAATTAAAACAATTGTATCGAAGCGATACATGCAAAAACAAACGATCTTATGGTTCACCACACTGGTAACTTGAGCATCTTGTATATTTTTTTATACTGGGTGATCCACATAGAAGGGCCACTATTGGGATCTCGTAAACGTTTTTGTTTACTATCTAGCGCGTCATGGAACTTTTTTAAAACATTAAAGCATCACTTTATAGGTTTCAAAAAGAGGAACAATTTGTCTAATTTAAACTTCTTTGTAACTCTTACTGTTACGAGATTCCAATAGTGGCCCTTTCATGTGGACCACCCTGTATAAATGTACCAGAAATCAATTACTATTCTCTTTCAAAAATTATCAGTTTTTTTTGTACTTAAAATCAATAGTTTCTGACTTATTTACGTTTGTTTTAAAAAAAGTAACGCATTGGTGCGCAAAAACCAAACACTCGGTATTGCTGCGCGGAAACAGTAAGTAAACACCCTGCATATTTAGCAACAAAACGGCCTCATACAAATTGTACCTCGTAAAAAAAGGGAGAAATCGTATTTCAAATGAAATTTTTTACATTAATCACAGCAGGGACTAAAAACGAAAAAAAAGTCCGTTCGTTTCTGTTCGGAACGAAAACGAAATATATCGTTTTCGTTCTTTTCGTTCTAACCGAAAAAAATATTTTTTCGTTTCCGTGAACCGAAATAATAACGGTTAAAACCGGTTTTACAATATTTTTTTGTCGTCAAAAAATCAATTTTTTTTTTAGTGACCACAACCCTCTATAAATACGATAACAATATTTGCGTCTCAACTAAAATATAAACGATGACGATGGGGTTTGATGCTCACGGACAGCATATTTTAGACTGGCGAACCATCGTCATATTAAATTTACCAAATCGTTAAACACATTAACATTTAACCATTTTATTGTTTAACACCCGTAAGGTGCAAAAACACAACGTGATTAGGTTAAATTAGACACACGATCTTTATCTAAAAATATAGCAAGTGCTGTTTTAAATTTGTTTTAGTACTAAAAATCTATGCATTTGAATTAAATAAGATCCTGCTGTAATTATTTAAAAACACAAAAGAATGAATTCAAGTGGATAATTTACTAATTGTTATAAATAAAAAAGATATTAAAAAAAAACTTATATTAACTTGAAATATACTTAAACTTTATAGTTTGTACATACCATACAATATACATTTTCACATTCCGTTAAATCTTACTAGCAACACATCTTTCAATAAATCTTCTTTTACATTAGTCCTTTTCGAAGTAAGAATAAATTTTACTATTATTATGTCTAAACGCAAATAAAACATACACATTGATAATATATATCCAATCAAGTGTATATTCTATATTGATAATCTAAAAAACAAATTAGAAATAGAGAATATCTGTACCGTTAATTGTGTTACACGAAATTGCAAGTATAAAGAATAAAGTTGTTAATACATGTTCATGTAAATATATGGAGAAAAGTGAAGCTCACTTATTTCAAGTGAGATTTTTTACTGCCTCGTGGAGTCTCCCCAGCACAGAAGGTAAATTCGCGTTTGTTTTTACAAATAAAATTGAAATAGCGACAAAACCGGTTAAAACCGGTTAAAACCGGTTAAAACCGGTTTTGGAAAATATTTATTTCGTTTTCGTTCTTGAACGAAAAATAATAATTTCGTTTTCGGTTTCGTTTTCGTTCTTAAAAAAAATTCGGTTAATTTCGTTTAACGTTTTCGTTTTCGTTTCGTTCTCAGTCCCTGAATCACAGTGCTGTTAATCTTATTTTGTTAACAAATTAATTAAAAATAAATGGTTAATTACTTAAGTTTTTAAGGAGTTATTTCATTTATTTGCGATCTGAAGGTATTTTTAAGCAACTGGTAGTTAAATTGTAAAAATAATTTCTTGTAATCTAATTTTAAACAGCTAAAGTCCAGTGACCAACCATTGTATTAATATACAATAAAACACAATATCGATTTTACCGATATAGACATTGCACTTGAAAATTAATTGTTTTAGACAGTTTCATTTCATCATTACGGTAAGCTGCAATTGTCACTACGGAACAAATATTTAATATTCTGTAAACGAAACTAATTTAACAAATATAGTTGTTTTATTAGTCAAAGAACCGAATAGTCATTAATTTAAGGTAACGAGATTTCATCAATTAATTTAGACGTTATGCCCTTTATGTGTACTAAAACTTTAGTAAAATATTAAAAAGACAATAGAAAATTTCATAGTTTTACAGACCTTATTAAAACAGAATCAATTAATTACATTAATGTGTAACGTGATTGGCGTTCCTAGAACTGTAAATTTCCTTTGCAAATCAAATTCTGTGTAGTAAAATTTGAAATAAAAATTACTTTTTTCTTTTATATGTTGGTATAGGTAAACCTTCCTAATAATTTATTCGGCATAAAGCTACTTTAATTTACACTTATATCGTGAAATCACTTCGCATACCATCTTATCCAATCTAACATTCGTAGAAGAGGAGTACTTAGAATTATCGTGTTGTTTTTTTAATAAACAAAACATTTTACAATCAACAAGATAAAATAGTTTTGTACTTTTGTATAACCTGATACTATATGATTACTAGATTACTACAAACCATTGAAATATTTTGTCTCCTGTTTTTCATAACTGAACATCAAAGTAAACACTTTGAAATTGTACTAACATTGGTTAAACAGAGACAACCTACCTTACAATACCTCGGTTGGTTCATTGCATGTATAATAATTATTCAAGCGAATTATTTGCCAATAAAATAAACACAGGAATAAACAAAATTACATGTTTTTGCAAATACATTTATGTTTAAGTGGCTGATGTACTATATCAATATTCGTTCACCAGTAAAAATCGATAAAATTATTGAACAAACACAATGCTACATGTTTACCATTTAAAAAACTACCAATTTAGATTTTTTTTTAAACTGTACCTGACTCCATTCTCCATACTCCCAAAATGATGGACAAGGAATTCTATAACACGGCCTGGTACTTTCTGGACGGATACCGAGACATTTATCTGGGCTGACCATAAAACGCCATGGTTGCTCTAATTTAGTACTGTTTTTCCACTGATATGTTACGTTGTTAATATGCTGTGGTACACAATATAATTCTCTAGTTTGAGCACCGTAAGATCCACATGTAGTAGAGCAATACTCCCATTCGCCAGTAATCCAGCGAAAATTGCAACTAAAAATATACAATAAAATATTAGATGGATTTGCAACAAAGCTAAAATTGTCAGTCAATAATATTAGTAAAAATTTGTTAAATGGGTTTAACTATTTGGTAAATTAAATATGGCGATTCGCTAATCTAAATTATGCCGTCCATAATGACTAAAACCGAACATAACGCCGTTTACAATTTAAAGGGGCTCAACGATTGCTAAGAAACGGAAACAAAAATGTAAATGGATCTAAAAATTCATCACAAAGTTTTTATATCACATTTATTACCAAAAGTACAAAATAATCACGGCAAATTTGTTTTTATTAAAAGGCGAACTATGCTGATTTACATATTAATACATACATACGAAGTGTTTACAATCTTTTTAATCGAATATTCGAATAATTGGCTGTCATCGTATTAATAGGGTTGCCAACATTGTCCTTTTGACATATGGCAATTGTCCAATAAAAAGTTCTCTGCTCTGTATTTTTTAAAAAGAGGATGGTGGTGACCAAGAAAAAATAGGCCCTCGACTTGGTGACATAAAAAAGAAGAACGGTAAAACCGGTTTTAACCGTTATTAAATTTCGGTTCACGAAAACGTAAATGAAATTTAATGGTGGGGAACGTAAAGAACGAAAACGAAAATTTCATTTTCGTTCCGAATAAAAAACGAACGAAATATTTTTCGTTTTTAGTCCCTGGTAAGAACTTAATGTTTTACTGATTTTGTTATCACACTACGTTCCTAAAAATGTTCCGGTAACTTATGCAAGATTGCACTGAAATTACTTTTAATATCCGATAATGTGTAAATAACGATTTTTGTGGAAAAAGGATCTAACGAAAACAAAATATGATATTTCTGCTAATTTTTGGAACAATATGTTAATCTAAAATTAAAATAGAGATTTGAACCTAGTGAATGTTATATTGTTACTACCTAAATGTGTTACATTTTTCCACATCGAGCGCTGGCTTCATCGCCAACGAACAAAATTTTCTCCTCGCAATTTTATTATTTAAACTATCCCAACAAGCTACGGTTCGTTGTCTGCGTCCTCCACCACAGCTAGCTGAACATGGACCCCAACCTCCCAACATCCAGACAAACCTTGTAGAAACATTTAGTAAATCCTTCCTTAAGTAATATTCCGACAAACATGTAACATTGATACCAATATTTATTCTACTTTTAGGTGCGTATATCTGCAAAAACAATATTGATTAGTTAAACATTTCTTTTGGGTACATCAGTAGCGTAAGCAGGATGTTTCCATGGGTTTTTATTGTGGGTTTAATATCGTTAGAATAAAAACGATTTTTTTTAAACGATTTTTACTTGTTCATCCTTACACACAAACACGAATTTTAAAATGTATAAAAATATATTTATTAAAAAAATTTCAGAAAATTGGTTGAACGCGAACCTAATTTAATATATCCAGGTTCATGGAGGGCTTAGAACCCCACCCCCCTAATCACTTCTTCCATACGCCCCTAGTGTTCGTTATTTCATGATAACACAAAGCTTGTGACAAAATATCCCCTGCACTCAGCAATATGCTATTACAAATACAAATGCATTCCTCTTATTGTAAAAAAAAAATAATTTACCGATGAATAATATGTACGGAGGTCAAACCGAATTTGATGAGTTAATCAGGCGGCTAACGGTTTTTAAGATTTCATTTAAAATTACTTTAAATTTCTTTTAGCTATAATACAATTCTCCATTCTTACTTTCCACTCCTTGAAGCTACAAAACATTTTTTTCTTTTAATACTCGGAACAAACCGTAAACGCCAGTATTAAACTATTCCGTTCCTAAAACAAAAACCTTCCGCTTTGCAATTCCAAGGCCAAAAAGTATAACTGAAAGTCGCATATTGCCAAGTGAGAAGATTCATAGTAGCATAGCAAATTCTTTCGCGCTCTGCTTTTTGTAAAACAAAAATCTGGTGCGACACAAAACAATGACAACTTTTCAACCCTCCACTGGTCGCAATATGATCTATGAGATACACAACTTCCTTTTTGTACTGTTACTACTTCTATTCAGACGACATATACGTTAGCTAAAAATTTGTCATCTTGCTGTTGTACGTGTTAGTACTTCCACACTTCCAGTCAAATAATCTGTGACATACATTGCGACCAACGATGCTTTAATTTAAAAGTTAATTTTTCTCTGTTTTCGTTTGTCAAGTTGTAATTTATAATAAATACGGGTGACCCAAAAAAGCCTTTAGTGATGAGTGTGGTGTGGATAAAGTTGATAAGATGTATGGAAATTATAATATTGCCGAGAATACTAGGTGTTGGCCGATGATGATATCTGCTTATTGTATTGCATTTTAATAGTACCTACCTACCTATATCACAAAACAAGCGTTGTAAGAAGCATATTACGCACGAGTACGTATTTCCACGAGCGCGTAATTGCTTTACAACTCGTGTTAAGTAGCTTACTTTTTCTACGAACACATAATAACTACGATTATAACGGCTTTTTGGCTAATATACCCATGTTATTACGTTTGACATGTCAGTTGATCATTTGAATGGAATCATTTGAATTGAATAACAAGGTTTAGAAGACGGTCATTTGGCGTTCATGTCACATGAATTCATGTGAGTTGATCCACTCACATGACTAATGTAAACCCAGCTTAAGCCTACTTTGACGTTTCCAGACAAGTGCGCGTTTTGCTTACCGTGCGTTATAACATTAGAAATATGGTTAAACTCACTATATGCATGCAGACAGTGTTTGACGTAAAGCTACTTCGATCTCTCTAGACAAGTGTGCGTTTTGCTTACCTTGCGTTAGGACTCACTATGCATGCAGGCTGTACGGTGTACGGTAAGAGTCATTTAGATAAGTGTTAGTAGAAAAAATATATTTTAAGTAACTATAGGCATTTCTGAATTAGGAACAGTTTTTTTTTTCGTTTACAGCCTGGCGGGTGTAATGTTTAAGGCTTAAGCATTCAAATTCTTTGTACAAGCGATAAATTGTAGACAAAAAACGAAGGAAGGCGCTTGTACAAACTGGATCTAAACTATTCTTGCACTCTTAAGCGCCTAAACCCTTTTAATCCGCATAATACCATGGGGTTACTGAAGACCCGGCAACCTCTTTGGGGCTGTATATTTTTAAAATGCTCCTTCCTAAAATTCCAATACAATTTGACTTTACACAAACAGTACATTTTATGTTTTGGTACATTACGATTTCTTAGCATATATCGTTTTTCAAAAATTTAAATAAGTTACACGTAATGCCACTGGGGTCGACGGTGACCCCTGATACTAAGCGTGGTGCATTGAGTTTAGAACGTTGTTTTGTTTTATTGCTCTGCTGATGTTAGCAGGTGTTTATAAGTATCATTACAAATTTGTAGAATGTTGAAGATGGACGACCTATATTTGACAAAAGAAACAGATTCACAGCAATTTTTCAATGCCTACGTTTTGATAACGCTGAAAAAAAAATGAGACCCAGATAAACTGGCACCGATTTAAATCCGTATTGAATTATGGCTACCCTTCAAAAACTTTATATCATCAAAGCCAGGAAAATATCGCATAAAGATTTGTGCATTCTGCGACAGTCAAACCTCTTAAGTTTACAATTGCCAGATATACAGTGGTAAAACAGGTGACCAGCGTCAAAGCAATCAAGGCAAACAAGTCGTTTTAGAAATGAAAAAGGGATTAGAGAAATCCTAGAGGAATGGGACCACAGACTCGAACATGCAAGAGTTTTGAAATAGAAGAATCTAACATTGCGAGGTACATTACAGAAAAACAGACCAGGACTTAGTAAATTTATGTAAAAGAGACGTACATTTAACTAAACTTGGCTATCAAGACGACGCTGTATTAGTATCAATTCTCCAAAAAAGAAAGGAAAACTGTTACGCTAATATCAACTGCACACGAAACTGGTGATATTTCTGAAGGTAACAGGAAGAAACCACAAATAATAGTTGACTATAATAAAACAAAATCAGGTGTAGATACCATGGACAAGCTTTTTCGAACATATACTGTGAAGAAACAAACTCGGCCTGTTGCAGTTTTTTTATAATATTTTAGATATTATGAGGTGTCACCTAAATAAACATTGGCAATCAAAAAGAACTACAAATGGCTACTGTTTCTTATGCAACTAGCAAACAATCAGCGGGTACTGAAACAGTTATAAGAACCATCGATAACTACACAAAGGCAGTTACAAGAGTCGCAAAAACTGAAACGTGGTAGATGTTGGGAATGTTCAAGAAAATTAGATAGAAAGCATTCAAACAGATGTAACTATTGCAGTCGCTTTCTGTGTAATAACCACCAGACGCATGCAAACGTAACATGAACATATAATAGTTTTTGTAACTGTTGTTATTATTTAAAATCAATTACTATTAAATATTTTTGAGTATTTGATCTACCATAAGTTGTAACAACGTAAACTAAGCTTGGAATAACGTATTTACTTAATAATTATGATTCAATATAGTAAAACGCTCTGGGGTCAATAATGACCTCAGTGGTATTACGTGTCATAAAACAAATACGGTATTATGAGGGTTAAAATTGGGTAATTTATGCTTGTAAGAGACCGGCGTAGCTGTCATATGAACGCTGTGTTCACTTGTAAGCGTTTGTGCGTAAAAGTATTTATGAAGGTTGTAACCATTACACATTTATGGCCTACATTTAATTTATCCTATGCATTTGAAAAACAGAAAACCTTAACCAACCTTTAACCTGACCCTTTATTATTGCCCAAGCGAACGAGGATGAGGTTAACGGTCCGAAAGTTTTTTTTAAATTTTAATTTTTAATAAATTGCAAAAACCTTTATGATGCGTTTTACGCCCAAACGCTTACATGTGAACGTAGCGTTTAAACACGAGAACATAGCGTTAATACCTGACAGCCACGCCGGTCTCTTACAAGCATAAATTACCTAAAATTGTTATAAAATATCATTAGAAAATGCTTTCTGGTTAAGTCCATTTAAAAAAATTTAAAAAAAGTACTTGACATTGGCAAATTGTTATCCTCAAATTACTGATAAAGCACTAAGTACTAGGAATATGAAAGTGCGGATATTTATTTTCACAGCCTATCAGTTTTTTTAATTATCCATTAAATTCAGCTTGGTCTTCGTAGGTACAATACAAACATGTTTTTTAGTGCTGAATGCTTTATTAAACAAATAGTATAACATACGTACCAAAAATAACATTTCTGCCAACACAGGTCCTTTTGCCCAAATTTTGTGACTATTAGCAGTTTTTCGGTAATAAAACTTAGTTCCTTCAACAATTTCCACGTGCACTCCTATATTCGGAATCGGAATATTGTACTTCCTTTTCAATCTGTCTTTAATTATAAAAGCAACCGCAGCATCACTGGAATTGTGTGTTGTTAAGTTGGCGTCTATTTTGATATTTCTAGCCAATCTTGGCATAACGGCGACCCTACTAACTTCTACAATTGCAAGATAAAATTGAGTCCTTGTAATGTTATAACGTACACCTACCTCTTTTGATTCTTCTGAAGCTTTTGCGCTTTATGTTAGAACAATCGGAATTATTGCCACCGCAAATACCACAAGCGTCCTCTTTCAGGGTGGAAAATAATTGGCCATCGCAACCTAAAGGTTGGCACGTGCCCTGGAAATTATCGGAATCGTGTTATTCGCTGCTAATGGTCTTAAGCATCAAAATAAGTGTTTTGAGAAGTAATTAGTTTTATTTTAGGCTACTACTTGAAGTCAACTATATTAACAAAGTATCTAGCTATGTATGTACACAGTTGTTTATTTTATCCAAACCATTGCCATTGCAAGCAATGCGAAAACAGTAAGAGTAACAAAGTATATACAGTGAAGTAATTGTTTTGCAGATCCAGACTAATTATGTATTTTAAGATGCTTTTTTAACATTACATAGCACTCTTGACATTAACTGACGCAAACAATTTATGAAATTGTTAAGAATCTCGGCGAAAGTTGTTCGTATTAAAAAAAAATCAAAAGATTTTGTAGATATTTTAACATTAGGGGAGACCGGATGAAAGTAACACGGGTAGGTTGTAACAGTGTCTACAGTTTCTTTAATTTTTGTTATATGTCGCCTTAAGCGCTTGTGCAACGTTCATTTACATCAACCTGCCTACCCACATTGTTAGTTTTCATCTGTCTTAGAGGTTAAGTTTTTGCCAGCCAGAGTGACTATTTTCCGCCGAAAAGCTAATGCGTTATGTAACCAGTCGAGTGACTTTTAGGCGATCTCTAAAAGAAGAACAAAAAAGTACCTACATTATTATGTTCTAAATTTTGTTGGCTATAAGTGGATGCAATACAATTTGACGTTGGAATTGTGGTAAATTGGGAATTCCTCCAATTTGTTTTGTGTACACTTGGGGTCAAAAGTAACAGTGTAACAACCAACGCCAATAAATGTTGTCACTTACAAATGTTCACTCTTAGCACATAATTGGTGGTTTTCTTCGTAGATTGCTGTATACAAAACTTGTCGGATACATTTTCCAATTTGTTGTATTTTTTTGTTTAAAATTTTTGAATATTGATAATGTCTACTTACCATTTTGTATTCAAAAACAAATTACAAAACCTTCGTAACTTGTACCAAATGAGTTTTAAAAGGTTTTACACCTTGTTTTGTTTTTGTTTTCACAGCCTACTATAATTTTGTTAAAAAAAAAAAAAACTAAAAAACCTCCGTAACTTGCGTATTATTGAAAATAAATACATCAACCCTAATATATTTGGAATTACAAAAAAATAAGAAATTTAAATAAGTCTTAACCAACTATGGGTTCTATTTAAAAAAATACAACTTTATGTCACAACTCGAAAATCGTTTTTTTTTTTTTTTGAAAAATTGACTACGTCACTGCACTCCTATCAAAAAAGTGCCTGTAGAACGTCAAAATTATTTTTATTTATTTTTATAAACAAGCGAGATACAGTCATAAAACGAAAAGTCGAAAAATCAAGTTATCGGCGATAACTCGAAAACAAAAGACGATAACCAATTTTAATTTTCACCATTACCTTTTTCTCGAAAAAAGAGATCGAGGATGCGCGGCCCGTTTTTTGATACCTTTTATAAGTACTACAGAGATTCCCTATTAAAACATCGAAATTTGCCCATCCTGTACAGTACGGTCCGTCACAATACCTATTTTCACAATTTTTTAATGAATAACTACTATCGAAACATTTGTAACTGTAAAAATTTCCTATTTCCGTTTTAAAATGCAATGAAGTTTTAAATAATAAACGCAGTTCTTTAATAAGTTTATGAGATCGCTTTAGAGGCCCAAATCAAATAGACGCACTTTTTTTAATCCATCATAGATTAGATATTCAATTTTTAAATCTTCTTGTACGTATTTTAGGCATTAGAAAGAAATAAATGTTAAGTAAAGGGTCAATCACAATTCTTACGAACGTAAAATTATGACATTTTTAAGTGTAAATAACAATATTTTAATATAAATAAACTAACCTGTATGCAGATGTCATAACTATTTTCATAGGAACAAGGAGTTCCATCGATCACGTTTTCCCCGGTGATGAATAAATCCCTCGTTTCTTTACTTAAACACGTTAACTGACACTGGTTCTCAACTAAAAATTTCAATAACTTGATTTACACGCATATCCCTTACGAATCACTAATCTTACTTTCCTCGCTTTCGTAGGGTAACCATGTCATGTTAGCCCTTCGGTCTTTTAAATTTAATAATTTAGATATTTTCGCACACTGTTCTGCTCTTATATCCTCGAACGGTTCAGGACATTGTTTGGTGTTACATATATTCCATTCTTCAGCTAAACCAAAACATTCGCTGCCTCCAAACGATGGTCTGTAATAATTATACGTATATGAATACAAATGCTTGTACGATACTCGGTAGCAGAAACTTGCGTTATTTAACGAAAGCTTAATATTCGGGAACCAAGCAAAATTCATTAATAAGTGTAAAAACTATGTTTGATGGCTCCGTTAATTTAAATCGAGTTGCATTTTAAAACGAGAATGGGATAAATAGTTTTCAACCTAGAAGCAAAGCAACAAAATATTGGATAAAAAACGATTTAATTTTTTGACATAGTCTCCTAGTTACCTACGCTCATTACAGCGATATTCTAAAGCCTTTTTGTCATTGTTATAGGACGATTCGTCCAACTCTTCAAAATAGGCGTATGTGGGAATAAATTCTTCGAAATCCGACGAGTAGGTACTTCTTAACAGCTTGAACATTTTTCCTGTTTGGAAGAAAACTTAAGTTTTACAGGCTATAAAGTGGCAGGAAAGATGCATGAGACAGCATTTAGAAACCCAATTGATAAATTTCAGCCATCGCAATAAGAGATTTGTGACATGGCACGTTTTCCTGATGAAACGGAACATTTCTCTTCGCTAATGCTGGCCATTTCACGCGAATTTTCTGATACAGCTAGTCAAGCAGCTTGGTATAGTACTCTCCATTTATTGCTTTCAGTTTTTTAAATAATTTATCAAAACAATGTCTTTCGTATGCAAAAATACCGTCACTATAACCTTTTCGGCCAATGAAACTGCTTCCGCCTTCTTCGAAGATGGTACGCCTCTCCTTATTGCCGTTTTGACTGTTGCCTAATCTCCGGTGTATGACGGTGGATCCAAATCTCTTCCATGATTACGAATAGGTTTTCAAAATCTTTTAGATTGCGATTGAAAAACGCCAAAACGGCTCGCAAATGGTAAACGATTTAGTTGTTGTTTCGGTTTGAGTAATCGCGACACGTATCGCGCAAATAGCTTTCTCATGTCTAAGACTTTGCATAATAAGTGTTGACCATCTTTTATCGTTGGCCGTTCAATACAATTGAATTGCTGATTGCAAAAACAACCTAATTAAATTTTTCATGCAAAATGAGATTTCGATATTTTTGCCTTGCTTAGGAGTAATCATCAGTTGGTTGTAAAAAAAAAAAATGAATTACACCCGTCAAACCCAATATGAACATAAACAAACCATGGTTACCACCAAAATGAGTCGTTTTATATTGAAATATTTAATGGTGCATGTTTACTTACTTTATTTTTTACTCAAACACTGTGGGTTTTACGAGAAAAGTTACAGAATAAATAATGTTTTTTAAATTGCAAAATTTCAACCTACCAAAAAGTTCTGATTAAAAAACCAACAGGGGTCGCACTTTTCAGCCGCCTGTGAAGGTGGGAGATGATTGAAAATATTACTATGGGAAACCTTTTAATAAGTATAAAACATCTACCAAATATCATTCTCCTATATTTATCCAAATTTGAGAAATAAAATAAAAACCTAATTTTACCGTTCCCCTTTGGGAGGGTGTAACTTCGAAAGGAGACGTCTAAGGAAAACATTTTATACAAAAGACCCCCTTTAGTTTTCGATAAAAATTCACCTTTTGAATTCTTTTGCATTATTATAGAAATACCCCGTATATTAACTTGAAATAAAACTGAAATCATATTGATTGTAAAAACAAAGTTCATTAATTTTTCATTGGAATAATTAGGCGATTTAAAAAAAAATTGATTTGAAAGGATCAATTTTAATAACACCTCAGTAGATCTTCAAAAACACGTAGTAGTTGAATTTTTTGTGATAACTTAATTCCTTAATACTCGTATAAATTAAACACTTTTTTCAATATTCCCAAAAGTTAGATAAAATGGATTTGGGTTGTTTTTGCAATCAGCGATTTAATTATAAATAAAGCTGTTAAAAAAAATCCACCAAAGTAGCTGTTTTGTCTTGCCCGAACAAATTCATTCTCAATGCTCAAATTATCTCGTTTAAAGTTTGCAACCCATATCTTAACTGTTAGAAAAATTGGTTAAGACACACCTAAAGTAAAATTCAGCTCAGCTTTTATTTTAATTGGAAAAAAAACTCTTTAAACAATTTAAATAATTATTTATCTGGTGTTTTAAATTTATTGTCCTTTCGTTATTTTATTAGACCTATAAAATGTTGTGTCACTTTGATTTATATTATAATTTCAATTGTTTTTCATAGCATTCTCGATTTTATCAATTATTTACACAAATTTTAAAATTTCAACAAGTTTTTTGAAAGAAAAAAGGTATGTTGGTTACCAATCTGAAAAGCTAATTTTTTTGTCTGTCTGATGGTGTAAAAATCCAATATGGCGGCCATAAGAAATAAAAAAGTTGACTATCGCAACTTGAAATCTAGAAGGCTTAGAAAATTTCTGTTGACGTCATCAAACCCAGGACGGTCAAAAACATAAAGTTACCAAGTTTAAATGAAATAGCGTCAATGGTAGGGAAGATAATAATATGTTTCTAAAATCACATTTTTCAGTTTTTTTGTAATAAATCAAAAACGAACCAAAATATCCAGGATTTCTATTCAGATTCTCAATGGCCATAAAAATGTGCAACTTTTCTCTAATTTAACCGACCTTGTATCTCTTAGCGTTTCTAAGATAGCAATGGTGAGCATCGAAAAAAGCACCACCCTGTATAGAAATATTTATTCCATGGTTTATAAAACGCTGAATTTATTTATTTTGGCGCACTGTCAACCGCAAACTGGTTAACATAACCTTATATGAAACTTAAAAATAAACTAAGGATAAAGAATAGTACTATAAAAACTAACAATTCATAAATATCAGTGCTAGGGCGGAAACTATTCATCCCATCCTGGTATACCATAATTCAGTAAAATGTAGTTTGAATAATATTTACTTACGGAGGGTTATCACAGTTACGAGTTCTAAATTCCACACCCGTGCCGCAGGATCTTGAGCAGGTACCCCACGAACTCCATTCTCCCCAAGACCCATCTTGAGGATTATGCAAAACAGGATCCACAGTAATTCTTCGACTGTCGACTGGCTCGCAATAACCATTTATGCACCACTAAAATTGTTTAATTTAATTAATTTCATTTTACGATTGTAAGCAGTTTACTTGTAAATTTGTGACAATTGGTAATCTTTACTTTACTTCATGTAATATAATGTACCTAAGTTAATTTTATTAATGTTTAGATAACGAATTAAAGTAATATTTTTCTTCACAAGTATATGAAAAATACCACATTAATATGTTTTTGTCCATGAAAATTATCGTATTTAATTCAGGGTGACAGTTTGGCAGTTTTTTAAATTAAAGTTGAGCAATTTTTTAATATAAGATATACAAATAGTTTGGGTTGTAAAATGCATTACCAATTATTCCAAAACAGAGAAGAAGTCGGTGTTTTTTATTTTTATTTAAAAGATTAATACACTAAAACGTATTTTACAGCACTTTGGACAATTACGACGCTTCTCATTATTATATGTAGGGGAAACCGGGGATAAAAGTAACATTTTTTTGTTTTTATTTAATTTATCATAGATTATTACAAATTTTTTACATCCAAATTGGTTTAATGATAGATTGGACATTTGTGTTGCTTCCAAGATATTTATTTCGTGTGTTTCTTAAAGCAACTGTTAGAAAAAAAATTTTCTTTAGTAAGACAGCTGTTACTTTCAACCTCAACGTTGTGGCTAAAAGTAACAATGATTGGGGTAAGTTGTAACGGCAAAATAATTTACACAGCTCATAAGTAGTCGGTAAATATATTAGTATTCATCAACAAAATTAATATTTTATTCAAAAATACACATTAGCAAAATGAATAAATTTTAAAAAAATGTATCTTCGGTACAATACAAAATGATAAGTGAACAGTATGGCATACCAGGTAAAGGCGGTCCCAAATTATTTAATTTATACTGGATCATAATAACTGTTTGTTTTATTTTTTTAAAAATCTAACCGCTCTTTAAACTGACCGTCACTCATTAAATCAGTAAAAGAGGGTCAGGTTAAGTTGGGTTGGTTAAAGCTTTGTTTATATTAAGTTATAAATATTAAGGTAATAAAATAAAAACAATGGCGGCTGGTAGGAAAACCTAAAGTACCAGATCTTACCAATTTACATAGGTTTTATAATTTAAAATGCTTTTTAAGAAATGATTTAGCTTTACATTCATTTCCATCATTAAACCGATATTATATACTGAGTTTTATAATTTAATAATTTGGGACTGCAGTTACCAGGTTTGCCAAGATTATAAGTACATATTTAAAAATGTGAATCAAAAAGATACAACAAACTGGAAAATTATTCCGACAACTCTTGTATATTCTCATCTACGAAGAAAGCCACCAATTATGTGCTAAGAGTGAACATTTGCAAGTGAAAACATTAATTGGGGTTGGTTGTAACACTTTGTTACTTTTGACCCCAAGTGTACACAAAAAATTTTTCAGGGAATCCACAATTAACCACGATTCTAACGTCAAATTGTATTGCATCCAACAATAGCCAACTAAATTTAGAACAAAATAATATAGGTACTTTTTTGTTCCTATTTTAGAGATCGCCTAAAAGTTACTCGACGGATGAGACAACGCAGTAACTTTTAGGCGGAAAATAGTGACTCTGGCTGGCAAAAAGTTAACCTCTATGACAGATGAAAACTAGCAATGTAGGTAGGGAGCTGGATGTAACTTAACATTGCAAAAGCGTTTAGGGCGATATAAAACAAAAATTAAAGAAACTATAGGCACTGTTACAACCTACCCGTGTTACTTTTATCCCCGGTCTCCCCTATTCTAATTGGACTTCGATAAAAGGATTTAATCGATTGGATTTACAAAAAAACCTGCTCAACTTCGTCTCGGCATTTTTCACAATGAACGAAAACCCAGTACTGATTCAAAAATCATCTTGTTTTTGTACCTCTGAACGCAACGTCAGGAATATATTTATTTCTTTCACTATCCATATATGCATAACACTAAGTTTAACATCAAACGGTTTCTACAACTTGCACGAAATTCTTTTCAAAATTCCTTTATCGTAGTATGTATTAACATATAGGTATAAATTTTAATATCAGGAAAATATTTATGTAGATACATGGAATTTGTCATTTTACTTATGTAATCAATTTCTTGTGTCGCTTTTGTGTCGTTAAAGAGCCAGAAAATATCCAACGATAAATAAATATATACATTTAAAAAACGTAAAATTGCATGTAAAAATAGAAACCAGGTAATATTTGAAAGACGTATTTTTGTATGCAAAATAATCTAAAAGATGTAGTTTCACATTATAGAGTAAGTAAGTAATCATTTAAATTTGACACAAAAGTGTTAATAATTCGTGTTAGATTCTCAAGTGCCGGGGCGGATCTACATAGGGACTAATAGGGCTTAAGCCCTGGGCCCCCTAGTGTCAAGGGCCCACAAAAATTGAATTATTATCATAAATTTCTAATAGTTTTTCATAAACAATGAGCACTTATCGTATAGTAAAAATAGTTAATATTAATAATATATAATAATAATGATATATAAGACACTAGCTGATTGACCCGACGTTGCACGGGTGATTACAATCCTCTTTTATCAACCACAGACTACTCGCGCTCGGCGCTCGCGCTCGGCGGCCGTTCCCAGATTATCAATCACATACTACTCGCACTGCGCGCTGGCGCTCGGCGGACGTTTCCGACCGTTCTTTATACGACGTTTAATCCGTTAGGTCATAAATAGTAACTGTGCAAAATTTGGTCCCGATCAGTCAACGGGTCTAGGATTCTATAGCGAACAAACAAACAAACAAATACACAAACAAACATACAAGTTTTTTTTTATATAGATAATGTTATTAAAAATGAATTTTAAACTCCAATTTAAAGATTCTTAATCTAACAAAAAAATAGGGCCCCATTGGACTTCAATAAGCAAGCCTTAGGCCCTGAAAAACCTAGATCCGCCCCTGCTCAAATGCATAAATATGAAGGAAATTCTGTACTTAAAACCATTCACAGTTTACAGTCTTAACATTAACACTACTAAAAGATAAATTACAATTACAAAAATGGTTCATAGTGCTGACTGCATTTTCCTCTTAAACTATTATAGATTCACACCTACGGATAATAAAAGCACGTATATTATGTAGCTGTTCCGGCCTTAAATGAACTTCTGCAGCAGCTACATGAGTTTCATTTATTACATAATCGCGATTTGGAATTGCAACAGAATACATTTTTTGCTTCATGCAACATCAAACGCTAAAGGAGTTAAGTCAGGTGAACGAGGTGGTCATGCAATTGAATCCCCGCGTCTAATATAACCTTGAGGATATTCGCTATTCAACCAAGTTGTTACTGGTAAGTCTGGACGTAGGTACATTGTGAATAACAGTCCCAGCATGCTAAAACCACTTCATACTACGCAATGCCAATGGCAATTCTTTAAATAAAAAATTTCTTCGTAACTTTTAAAATATTTAGTTAAAGTATTAATCAGCTAAACAAATCAAACAACAATAATGTGTCTTGAAATAATTATTTAATGGTATATTTATGTCCTGACCTAATAATAATTAATTGATTAACAATGGCGAAGCATTTTTCATAAAAAAAAAGTACAACAACATCCTAAAATTCCAATAAAATGTGCTATTCGTAACAACGCTAATCAGTACTGTGTATTGATTATCTATCAGTAATGAAAGGATTTTTTACCTTATCGAAACCACATTCTGTTCCCTCGAGCGGAGGTCCCTTTTTCGTTTTACACACAAGTGGAGATTTGACGTGACCACACCACAAATGAGAACAAGGTTCATTAATATCAAAAGCCCTACAAAGCTCGAAACTGCAAAATAAAAACCCTCATTGTTGAAGCACACTCAAAGAAGTAAAATGATTTTACGAAGTCACCGTTCAATAAATCACTAAAGTAATTTAATGAAAGTAACTTATTTACGTCATACCCGTCTCCAAACTCCATACGACACTGTTCATCCATGCTGAAAGAAGCTTGTATCGTGGCATTCAATATAGTTTCACCTTGTCCTGACGGAGAATTCTCTAAACACGTCCATTTACTGAAAATAGACTTTAGTGAAGCGTATAAAATGAAAATCGCAAACATGCAAAAGCATACAATTTAGCAAACATTCCTTTAACAGTAAATTAAATTGAAGTAAATACCGAATAAACTTCGAACTTCCAAGAAATTTTCGCTTCAAATAACAAAACGCAAATATGTAATCGTTTAGAAAGTGCATTTATAAAATGCGAATATTTTCGAAACTTTCAGACAATGATTGAGGTGGATAATAATTCTTTAAAGTTTGCGCTCCGCTGTAATATTAAATTTGCTCTATTTGGAATGCTGTACCTAATCAAACAAAATTAATTATTCTCAGTAACGTCCATTACTCTTTGGCATTTTCAGAGTTACGCAGGTAATCAAGCAGAATTAATATTTGTTGAGCACGATCTAATTTTAAATTAGATTTGTTTTTGCAAAAGAACGCCTTTAACAGAAAAATTTAAATGCGATTTTCCTTTACACTTAAACATTTTATTGGTTTATGTTACGGGTCTGAAGAAGTTTAGTTATTTCAAATATTTCCTTAATGTGTTCTTCTTCCCAGTGGAGAACCAAGAATGGTCAATACCCAGGATGGACACTCCCCAATTTTGTTGACAAATAGCTAAGTTGGGCTGGCGCGGAGAAAAACTATTAATGATAATAGTATATCCCCATAGCGCTCTTAGGTACCCTGGCAACCAGGGAGGACCACCCCCTTCGTCCCCCGTTTAGTAAGCCTATGCTTATTCTTATTTTTCTTTTTTTAAATAATAAGCTTAAAGCCTGTTCTTTTGCAGAGTATATTTTGTTTTTCCAGTTTTTCTGTGGTGTTTCCACACTTCGTCTATCGCGGAATGATTTTTTTCTTGTTACTTTTACTATTCTATTGCTTTCCAATCGATCAGCCTAAGCGTGCAATGCTCTTCTTTGTTGTACCCACTCAGTTATTGGTTGTATATGTTTGGTTTCTTGTTTTGTTCCATATTTTTCTAAGCGTTTTCATCTCGGTTGTCCCAAGCCATTGTTCTGTTCGTGCTGTATTCTGTATTAAATAAGTTCGGAAGAAAGAATTGGACTTTTTTAAAAACATGTTTAAATCACGAAAAATGTTACACTTTGCTAGACGTAGGCAATAAACAAACGATTAAAATAACACAAAAAAGTTAATGTAACATTTAAAATGCTAAACGAAACAAAAATACTCAAGATAAACCCAAATATATAACTGTTGAAATATGGCGGATATACCTTTAATTACGAACTGACTAGATTATACTGTTTCAAATGTTCTTTATTTTTTTAAAAATAATTGTTGCTTGCATTATACTAAACTTGAGAACCGATTATTGCCATTGTGTAAAACTTCTGATACCTGTTTAAGTTTGCGTGGTTAACTCAACACCCGGCACAAATCTTATTCTTCTGGTTTTATTTAACGTTACTTGCTTTATTTGTTTTTGTTACTAACAATCTACTCACCTAGCTTTCTTTTTAAATTCATTCCTTGAGCACTCAGACCAGCTAAACTTGTGAAAAGTCGCTGCCACCATTGGAGCCATAACACTTCCTTCAAGAGCCTCGTCTCCGCAATTATTACCCAATTTTTTGTCCCCATCATGACTTAAACCTAAACTATTAATACGCAATTAAGCATACTCTAGAAGCTCGCAGAATTTACACACTTACATATGAGCCATTTCATGTGCAATAATAAAAGCACTTGTCAGTCCTTCGTCTCTATTCAAAGCACAGCTTCTTTTGGGATCACAAACTCCACCTACCGGAGCATAACCAGATGGTCCGCCTATATCCAACCGCGTCAACCAAACAGCTACATCGTGATGAGCTTCACCAGGAGATAACCCGATGTGCAGTCTTTTGTTCCACATATTCACATTTTCCAACGACTTTTTCGCATTACCAGGACGAATCACAGACTGCTTCGTATTCTCGTACAGCAACAAACGAGTTAACACCAACTGCATGTTAGCTTCTAAAGAAGGATCTTGATAAATAGCGCTCACCTCAAAAAATTATTTGCAAATTAAAATAAAAAATAAAGTTAAAACAAAGGTTATCATTATTTAATTTCAGTCGAAAAGCTATTTAACTTTCCGTCCGTTAACTTCGCTTAAAAGATATTTATAAGACGATTACGTCGCAAAACTCATCAAAAGTTTCTCAAAACAAATCCTACTTGAAAAACGTCTCGAGTTAAAAAGATGAAAATGTTTACTCACTATGTTCATCAGCGCTAAAACGTACTGTTCCACAGCCTTGCGTCCATGAAATGCAATAACGGTGTGATCCACAGCTATCGCGATTTCTAACCATCGCTCGGGGAGAACACTGACTTTGCCACCCCTTCTGGCTATACAAATATGAAAGCACAAAACTTTAACAGTGCTTAAATTATGTCTCCTTTTAAATTGTAAAAATTAATTACTTTTTTATTTTTTAATTTATCTTGAACTTGTTTTGGACACAGACAATTATAAATATTTACTTTCACAATGCGCCATTTAAATAAGGACTTACGCATAGTCAACAAATCGTTTATAAAGATTAAGAATAACGAAAGTTTCATACAAAAGTTCTTTGTGGTCATTTACTACATAACCTTCAATTATTTTCAACTATACACAGTGTTTTGTTTTTGCGCGCCGACACGTCACTTTATTTTTTAAATATAACATCCGGTATATTTTATAATTTTTAGAAGTAAAATTGAAGTCTCTTTCCAAAAATATATAGGTTTTATGAATCAAAAATCAGTCGTTTTAGAGTTATTTAAGTTTTTATATAAATATTGACGGAAACAGGAGTCTATAATGATATTTTACAACTTGGCTATGTCAAAACAAATTTCTTTGTTGTAGGATAATAGCGTCATAGAGATTTTTGACTGGTACATATACATATATACTAACGAAACAAGGAATCCAGTTTCAAACGACCATTAAAAATACGCGCCGACGACGATATTTCGCGATTTTTGGCGCGCGCGCGTATCCGGGGCCGCTCTTTCGATCGCGCGCGCTTCCAAGTCCGGCAATGGTCTTCCGGAGAAGCCATCGAGGAAAACGTGCGAAAATTTTACACGCAACATTTAAATCGGGTCGTCGGGAGCGAGAATTTCGTCAAAATTTGACAATATGACATGTTGACGTGAACTTTGAACGCTCGAACCTTCTCCGATTCAACCTTTTCGCGCATGTGTCGTACCGATTCGGATTCGTCTCGCTCTCCCCGACAAGTACGTACCAAACAATCCCACTTTCGAGTCGAAATCGGACCACGAACGAGAAAAAGCGCAGGCGCGCGCACGCGCTACATACTAACGAAATAAGGAATCGAGTTTCAAACGACCATTTAAAATACGCGCCGACGGCGATAATTCGCGATTTTTGGCGTGCGGACGTATCCGGGGCCGGTCTTTCGATTGTGCCCGCTCCCGAGTCCGGCAATGGTCTTCCGGAGAAGCCATCGAGGAAAACGTGCGAAATTCTTACACGCAACATTTAAATCGGGTCGTCGGGAGCGGGAATTTCGTCAAAATTTGACAATTTGACAATTCGACGTGACCTTTGAAAGCTCGAACTTTCTCCGATTCGATCTTTTCGCACATTTGTCGTACCGATTCGGATTCGTCTCGCCCTCCCCGACAAGTACGTACCAAACAATCCCACTTTCGAGTCGAATTCGGACCACGAACGAGAAAAAGCGCAGGCGCGCGCACGCGCGACATACTAACGAAATAAGGAATCGAGTTTAAAACTACGATTTAAAATACGCGCGGACGGCGATAATTCGCGATTTTTGGCGTGCGGACGTATCCGGGGCCGATCTTTTGATTGCGGCCGCTCCCGAGTCCAGGAGAGGTCGTCCGGAAGTAAAATTCAGACCGCGAACGAGAAAAAGCGCAGGCGCGCGCACGCACTATATACTAACGAACGTCGAATTTCTTTGACGGGTCGTATAAAGGATCGACTTTTAATATGTGCACGCTCCGGACCTCGGAAAAAATCGTTTGCAAACGTAATTAACTAAAACGTGCAAAATGTTTCGTATTTACGTCGCGCGCGCCCGCACTATACACTAACGAACGTCGAGAGCCTTTTTTCAAAAAGCGATTAAAAATGCACAGAGGCGCGTTTTTTTTGTCAAGTCGTATAGAGTATAGAGGATCGAATTTTAATATGTGCACGCTCCGGACCTTAAATATAATCGTTTGCAAACGTTATTAAGTAAAACGTGCCAAAATGTTCGTACATACATGATGAAAGCGTCGTCGCGCGCACGCACTGTCAAACTTTGACAGAATAATGTAAACGCTCAGACCTTCTCCACTGTAGCTTTATGTTCATGTATCATACCAAATCGGTATCGCCTCGCTCTCCACTAAACATACATACGAAACAATCCCAGTTTCATGTTGAATTCAGAATATGAAAATACGATGATACTGTCAAAAAATTTCATATGTAACCTACAAATTGAATTATGTCAAAAGACAGTACTGTCAAACTGACAGCATAACCTAGAAATTGAAGTATGTCAATACTGTCAAACTGACAGCATAACTTAGAAATTGAATTATGTCAATACTGTCAAACTGACACCATAACCTACAAATTGAAGTATCACTGTTAAACTTTGACAACATTCTATTATTATATATGTAATTTCAAACTCCATGCAACGGACCGTGATAGCCGGGTGGGTCCGATACGCGTTCACAACGCAGCGTCTGCGGTTCGAATCCGGGTGCGGGCAAAAAGAGAATTTTCCGCGAAATTTTCTGTCCGACGGTACGTGCGTGCGACACGAGTTGTTCGGGTAGCGATTATATAGGATTTGAAACAGGGTCCGGGTGCGCATTGCGTAGTTGATTAAGATTAATCGAAATTAAAAAGCATCTTTAGTATAATTGAATTTGGAAAACATTAGGTACAAGCTGTGAACGATGTATCTCTGGAACGGAGCCACCCAGACATGGGGGGCTTTGCAGCAAACGAAAGGTAGTTTAATACGAATTTTAATTAATAGCTTAATAGAAGTTAATAGCGGTAAAGTAGCCCCGAAGGGGCTACGGAATCGCTAGTTAAACTACTAAAATAATAGAGAGGGTGTTCCTTATGACCGGTCCATTAGGTCAAACTTCAAACACGAATAAGTCAAGTTTTTTAAATGTAACACCTTATATATTTTTAAACTTTCGTATTGAAAATAATTATCTTCATAAACTATTGAAGGTCAATTATGTTTAATATCGGTATTTCTCAACTTATTGCGGTTTTCTTGATACTTTACGGATACAAACACAATATTTAATAGAATTTAACCAGTTGGCTTTGCAAATATCTCGAAAATTTGTTTTAAATGTCAAATACAATTATATTCTGATCCTTAAACCGACTGATTGGCCAGATTATAAATAAATGAAAAAAAAAACTATTGAAGGTTAGTTATGTTGAAACTTGTTATATGTGAAATATTAGTCGTTGGAAGGCCCAGCTTATGTATTTGCAGTATAGTAACGAATAAAAACTTTTAAAAATCCTAAAAAAATGTGAAGAGAGAGTTAAACAAAAACGTGTTTGGAGGATACCTTAACGATCAATTTAATTGAAAGTATGTTAAGCAAAATAAGTAACCAATTATCTCTTCGGGTCTAACAGGTCCAGTTTAGCATCCTAGAGAGTTAAAATAATTTCTCAGAACGTTTTAACCGTGTAAGCTTGAGGCTAACAGGTAAAAAGTTGCTTTAAAAAATTTAAAACTCTAAATTCTATTGGTATAACTGCAAAAATGTAAACTTTTTTTGCAGGATTTATTAAAAGATAACATTAATTCTTTCGTCTGAAATTGTCTTTCATTTTATGTTATAATATAGTGCAATAAAATCTGTTCAAAAAAAGTTAAACTTAACAAAAGTATACAAATTTCTAATATTATAATTTCAGATTTTTATCAAATCGCATTTAATCATTTTACTTTATTAATTACATTAAGCTGCCTCATAATAACGTTAAAAAACTTTCCGTTGATAACAACTTAGTATAAGTTTAAAATAGTTTGTGATCATTGATATCTAAGAGATTTTATTGAACACATTAAGTTTAAGGTTCTGAACTTTCCAAATTGAACATAAATTAAATAAAAGTACACTCAGTGCACCGAACTGTAAATCCAATTACTTACTACCTCCCAACTTAATAAAAGAGGCAACTGCAATTTCTCTGCACTAACCGCGCACAATGTCCCTCTATTAACTCCTGCTAATTTAAAACTTCTAGAAATGCTTTTCATTAAATAGCGTTTTCATTTTACTATGAACTTACGAATATAAAATAAAACAATAATTTTAATTAGAAATACGACGCTAATGACGTCAATCTATATTAAATTATTAATGTATGCATGTTCGATGTTACCTTCAAGGTTTGTGGGTAAGTGTGCTTTAAAAAAAATTATACTATCATTTTTTAATAATACCATGCTGAAAACGTCAGATTATAATTTATATAACCAAAAGGATACTGCATAGAAAACAAAATTACGAAATTTAATGTTTTGCTTTAATAAGTTACTTGACCACTTTCCAAGACATCTGAATATTGCTACGTGTTGAGCTTAATTACATGTAACGTTTTTCTCAGTCAACCGAATCTCTATCTTTTATAATAAGCGAGATTCCCACAGTGGCCATAATGATGTAGTGCACCAAGTTATTACCACTTTTCCAGAACATCTGAATATTGCTACGTGTTGAGCTTAATTACTTGTAATTTTTTTCTCATTAAACCGAATCTTTATCTTTTATAATAAGCGAGATTTTCACAGTGGTCATAATAAAATGATACACCAACTTATTATCACTAAGATTTTAGTTATGTTCGTAGTTAAATTGTAATTCCTCGCCATGTTATTTATTCTTTTATTCGATAATATAATTTTAACATGATAACGACAGTGCCATTTAACAAATTGTATTGGTTTCTCCAGAATTAATTTTATAAAGCGGTTGACTCTAATAAGCACAATAAGCGGCACTTACTGTAATTGTTAAATAGATTTTAATCGATTTACATATCATAATTACTGTCTCAGATGATTGCATTGATACTAACTTGCTTTGTAACAAAAATGGAATTTCCGTTGTTAAGTATTAACGCTTGCTTATATACCATCTATCTAGTTGTAAAGCTAGCAAGTAGAATTATAAACAGAATAAATTACAATCGCTTTTAAATATATTTATTGGTCATCAATCACTCACTGATACAATATTGATAATTTTCAGACAATTACACATTGTTAACGTCAGCTAAATTATCAATTAAAAAGTAATAAATCATTTTTTCCAGATATTCCACACACCATTGCTAACAAATTTGACAAAAAAACTTATTAAATAGTTTTTTAAACATTCCCATGTCTATTTAAGTTTGTATCAAAGATCAGATTTACGTAAAACTAAAAGGATTTCATATTAAGATATCACAGTATTTGAAATTTTCTTTGCTTGTATTTATTACAGTATTATTATAGTACATAATTATGTTGTTGTATACTACGAACATAGCAAGTCAATAACTGACGAAACTTTCATAACTTAATTACGGGGTGGATATTTCCGGTACCAAACATTATAAGAAACCTTTTAATAAGAATCTCAAACATTAAACAACAGCTTGCGTGCTAGTAACAAACCATATCTAAGTTTTACAAAACAACTAAAGGTACAAAACATGACTTTCTTAATAATTAATAAGACCAAAATAATGGCCTTTAAAGAACTCAAGCAAATTGGATTTAAATAAGAGCTCGACCAAACTGTAGATCAAGTGAACTCGTTCAATTTCCTAGGCGATAAAATATCACTATATGAGGAAAACGATATTCTATAGAAAATAGTGTAGTTTAACTGCGTTAACGGAACATTCAGCTGACGTTAAAGAACAAAGCTAGCCAATTCACTAAAGTAAACTTCTGTAAAACAATATTTTATTCTTGAGGCCAAGACATAATGGTTGAAACGTCAACTACTTCTAAATATAGAAGACGCGGTTCCAAACCCGGAAACCAAGATTGTATTCTGTAAAACAATATCAATAAGAATTACAATCTATGGCAGTGAGACTTGTACAAAAACAAAAAGAAACGAACAATGGATAAAAAGTGCAGAAATGAAATCCCTAGACCAGTGGCAGGGTACAAAAAGTAATAAATACACACATAAAGTTTAAGTGAATAACTAAAGAAATATAGAACAGTAGGTATGGGTAAATTATCTAAGAAAAATCTACAAGTCCATAGCAAATGTGTCAATGTAAACACAAAGGAAGTAGAAACGAAGACAAACCGAGAAAAAGATAGAAAAAGCAGAAAAAATAATGACGTAAAGTGCATATTTTCACATATTTTTAAAATTGCATATGTTAATAAAATTTTAATTGATAACATAAAAACCTTATATGACGTCCGTAAAAGATAAAAAAGTTGACTAACGCATTTCAAAAATTAAGGAGGCTTGGTTAATTTTAACGTCAGTTGATATAGAACCTAAGATCATAAAATTTCGGGTATCTAAGACTGAAAGTGAAACTAAGAAAATAAATTTTAATAGAAATCGAAAAATATAAAAATATACAGGGCATTCTATTTAAAATTTCAAACCGGAACGTTTAGCTACTAAATTTGTTTGTAATATCTTTAATAGTATTCTAGATATTTATATGTTTCAGTACTTTTGCTCAGCACTTTATTTATAGCCTATAACATAACTGACCAACGGTGCTTCTTTTAGAGACAGTCGTTATCGATGCAATTTTATTTATCTATAGCTAAATAATTTTTATAACGTACAACATCAGATTAGCATCAAACCCATTCTTTATTAATACCTAAACTCAAATTAGTATTATAAATAAATATTCCTATCGTATTGTAATAATAAATTTGAGAGCTACATTTTTCTAGTACGCTAAACGCACTCAAGTACTAGTAGCAATCCAATAGATACATAGATCCATTATGTTTCTTTATTCTGTGAACGATGACTGTTAGAAAATTTTCATCCCATGCAATGTTATTTTTGTGAAGTAAGTGCTTTGCAAGTACTTCAATTAACAAAAGTACTTAAACTGAGTATGCTGACGCACTATTATATTGAACTGATATGATTAATAAGTGTTTCTATTCAGTGCAACTGAATTGTATTGCTGCGTATTTGTACAAAGTGTGCCGATAATGAGCCCACAACAAAACTCTCCTTCGATTAAATTTAATTAACTTAATTAATTTTGCTTAATTTCAGAATCACGCATATTTTTTATATTTCGTGTTTTCCGGTCATAAAATTTAAAGATTTTGAACCTGAGAATGGTCAATCGTAGACTTCAGGTCCGTCAAGTTGGAGCTACAACATAACAAAAAACAAAAACTTTTAACGTCATAATTTTTTGCTCATTTTTTGCTAATTTTTGCTATACTTTTTAAATTTTTTGCTGGTCTCTAATAGGAGATAATTAAAAAAAAAAGAATTGTAACTCCAACTTTACGCTGAGTTACATTTGCTAAAAAGTCAAAATGTTTTTAGGTCATAATTTTTTGCTCATTTTTTGCTAATTTTTGCTGTACTTTTTAAATTTTTTGCTGGTCTCTAATGGGAGATAATTAAAAAAAAAGAATTGTAGCTCCAACTTTACGCTGAGTTACATTTGCTAAAAAGTCAAAATGTTTTTATGTCACCATTTTTTGCTCATTTTTTGCTAATTTTTGCTGTACTTTTTAAATTTTTTGCTGGGAGATGATTGAAAATATTAATATGGGAAACTTTTAGTAAGCATAAACAATCTACCAAATATCATTCTCCTACATTTATCTAAATTTGAGAAATAAAATAAAAACCTAATTTTACCCCCTTTATAGTAATCCCGATTCCACAGGTACATAGGCGTGGCCTCAGATCTGCGCGAATTGACGGTACCAGTGGCGTAGCAATGGGTAGCGAATTGAGCTATTCTACACTTCGACTAACACACGAACGATAATGGACGGCACTGAACAGTGGGCATCACCTCGTTGAACGTAATAGACTCGCCCGCTTATTTTTAGCGTTCTGCGCATTATGGCGTATGTGTACCTGTGGAATCGGGATTACTATAGGGGGGTGTAACTCGGAAAGAAATGTATGTAAAAGACTCCCTTTAATTTTCGATAAGAAATGACCTCCCAAATTTTTTCGCAATATTTAAGAAACACCCTGCATATTTGTTGCAAAAAATAACCGAGATATAGCTTATTATGTAAAAATTTCCTTATTAATGTTTGCAATGATTTCGTAAACAAGTGATGTTTGCAATTATTAAACAACTAACCGTCATTTCCAATAAATTCTGCAGTGGCCGCTACGTATCTCTTCTGTTTTAATAAATAAAGAAGTTACAGTAAATTTTTAAATATGATGATATTTAATTTTTCGTCTGTAAAGACAAAATGGAAAGCGATATAAAATATCTGATTACATAGACATCTTTTGTTCAGATCATCTGAACATTTTTTCTTATTTCATTAATATTTAAATTGTATTTCAAATACTTTTAATATTTCAATTTTAATTCAATTACTTAACTTAATATCACATTTCATTTCCTGCAGTGACCACACGTGCCGACAAACATCTTACTTTGCAATTTGCTACATGTGCGAATCGATTACCTGGCGATTTCACAATTAGTAAATTGCAAAGTAAGGTAATATACAAACTTAAAGTCCATTAGGAATATTTTTTATGTAATTTTTAATGTTTATTCAGCATGTATTTTTTGTATATAAACCGTTAATTATTTATAATAATGTAGTACAGATTAATAGTCTTACTCAATCAACAACTACCTAAGCCACAATTATAGGGGTGTGAGGCTGCACTCCAACACACTATTACAAGTTACCATCTACCTAAGCCACAATTATAGGGGTGTGAGGCTGCACTCCAACACACACACAACACTTACACACTTACACATCCGCACTTTATACAAAATACACTACACTACAAATTTACACCAGATCATCAGCATCTGGCCGTAAACATTGGTCCTTCGAGTAAACCTTGAATCAGCCCTGGTGGAGTCCACACCGTCTGCATAGAAACCAATCCTGGTGGAATCCACACCGTCGTCAACCTTGAATCAACCCTGGTGGAGTCCACACCGTCGTCGACCACATAAAAACCAATCCTGGTGGAGTCCACGCCATTGCAAGCTTCCTAAAGCCTTGCTGGTGAAACAAGCTGGTGGAGCACACGCCCTCGTCAGTAATCTACGTCCAAATAACCTGGTGGAGCACACGCCTTCGTCAGTAGTCTACGTCCAAAATACCTGGTGGAGCACAGCCTTCGTCAGTAATCTACGTCCAAACAAGCTGGTGGAGCACAGCCTTCGTCAGTAATCTACGTCCATCAACCTGGTGGAACACACGCCAATTACCTAAATAAATTCCTTAACAACACCGAATCCATTATTGTCGGTAACACCTCTTACCATCATCCCCTCAGCCCAGAATAAAATCCAATCTTTAAAAAAAAACAAACAAACAAAACAAAATGGCGGAACAAAAAATCAAGGAGCAACGCCAACTGGGGGAAATGATTCAGAAGATGCTTTCAAATATGAAAAAAGATTCTGCAGCCCGGAAAACACCAGAATACCTCACAAGTCGCAAAACCATGCTCCAACAATACTGGGAGCAATTCGAAGGTGTTCACAATGAGCTACTCGATGAACTAACGTCGGAGCATCATTATTTCCAACAAAATTACTTCGGCCAAGTCAAACTGGTCTACGAAGAAGCCTCAGCCTACATCCAAGAGTGCATGCGACAAAAACCAATGTCACCAACTACCATACTTCAGGAAGAAAAACCAAAATCTTCCATAATTACCGATCAAGATCGACGAATACAGAGACAGCGCATCGAACTACAGCTGCTGTATAAAACAATAAACAACACCAAAGCTAGAACTAGCCAACTTCGAACCCAAATACACGTGCAATATAAAATTACAAATATAACCGAACAGTGGAAAGAAATTACAAACTTGCACAAAGATATAATGGTCAATGAAGCAGAATTCACTGACAGCTACTTCAGTACCAATTCCTACGAACAAGCTGAAGAAGATGTTGAACAAATCATTCAACAGCTTCACGAAGAGATAGGCAGTCAGTCTAAATCTCAAAACAACCATGATGACACCGCCCATGTATTCCTTCCCAGAATGACGCTTCCTACCTGTGAGGGAAATTATGAAACATGGACAACCTTCCACGACATCTTTCGGCAAGTCATCCACAACAACATAAAATTAGGAGATGCAGAAAAAATGCAATACTTAAAAACGCATCTAGGAGGAGAAGCAAGCAAACTGATCCAACACCTTGAAGCTTCCAACGCCAATTACAAAACTGCTTGGGACCTACTCGTTAACCGCTACAATAATAAAAGAATTTTGTTTACGAAATTCTTGGACAACATCCTAAGTCTTCCAGTAATGTCATATGAATCTGCTACTGGCATAAAACAGATTCATGACACAACCGTAGAGAGTCTACGAGCCATAAGTAACATGAACATCGAAACATCAACCTGGGGTCCAATAATCTCACATATAATCATTAAAAAACTAGACAAAGAAACAAACAAACTCTACGAACAATGCCTAACCACTCCAAGAAATATCCAAGACCTCGACGAATTACTGAAATTCCTAGAAAAAAGATTTCAATCGCTGGAAGCTCTCAACGAAAATAAGCAAAGGCCGGAAACAAGCAAACAAGTAAAGCCACAAGAACCCATAAAGAAAAGCTGGCCAATAAGAAGCTACTTCACCAATTCCATCCGTTGTTTCTATTGCAACAATGACCATAATATCAATCACTGTCCACAATTCAAGTCACTAAGTAGTGACCAACGCTACAAGTTTGTTAGACGTCAAAATATGTGTATCAATTGTCTGAACCATAATGACAATAGTAAATGCCACAGTCCAATAAGATGCCTAAAATGTAACAAATTCCATAACACTCTCCTACATTTTGAACCAAGAAAACCAATTTCCAGCACCGTCCATTATGTAACAAAATCCAAAACCCAAATGGGAACAACACCACTCCTTCCCACTCCAGAACAAGTCAAACCTGAAAAACTTGCCAGCCACATTGGCAAAAAGATCACAGGATTTGAACAAGATATACTCTTAGCCACGGCATATGTGAAAATAAAAAGCGCAAATGGTAATTTCGAATTGTTAAGAGCGTTGATAGATCCGGGGTCCCAGGCATCATTTATCACCGAAAATACAGCGTAATTGCTATCGTTACCAAGAATGAAGATTATGGCAGAAATCGCTGGTTTAGGAAAAAGCGAAGCTGGAACTTCTAAAAGCAAAATATTGGCACAAATTACTCCAAGGTTTTCTAGCAATTTCAAAATGAACAGCGAACTGCTAATCCTCCCAAATTTAACCGAAACGTTACCAAGAAGTTTCATCAAGGTCAATGATGAACAAAGATGGCAAAGCTGCATACTTGCTGATCCCACATACAACACACCAGGACCAATAGATATATTAATTGGTGTTAACCTCTACAAAGATATAATCTTAGAAGGCGTAATAAAATCCGACGATGGAATCTTGGCCCAGAAAACAGAACTTGGATGGATCCTTTCAGGTGCAGTGGAAACAATAAGACCTTCAAACGTAGAAATAGTCAGCATGGTAGCAAACATTGCTCAGGATGATCAATTAAGAAAACCTATGGAAACTGAAGTTAAAAAACTACAACTAATACCTTTAAAATCTGAGCAAGACAAACAATGCGAAGATATTTACCAAGACACATACAAAATCAACAAAAATGAAGAAGATCCAATACACGATCCTGCAAGGCCCATGCAAAATACTAGAGCACTATCGGTAGTAAAAAACATCCTTACGTTCATGATCATTCTTAGCGGATGTCTTCAGCTTGCTTATGCAAATTACACTATCAAAAATCCAGCACCAGGAATCTACATCGAAGATGTTGGTCACGCCAAAATAGACAGGGGAATATTTCGCCTGGGAGTCAACTTCTCCATATCAAACTTCCTATTGGATGAACAAATCATTAACGACACCGTCAATCAATTTAGTACGCTCTGTAATAAGGCAAAAAGTATTACAGAAGGTACACATTGTGACCAATTTATTCACCACATTAAAGAAAAACAACAAGAAATCGTATGGAACATGGCCAGCATACGCAGCATCTCCAACCATCGAACAAAGCGTGGAGTCCTGGGAAAACTGCTAACCGCAGTATTTGGTGTCAATGATGAAGTATACAGGGACATCGACAGTCTAGAGAAAAATCAAAACCAATTAATTCAAGCTTCAAACCATCAAGCAAAGTTAATGGTTGCCGCAATGTCATCAATGAACGAGACCGAAGTCAGAATATCCGAAAAGCTGGAGATCTTTCGAACCAAATTCAACCAAGGATTAAAAGCAATTAACGACATGCAAGTCTGGTACAAAGCTATTGATGTCAACAAATTAAACATTCACTTATTAACGACGTACCAACTGGCAACCAATTACCTTGAAGAATTGTCGCAAAAATACAATAAACTGTTAGATGCGAGTTTCAAGCGAGGACACCTATTCCAATTCCTGACTCCTTCCCAAGTCACAACCATTATTACAAAACTATCCCAAAAACTACCTTCAATCATGGTAATCCTACCTTCACCAATTTACAAGATGGATATTCGACAAAACACCGAAACAATTGAGATATTTGGCTTCTTCCATATCACCGAAATCACAAACTACGACGTCATCAAAGCAACTCCAATTCCCAGACAGTTGGACAATGGAACCTTCTTGAGTTTGGACATTTCACCTCAATTTGTAGCAATAGACTACTATCATCAAAAATACTTTGAAATTCCAGACAATAAATTTGAAGCAAGTATCCCTATCAACGACAATATTTATCTCTGTTCGCCAACCGTAGTAAGCAGCATCGAAAACAATCCTAACTGTGTTATCGACGAGCTTCATCAACGCTATGAAAAATCAAGTTGCACCTTACATCATCTGAAGATATCGAGTTTGGTATGGAAAGAATTATATATGGTCAACACGTGGTTGTATCTAACCAACAATCCAACCAGGGCAGCGGTCATATGCAACAGCATTCGTGAAGACATCATTCTCAACAACACTGGAATCATACAAATATCCCCAGAATGCATAATTGAAACCAAACGAAACACGTTACATCCAAAAACGTTTCGTTCCATACCAGTTCTGGCAACATACAACAAAAACATCTCACTTACAATAAATAGCACACTGCCAATAATACATTCAGTGGTGCCCATCATCGAACCAGAACCAGTGTTAAAATCTTCAGACAAAATGACAGCTGCCCTTCAAGAAGCCACCGATCTCCAACAGCAATTATGGAACAACCACTGGCACACCATCCATAATCGATCAACTGTAATAAGCAGTATAACTACAGTCGTCATCCTTGCAACGTGCATACTGGTGTACCACATTAGAAAAAGATGCAGGAATCAACAAACACGTTCTGGAGGAGCATCCGATCAACCTATCATTCCAGCTCCAGGATCCAGGACGGCTGCCCTACCCTTGGGCACGGCAGAGGACTTCCACCTACAGCCACTCAACCCGAGTCCCGGCAGTAATGTTCAGATCATCTGAACATTTTTTCTTATTTCATTAATATTTAAATTGTATTTCAAATACTTTTAATATTTCAATTTTAATTCAATTACTTAACTTAATATCACATTTCATTTCCTGCAGTGACCACACGTGCCGACAAACATCTTACTTTGCAATTTGCTACATGTGCGAATCGATTACCTGGCGATTTCACAATTAGTAAATTGCAAAGTAAGGTAATATACAAACTTAAAGTCCATTAGGAATATTTTTTATGTAATTTTTAATGTTTATTCAGCATGTATTTTTTGTATATAAACCGTTAATTATTTTTAATAAACTAGTACAGATTAATAGTCTTACTCAATCAACAACTACCTAAGCCACAATTATAGGGGTGTGAGGCTGCACTCCAACACACTATTACAAGTTACCATCTACCTAAGCCACAATTATAGGGGTGTGAGGCTGCACTCCAACACACACACAACACTTACACACTTACACATCCGCACTTTATACAAAATACACTACACTACAAATTTACACCAGATCATCAGCATCTGGCCGTAAACATCTTTTTTTCAAAAGAAATAGCCCAAAAGACTGATACCTATATGGGTCTAAAAACAACCGTTTTCATGAAAATTGCATTTTTATAAAAAAAATTGAGCGATACAGTATCTACTTTCAAAAAATTTCAACATTTAAAAATTTTAACAGGGCAGTAAAAATTCCTTTGGAATTTAGATTAAAATTAATTATTTAACACTTTGCACTAGCAAATTTTTTTAAATATTATACAGGGAGTTTTATACGTTTGGTCAAACTTGTGAAAGGGTAACATGGATAACTCAGTTTTCTTAAATACAACACACTATACTTTTTTACAGTCTTATAGAAAATTTAATTTTACTTCAAAAACATTCAACCTGTTTTTTAGCTAAAATTGATAGTTTTCGAGATATCGCGGTTTTATTGTTAATTATTATTACGCACCTTCTCAACACGTGAAAACCTATATTTTTGTGTAATAAATGTCAAATATAATTTATCATTTCGAGGCAAAATGTTTTATGTACAATATGAACCGCCCAATAAATTTGTAGACAGTTGATTAAAAATTGGGCATATGTTGTTTTTGCCAAGTTTCTACACTATATTTTACGTAAAAGTTAATGGTTCTGTACATAACGTAACAGGTTTATAACAACTGTAAATTGAACTTCGTTTGTTTGAGAAGTTTGTAATATGAAGAGGCCTTTGATGTGAAGCTTTGAGAAAATTACCGAACGAGAATCAACTTCTCTAATTCGACATAACGTTATGCTTCTTAGTAAAACACCTACCTATAATATTTTTCACAAAGTGTGAATAATAAGTAATGATATCATGAAAACCACCAACTTTTACCCAATATACCAACTTATCTTATTAGAAGAGGAGTATCTAGAATGGGACCAAAAAGTACATACTACAGGTTTGTTCAACCGGCGTTTAACGAAACAAAGGAATTACGCGGATGGCCTGATTTTGAATGTCAAATATAAAATCAATATGAAATTTAATTTGTGGAAAAACACTAAAAATTGTATAGGACTGTCAGCTCCGATAAAGAGCTGAATATTGCAATTTGGTCATTATGTCACGTCACTGATAGCCCGTACGGTCAGTTTATTACTACACAGTCTTGGGCTGTACCCCCTATCACCAAAAATTTTAATAATAAATGCATTTTAATAAGAACAAACTATTTTTCTATAGAAAAATCCGATTGCTATAAGAAACTGCTGTATATAAAATTCAAGTACTGATTGGTCAACAAAACACTCTGTCGTTAATAAAAACCTAATATAATGTGCTAATATAAAATGCTATATAAAATAACCCAATGCTATATACCGTGTGTCCAAAAGGAATGTAATATGCCATATATCAGTAAACATTCACTTTAGGGAAAAATGTTTTGAATAAAAGTTGTTTGGTACCTACTTAGTTTTCCACCATAAAACAAAATTTAAATATTTTTTTTTCGAATAACAAAAGCGCAATGAAAAACAATTGAGTTTTCATTCACTTTAGGGAAAAATGTTTTGAATAAAAGTTGTTTGGTACCTACTTAGTTTTCCACCATAAAACAAAATTTAAATATTTTTTTTTCGAATAACAAAAGCGCAATGAAAAACAATTGAGTTTTTTTAAATGGCAAGGTACCCCTATATTATACTTATTTAATAGAGTTTTTTTTTTCTTTTTAATAATGGGGTCACCTTAAAAATTAAGGTTATGCTAAGAGGCCGGAAAATTTTAAAGATCATATTAAAGACATTACACCTGAAATGGGAATATTATAAACGGGTTTAAAAACCGAGTTTATCATTGCCAAGCTGTAAATGGTTCACAGTTTGAACACTTATTGTAGATTTCCTCAAACAAATTTTGGTCTTATGAGGTTTTTGTTAGAGATAAATACTACTTAATCAATTAAAATAATTTTTGCGTTTTTCTCAAAATGTTGCTTAAGTAAGGGTACTAAAGTTTTGCATCATTGAAAAGAGAAAAAAATTCTCTATCAAATGAATATAATATAGGGGTACCTTGTCATTTAAAAAAATTTTTGTGTATGTCATTGCGCTTTTGTTATTCGAAAAAAAAATTTAATTTTGTCTTATGGTGGAAAACTAAGTACCAAACAACTTTTATTCAAAACATTTTTCCCTAAAAAGGATATTTACTGAGATATATAGCATATTCCATTCCTTTTGGACACACTGTATAATTATAAATTGCTTTTACAAAAATTAATAAGCTATAAAATATTTCTCTAGTTCAGCGCCCCTTACTATAAGACCAACTTTAGTCGTTGTTATTGCACGCTGCTATGGACGCTCTGTTTAAATGCTTAAGAAAGGAACCTATAAGAGGTTAATAAAAGCTTTGTTTAAGCTCTGAAGCAATTGCTTCTACATGTAACGTGTACAATTTTTTCTTAGTATTTATATTTGCTATTTAAATAAAATGCTATTACTTTGATACTTTTTGTACGTTTGGGTAATTTTTATGTAGTATTTAATTCCTACCCCATTTTAATTATCCTTTTATATAAACACATTGCAAACAGACACACAATTTAATATAGAAAACAATTAATAAATTATACAATTACAACTGTAGTAAAATTAAAAACAATGTTTCCGATTCTTTTAAGAGTTAATAATTAAAATCATTTTGATATGTCATTTTTTACTGCTGATTATTCCTTCAAAGTATTAGCAAAGTCTTAAGATAATATTTCAAATCGAGTTAATTGATACAGCTACGCATTAAATTTTAAAATACCTGTTTAAAATTAAACTCAAATCGACAAAGAAATGTCATATATCACAATTTGTCAGTTAATACTTTATATATATAATAGTTTTTTTGATAGAAAAAAGTAGAGAAAATGTCTTACCAATCATATTTGTTTCCCACGCTGTATCAAAGAAATAACCTACTTCATCCAAATTAAATTGCTCTCTCCACAGAACACGAGAATTATTACTGGTAGGTATTTGTTCTTCGTTTCGACTATCCTCACTAATTTCTATATCATTATTTGATAAATTACCTTCATTAATTTCTATTGTATCGCCGGTCAAATTGAAATACTCCCATTTCTGTTCGTTTTTGTGCGACTTATCGATAAAAGCATTTCTTTTGCGGCGAAGAAAATTTTGTGTAGGACTACTATACAGTATATGTGCGGGGCTAGATGACCGATTAAATGGTTCGATAAAATAAGAAACCCCAGGGACCTGAATAAATCCAGTTATCTCTGTTCCACATAATGTCATAGCTACCATAGATGTTGCCCTTAAACCCCGAATAAAGCCTCTTGTATAATCGCAACGCGGTAGTTTCTGTTTTACCGTAGAATCGCCAGAAACCCACTCGCCCTTCAGTTGAGGAGCTATCAGTAAATTATGGTTGATATTGAGTTCTAAGATCCAATCCCGTAGTTCAACGATTTTCAATTTTCTCCTTTCTTCGTAGTAAACATTGCTATTTATATCTCTACGCTGCCGTTGGAGTGAATCAAAAATACGTGGATGCACTACATCCGCACTCATTTGGGGATTTTCAGTTATAGAATTTATACTGTGGGGAGAGACTGAAAGAGCTGACACAAAAAACCGCACTAAAGTCACAATAATAACACACTGGATAATAATCCGACACATTGTGGACTTGTCTAAAGCAAACAAGCAACAAGTGACAGAACCAATTCCATTGCTCGTTACTTTTCAGACGACATTCAACACATGGCCATGAGTGTTTGGTCTTGTTAATTGTTGTTAATTGAATGAAATTATAGCACAATGTTATGTATGCACCATAATGCAGTAATCTTGATTAAATGTTACTTAAGCCTCAAATCATCAAATACTTGCCAATTTATATAAAATAAGATTTTGCAAATCATTCTGTTTTTAGGGGTGTATTGATTATACAGAGTCCTACACCTAACAGTAGAAGGACTCATGACTAAATAATAATAATAAAATTGATTATACAGTATTTTTTCCAAACAGCATCTTGGTCATAAATTAAAATTAAAATGTTACGAAATATTATTAAAAGTTGTTTAACGGTTGATCAATTTAAAGGATTTATATTGTATGTAGATATATAAAATTGTGTGTAATAAAAAAAGTAATATACATTGCAATTTTATTCAAATTCAGTTCCTTTTTTTAATATTTTTAGACTGTTTCATCAAGCTGTAAGTTTGGGTAACTTTGCTCCTTACATTACTTTTTACCTGACATTTTTTATTGTCATAAAAAGTTTTTAAAAAAATAGTAATTTCATGCGGTTTACTTACATGCTTCCAAAGAAAAAGGGACAAAGACAATTATTTACCATGCCGATTAGGAATTTTTCAAAATAAAATATTTGTTTTTGCCATTTTCAAAAATAATTGTTTCAAAAAAGTGCTTAGGGTTTACATAGTATAAATGCTCTACAAATAGGCGTTAAAATCAGATATAGCGTCCATAAGAAAAAATTTACCTGATGATGGTTTAAAATAAAGCGAAACGTCGCATGGAAAATATAATTGGGGATTTAGATTCCTTGCAAAAAGTGGCCATTAAAAAGTTTCTACAGAAGTGAAATTCGACATCAAATTAAAAAGTTACGGGCAAAAAACAAAAAATCAAATTATTAAGCACTTGAATATACAACTTTGCCCTAATTTAACCGAAGTCGTAACTATTAACGTTTATGAGATTCCCATAGTAGCCTTCGAAAAACGAGAACCCGTAGGTGTTGCAAAAAACAACCGAGATATGGCTAGTTTTGTAAAAATGTCTTTATCAAAGTTTGCCATGATTTCGTAAACAGGTGATGCTCGCAATTAAAAAACAAAAAATTTGTCATTTCCAACAAAATCTGCAGCGCCGCAACGTTTTTAGCATTTACGAAGTAAATTTCTAACACATTAAACTTCTCAAAGTGTTCAAGTTTAGCCACGTTCACAATACCACAATAAACAGTTATAAAATGCAAAACAAACACGGATTTGCTTAAAAGTTTAAAAATTAACTTGGATATGAGGTTTACCTGTTTGTTATTTGCAAATATTATTGTTTACGAAACATGACCAACTTTGATAGTAAAATTTTCGCAAATTAGTCATCTCGGTTATTTTTTTGCAACACATATAAAACTCTATATTTTTGAAAAGACAAAAAACGCTTTTTCAAATTAAGTGATGGCGAACTAAGGTTTTTATTTAAAAAAGTATAAGTTTACTTCACATATCGAAAGTCAAGGTCGCTAAAAAAAATCATGTTGTTTTTAACTTAAGCATTGAAATGTTAACCAAAAGACCCACATAACATTTTCTTCTATTTTAGGTAATAAGTAAAGAAGTACAGTCGAACTTCCATAACTCGAACTTCTATAAGTCAAACTTTTCTATATCTCGAATTTGTTCGCAAATTTTTGCATCAAGGTCGCATTTTACATACAATTTGGTTTCTATATCTCGAATTTCTCTAAGTAGAATTTTTCTATAACTCAAAGTAAAATTTGAGATTTTTGAAGACAGTGAACTTCCTAAACTCGAATTTTTGTAATTTTGTATTGTATTGTGTATTCCTCTTAATGTGCTAATGACCGGATTATCCCAGGTATGTAGGTACTCGTATTTATGCGCTAGGCTATATTTACTGTTAATCGCATTATATGTAGATCCTGTTTGGTATAATAATGGGGCTATAAATTAAAGAAATTTTAGAGTTTAAACTCATTGTTTCTTCTTACCTCTGCGTAACAATTGCTAATATGCGTCATTTTTTAAGCAAATATCTAATCAGTTTCTTCTTTTACTTTTAAGCTGTATTTTTGACCACCATGACACTAGTTTTTAATTTAAGTTACAAATGAAAACGCTTTGGCATTGGTAAGTTGTTAAATATTTATTTTAATAGTATTTTAGAGGACTTTGAAATAAGCACAGCTTTCCAGATGGTTGTAAAAATAAAAATTTACGTGTTGCATTTTATTTTCCCTGTAAAGCGATCGTTTTATGAATTTTTAGTATTAGGAATGTTTTATACGCAACGTAAACCGCTTTCATATGTTAATCCCGACGTCAATAAAACCAAATCTTGTTTGTTATAGTTTATTGCACGTATGTTTGCACTTATAGTTTATGTACGTATAATATCTTCATGCTAGAAACTTTTACGTCGGATCGTATATTCTAATCAATGACTGATCGTAAGAGTGGCTATTTTCAGAATAACCCAAGCAATTGTTAATGTACCTACATACCTACCATCTCAGCATAAATTTTTTTTAAATCATAATGCAAATTAAAATAAAGAAAAACATTAAATACTGATATTTATTTTTAAATAGGAATTAAGAAACTTTAATTTACGAACCTTACAGTAATTATTAGCAATAATAATTTCATTTAAAAAAAAAAAAACTATCAGCGGATGTTTCGACGTTGTTTTACAATATTCAAAAATGTATCTTGTGGGTTAGTTCCAGCAATGCATTTTGTACTAATTCATGTATTGATACATGAACTAGTATGAACTGATTTAAACAATTGACAAAAACTAATGCAATGTTTAAATCAAAAAAACAAAATTATGTACATCACTTTTTAACTAATTTTGAACGTACTTTAATACTTTTTATGTAAAATTTAAGATCAGTACCAAATTACACAAATGTATTTCAATTAGCCAACTTTGTACTTTTAAGATATCGCCACCTCGTATATTATAAAAAGTTAATGAAAACGTTTTTGTTTTACAAATGTTTATTTATAAATTATATGCCCATCGATAGAATATTTCTAGATTTTATTTTATATTGCCCATTCCTAATTCCTGTCACTTTTCTTAGACCTAATCATTTTCTTTACATGTATCTATATGAAAATGTATCTTCATTGTTTTCTCTTTTAATTAACAATCTGATCCAAGTCTAAATGTAGATTACGTATCATGTAATAGATCATGCTTCCGAGGACTCTGATGATCTTAATATCGTATTATCCTGCAGGCTTTAGGCGATGTGACATGTATTAATTACTATGGAAACGATCTGCAAAAGACCGCATAAAATTAGCACATGCTCTTACGGGTATGATCACTTACTTGGAAAGCATAACAGAACAATTATTTTATTTAAAATTGTTTTCTAGAATAAGTCAATAACATATCTAGTGTATAGTACCAAATTGTAAATAGATATAGTAAAATGTAAGTAAAAATCTAAACAAACTAAAAACGAAATGGGTTACTGTACAATTTAATTGCAATAAATTAGTTTCCCATCAATAGATTTACTAACAACCGAATAAAAAATGTTTTTTATGCGTCCGCCCAGAAAATCAGTTGTTTCCGATCAATTTTTAGGTTGGAAAATACTTCTTTACTGACCTAGGCCAGAAAGTAAGTGGTTGCCATGATAATAAGTTATCTATCGGCCTAGGCCGAAAAGTAGCTGGTTGGCAATTGCCATGGTGATGAGTTGTTTTGTTGATTTGCGCTGTCAAACAAGCGTCATTATACCACCAAGCGAGTTTTCGCCTGTAGTTTAAGTTATTGTTTAATTATGGATGGTGGCGATAGTGATTTTGGTGTCAGTGGCAGACGCAGAAGAAACATTGTACGTAACATAGCTGTAAAGTGTCTTTACTGGACTCGTATGATTTCAGGACTCGCCTACGACTCGTCCCAAAACTGTCTACTCGTCCAGTAAAGTACCACTTTCCAGTCTTGTTACGTATATAACTATTTTGTTTCTTCAACCGATTGTGTTACTTCTTCATTCGTTATTGTGGGCGTCCTATGTCGTCTGCTTCGTTACGCTAAAAGTCACTGTGTTCTCCGGATGTTGATACCCAGGTTTCCATACATGTTTTTCAAGGGTTGTTTAGGGTTACGTTTTACAGCTGGTTTTAGGTCCCGTGCAATTTTTATTAGTCTGCTACTGTCACCTCTGCTCGCATGCTCATTTAATTCTTTATTCCGTTTCTTTAGGAATCTCACTGTGTCACTAACACTTCGTTGTTGTCGTATGTTTTGTTATGAATTCAATCCAATTCTGATTTTCCAGCAATTGTTCTTAAAGTGCTAATTTCAGCTGTTCTTAAATTTGTTTCATTTAAGCGGTTCCTGCGCGGATCACAACTCCGAAAGTCATAGTCGATCTTACTACCGACCTATTAATTTTGGTCTGCTGTCTAATGTTAATTTTTTCTTGCATATCTCTAGGATCCGATTGCATAAAAGTTGAACCTGGGTTAACCCCAGGGTTAAACCACGTTAACCCTCGAACTAGACAAAATCACAGCATAGTTGACGTTGATGCCTAGTTTTGGGGATTAACTCGTATTTTACCACCAGTGTTACTTTGTGCAATCGGTCCTAAGATTTACCAGTATTCCTGATCCTTACTTTGTAATATGTTTTACCTCCTTTGTTGTACAGATACAACACTGATTTGGTTCCAAAGCCTTAGGAGTAACCATTTTGCCAGACCAACCGTAAAGCCATAGTTAGGTTAAAATTTAAGTACAGTAATTAAGAATCTTACAATATTGCTGTATCACTGCCAACAAGTGCTGTGTAAATAATGTAAATAAGAGCACCCTACACGCAACGCCATCTGTGGCCGTCCAGCAAACTAGTCTGGTAGCCAAGATAACTTCAAATGCCCTCTAGTAATTTTGTCCCGAATAAAGAAGGTGCCGAACTACCGGTTACCGAACTACCGGTTGCTGAAAAATCGGTGTACCTGTATTTTTATCACTCCCAGACATTTAAATGCCATTACCTACTTGTTTTAAAATCCCTTCCTTTTAATGGTTCTTTAGATATTGTGAAAATATAGCTTTGGTGTTGAATCTTTTCTCGACCTAAAGAATCCATGCAGTAGATACTGCCTCTTGCCTTAACCGTCCAATTGCCATGGAAAGTGCAAGCGAGTGCGAGATGCCGTTATTAAATATTGGATTTCTTACGTCTGTCTATTGATTTTAATAATGACGTGACATCAAGTTTTTTTATTGTTGTTTTTGTTATTTTTCCTGAAAATAAAGTATCACCTTCAGGTAACACTGGGCACTACGATAACGCTAGTCGCATAAATACTATACATTATCGTAGGCTATGAAACAAACGCAATTGCAAGTTTTATGTAATGTTTTTTTACAAAACACCATACAATATGCATAATTGTAATTGTATTTTTTTTTTAATTAAAAAGAAAAAAAATTTTACGGGTACAGCACAGGATGTGCTTATCAATGGCGGTTTTTCATATTGCAGCCAATAACCTCAACCTTTGAAATTCGCGATATGTAAGATTAGAATCGCCCATTTTTTTAAGCAACCAAACTTTTGACATGCAGTATTTATTTAAACCAAATGTAAAAAGTGGGAACCACCATTTTTTTCATCGCAAAGTATTATTGTTATAAACATAAAGTTATTGCTGAATTTCAAAAAGTCAATTGCGACTCATGCTCTCTGCAACCGTATTATTACGAGTATCTGCATTTTTTCCCCAAAACACACGCTTGTCCTTTGGTGTCATGTATCCTGTGAGAAATAAAATTAAAATGAACACTCAAAATTTATCTGTGGTGAGATATAACATGTGATATCTTTGCATAGCATAATAATTATTAATTTCTACAATAAATTTAACAATTTCATCTGTAAACAAAAATTCAAAACACTATTACATTGGTAAATTGTTCATCTTTACCTCCTCTTCCACTTGGCAAAAAAGAAGTGGTATTATAGAGCCATTTACTTATCGTATACGATTTTTTCTTCTTTTCTTTCGGCGACGTTTCGTCATCCAATGTGGCCTGTAATTCTTGGACCTTTTCAAATTTAAATAGATTACCTCAATCTGTCTCCTCACAATCAAAATCCCACTAACATTGTCTCTTTCCAATTCTTCAATTATTTCATATAATGTTAATTCAAAACAAATAAAAAATAACAAATGTCAACACTACGGACTTTAGTGTCCAATGTCACAGGTGACACATGCTTTCACTTGCATATTTCTCTTAAAACAAAAATTCCATAGTTGTAAAGATTGTTTACAATATACAGGGTGATTGATGAGGACCGGACATTAAAAATATATGAAGTATGAAAAAGGGTATTAATCTGAAATGTTGGTTATGACCATAATAGCATATGATCTGTTTAATGAAAATATTTTCAAGATGGCGACACTACCGGAAATACCGGAAGTTGACGTCTACTTTTTTATTTCAAATACAATGGTTTATTTTTTATTGTATTTTTGGATTTAGCACGTTATTAAGGAGGGACTTTTGATAACATTCTCCATACCTAAGGGCAGTCGTTTTTTAGATTTTTGGTATTTTCTGAAAATTGTCTGATTTTCATCGTGATGCTTAATATTATCTACTGCCGCCATTTTTGAAGCGAAAACGCTCATATTGAGACTATGCATAGAAGAAGCCTTGGAATTTATCCTGGAATTTCTGCAATCGATGCATTAGTTACAGGGTGTCCAAAATTTAATGTTTTTTTAATACAACTTAAATCCACTAAAACTCGTTTTTTTCAAAAACAATGCACATTTTTTTCCATTTTCTAATGCAAAATTAAATTCTGCATCAATCTGTTGCTACGTAAATGTAGTTTATTAATAAAAATTAAAATAAAGTAACTTATAATATATTTAATGAGCGATAGTTATGAAATATTTACATTATACATAATAAAGGTACAAATTATCAACATTATTGTTAAGTTTTCCACAATAGCAACGCGTTCTGCACCATTCCCCGAATTGCAGAAGGACGTTTCACAACAGGTAGTGCACGAATACAGCTTTGTCCTTTCTCCAATAACAACGCATACGGGATCACAGGATTTTGCACAATCTCTTTGAAGAAGCCACAATTTAGGTCTACCTGGCACGTCTTCGGTACTGCTTGACATGGAAATACGTTTAACCTGTATGAAAAATTGCCTAAGTTTATAATATCAAAGAGAAGAGTGGCAGTGTAATTATTACAGTGTAAATTTCGATATGAGTTTTTTAACAAACTAATATACAGGCTAATTCAAATTTTAAATACGTGATTTGGCTTATTATTACAGATAAACCGTAAATTTCAATCTGGCAAACTTAATTTAATCCTTTGAGATCTATTACTACTTCTATACATGGAATCAAAACGAGGACCATGAGCGAAAAATAAAAGCTTTTGAAAAAAATCTTGACTATAACAGTTTTATGCTCATTGTAAAGCATTACGTTTGCTAAACGTGTCCATTTTTGTTAAAGCGTGTTCGGCTGCAGAGCTGCGTGTACAATAAAACGATTATGCTTTCAGGTAAGTCGAAGGTAATAAGTTAATGCTGGTTAATAATATCAATAACTTTTATTATTCATTTAACAGTCAAATCAGCTAAGCCAAGTCGATTTAGTTTTTCCAACAATAACTTCATTATAAATATGGACAGGGGCGGACAGGCCCGCCGGGCAACCGGGCAAATGCCCGGTGGGCCGCTGGGTTCAAGGGCCGATGTCGGTGGCGTTAACACCAAATCATTTTCAAATCTAAATGAATTTTTCTACTACTATAATCAGCTTTATTTTACCAACTTAATAAAAAAATGCCGGGTGTTAGTGTTTTTTTTAGTGACTGATTACGTCAGCGCATAAATAAAAAACCCTAAGGTGTACGGTCGATGTCTGCTGAGACTGTTGACAGCATTTGGGGAGGCTACAGGCTACCAATAGTACCAATACAAGTTTCTTTATTTTTTGTTCAGTGTGAAAATTAAAGACAGATTAATGATTAATTAACCAAGTAGGTAAGTTTCGTTGTTAAATTATAAGTGATATAAGCTGAAGTTAGACTGGACACGTATCACTACATTTTTTAAAGATTATTGTGTTTGAATAAATTTTGGACATTATACGCATGCAGCATAAACTGCATTATTATTATAATATCCAAAATTTGTATTATTAATATGTACTTAATTAATTAAATGACTGTGAATATACATATATTTAGTTGGCTATTTTTAATCTTCTAATTATTTATAATTAATTATTAAATACATTTGTTTGGATACAAATTTCAATATGTACAGGGTGGCCTATTTTCGATGCCCATACAGTGTATCTCGGTTATTATCCAAGATAGAAAAAAACTAAGTACGTAGTCTTGATTTCTTTTTCGAGAGAAATTCATTACCGTAAACAGGTTTTTGATATCTTTTTTAATTTTCGAAATATAGCCAAAAACCGATTTTTGGCAATTTTCAAAAATGTTAAATATGTATCTTGCTTAAACGAAAAGATAGAGAAAAACTTTAAAGACATTTTTGGCATGGTTTTTTGTTCTTAATAAGATGGCGATATTTAATTTGTTTTTAATCATATAAATACCGATATATTACACCCAACTTTCTTATTTTAAATAGCAACCATAAGCAAATTATATATTTTTGAAAAGCGCAAATAATAAACTTTCGATTGATGTCAAAGCCAACTATGGTTGCCATTTAATATAAGAAAGGCGTAATATATCAATATTTGTATAAACAAAAAAAAATTAACATCGCTATCTTATTAAGGACAAAAAACTATGCAAAAAATGTCCTTAAAGTTTTTCTCGATCTTTTCGTTTAAGCGAGATATTTAACATTTTTGAAAACACCAAAAATGGTGTTAGATAGGTATATTTCGAGTATGAAAAAAGATATCATAAATGTTAAATATCTCGCTTAAAGAAAAAGATAGAGAAAAACTTAACAGATATTTTTTGCATAGTTTATTATCGTTAATAAAATAGCAATGTTCAATTTTTGTAACACATACAAATATTGATATATTACACCTAACTTTCTTATTTTAAATGGCAACCATAGTCGGCTTTGACATCAATCGAAAGCTTATTTTTTGCATTTTTCAAAAATATATAATTTACCTATGGTTGCTATTTAAAATAAGAACGTTAGGTGTAATATATCAATATTCGTATGGGTATAAAAAAAATCAATAAAGCTATCTTATTAAGGACAAAAAACGATGCAAAAAATGTCTAAAGTTTTTCTTTATCTTCTCGTTTAAGCGAGATATTTAACATTTTTGAAAAGTGCCAAAAATCGGTTTTTGGCTATACATATATCGAAAATTAAAAGAGATATCAAAAATCTGTTTACGACAATAAATTTTTATCGAAAAAAGAAATCGAGACTACGTACTTAGTGTTTTTCTATCTTGGATAATAACCGAAATACCCTGTATAGGCATCGAAAATAAGCCACCCTGTACAGTCTACAGATAATACCTCTAAATTACACTATGGGTGGTTTCGACACCGTTATTGTAAGTTGAAAAGCGTAAGTTAGGGTACATTTTTTATACGTGATTTTTTTATGCAAATCCAATAACTTACTGGCAACCTTTAAGCAAATTTAATATCGAAAACGCGGGGAGGGGCAAAAACAATCAATGCCATAAAAACGATATCGCGAAAGTTTATTTTACCTATGTGGGCCGATTTTGGAGAAATTGCCCGGTCAGTTTCATGCACCCAGTCCGCCCCTGCTTATGGACGTCAAACTAAAGCATGTTCCTTGAGTCAACAAGCAAAAAATGTTGTATAAACTATAAACCATAGTCCAAAACTCGATGATTATTGGGTTATAGACCTTTCAAGTTTATAAAAAAAGGACAATTTTAACATAAAAAAGTATGAAATACCGTTTTTATCTTTTAAAATATTGATTTAACAACAAAATGTTTTATATAACATTTTTTTGAGTAAATTGTCTCAAGGAACAAATTTTCTAAGACAGTAGTAGATATTTAAAAGTTCTTAAGATAGTGTTAATATGCATAAAATAAAACAACGTAACCAAATTAATACTAACTTAAATTTTTGAAGCTCATTTTTAGGGTTATTTTAAGATGTAAAATTTTGGTAAACACATCTTTAAATATTTTTTAATAGAGTAACAGTCTCCCAAAAGGGAGATAAATTCAAGTTTATAATAATTATCTTAAAATCCCGTGACGCAAAAAAACGCGCTACCTATCTCGGGTAACATATGGGTATTGTCGCTAAAAAATAGTAATTAAGGCCAAAAAAAATTATACATCTAAATACCTTATCACAAAAATAGGGTCTAATTATTTTTTTAAATCAATCCGTTTTATTTTATGTTTGAAATAACCAGTTGAGATCAAAATTATATTATATTATTAACAACATTGATTGAAAGGCAAGAATTAATAGTCCCTTGATGCGAATGAAATTGAGTCCAATTTTGTCGAAACTGGATCACAAAATTCCAAACTTCTTCAGGGACACACTTAAACTGATGGAATAATCTTAACGGTAACCTCGTCAAAAGTTTTCGTTTTTTGAAAGTGGGCTAATGACTGGCTAGACGTAAAGCAACTAAAAAACATAAAATAAAGTTTCCCTTGATATTCATGATAGTTTAGTCTACAGAACAAAAATTAGTTAACTGATCTATCATTTTGCAGTCCCAAGCAATTACATAAATGCTTAGATATTTTAGTAATGTAAAAAAAAAGTTGGATAGTATTAAAATAATTATATTTCTCTTTGTTAATTAAGATTCAATTATTAAAAAGTATTGGGTTTGGACTCCTTATCTTCTTCCGTTAATAAAAAAGTCGATTCAGCTATAAATAATATATGAAAGCTCCTAACGGGAAATGAACGTGAAAACTATAAAAAATTTATAGCAGCTCCTAAAAATTAAATATCTAAATCTAATACACACCTGCTTGCTTATTATTATTAATAATTTTATTAATACCAGAACTATGTCGAATATTAAAATATGAAGTTTAAGGTCGCATGATATTTTTAAAGCAATTACCATTTGGACAGGTACAAAAAAATACATTTAGGTAATATGTTCTTTAAAAATATTGTACAGGGTGGACCAATTCGAACATTTTACTTTAGAGGTCAGCGAACCGGGCTAAATCCCAAGTGGAGTAAAAATTAAATTCTTGGGGCTAATGAGGACTCAATAGACATAAATAAAATTATATTAAAAAGATATCTTCTTGTTTCATACTGACGATATTAATTTATTTTATCGCAATTATTTTATACATTATATATGTATAATTGTATTCTCCGTATAAATAAATTCAATAAACCTTTCCAATTTAAATAATCTAGGATTTTCTTCTTTTCAAATCAAGGGGGTAACGTCGCGTCGGCGTAAATCAATATATTTTTGGGTAATAGGTAAAAAAGTTCCCCGACTCCTGTTTACGAGGTATCTCGGTTGCCATAATAGTTAGCGAAAATCTGATATCTAGAACAATAGATAATATTATTTTTTTATAAACATTTATATGTCTAATTTGAATTGCATTTACATGTTTTTACGACCTTAACTTTTAAGATGCAGTTAATTTATATTTTTGCAAATAAATACTCTAGTAGGCTATGACTATAATATGAAAGATCATATATTTAGCTATTTAAAAAATAACCGAGATATGGCTAATTTTGTGAATATCTTATTTTTAAAAGTTTGCCATGATATCGTAAACAAGTGATGTTTGCAATTAATAAACAACTAAACGTCATATTTAAGTAAATTTTTAAGAAGCAACTCCGTGTTTTATTTTGGATTTTATAAATGTTTATTGTGGTATTTTCTATTTGAAGGCTTTGAAAAGCTATAGTAGTATGTTATTTTAGAACTTTACATTTTAATTGGTAAAAAGATGCTACTGCACAATTTACTTGGAATGACGTTTAGTTGTTTTTCAATTGCGAACAACACTTGTTCACGAAATCATGGCAAACTTTGATAATAAAATTTTCACAAAATCTTTTGGAAAAAAATATATAAAACTATATGATTGTGAAAAGCTAAAACTATGATCTTATACTTATATCAAGACACGGTCTATTAGTTACTACAATTAAAAATATATAAGTTTATCTTGAAAGTCAAGGTCGTTAAAAATTAAAACTCTATTTTAAATTAGTCATGTAAATGTTTTTAAAAAACCTAGATAACATTTAATTTTTTTTTAATAAAGAAATTACTTAAAAAAATCAAACACGATGAAATTTCATTTTGCGTAGTGCCTAAATGAAAAATAAAAATGAAATATAAAATGTCTGATAACACAGGACTGTTTATATAAAAATAAATTATCCTAGCGACCGATATCAGATTTTATGATAACCGAGATACCCCGTAAAACATTCAAATTTGGTCCACCCTGTACAGAAGAACATTCGCTTGTGGATTTTTAAAACAAAGAACATAAAAATGTAATCAGTAGTCTTATGACAGTAAATATGATTTTATAGAAGCCCCAGTAAATCTGTAGAACAGAGATTTTATTGTACCAAAAAGTTGAAACGTTTCTGATGAAAGGTGGCTTTAATTTAATTAGCACTCTTTAGAAGATTAGCTTGCAGTTTCTTAAACGAATAGTAATTAATTAATCCATTTAGTACTGATTGTGAGTCCTTGTTGGTAAAACTATACAAACAAATTGGTTGAAGTTATTTTGCAAGTTTCACATATTTACAACTAATTAGGAATGAACATTCAGGTCTAAGTGAGTTCCATGATCTAAGTTTCACGCTCAGTGACGCTTGTATCACTAATGTGAGAATGCCCTTGAGTAGATTTTGAACGCGTGTGTAATTAAAAACGTACAACGTACAGTTCTATATTGCTTAGTTATTAATAAAAAATATAACGAAACTCGCTATCGTTATGAAAACACTCGAAATGCTACTTTTATTTGCAATAAACTAACAATTTTTATACCAGGTATTTTATGAGGGCATTTAATCTCGATTCGAAAATCCATGTTAGTAATCTTGTATATGAATTACCGTGACATGAAAAGACGTGGCATAGCTGGCAAAAAAAAACAACGATGGATTCAAAGCGTAAATGGAAACTATCGGTTCTGTTTACTGCTCTTAATTACCAACTTTTTTCTTAAATGCTTTTGCCTTTTATTTGTAGTTTGAAGTTATTTACTATGCTTACAGTGACTTTAATTATCTTCTAAGAAAAATACAAATAGAACCAGCGGGCGGAAATGTCTATACTAAAGCATGTTGAAGCATTCGTTCAAAAAGCACAAAATTCACAATTTCTTAGTGCTTATAAAAACAAACACAAAAAGTTAATTTTAAAGAATTTTTTACGTCAGTAACAAATATAAAATATAATTTTTTCTTAACCACACCAGTAAAAATAGTGTATTTAATAAATAAATAACTAATAATAACTTACATTTTATTTTAACCTCAATGATATTTTGTGTAGAAATATATTTTTGTGCATGTCATTTTTGTGTTTTACGTATTACTAAATTCTACAAAGTTCATAATAAAATTATATTTGGCACAAGTGTGTTTTCACTCTCAATTGCGTTTTTTCATTGGCCAAAAGTTTATTAATGGTAGGAAAGACCTTTTTAATAGGAGCGTTTGTACACAGCAAACATAATGCATACTCGACACTTGCGAAGAGGTTTTTAAAAGGTATTAAATTTTTAGAGAAATCTTGAAATATTGCAACCCATTTTTGTTCAACGGTTGTTGAACTTTTTGAAGTATTTGATGCAACAAATTTTATCAAAAAGATCACTATCTTTTATTTGTAATTTTATTTTACTGAAACCGATTTTATTTAAAAGGATCCGGTCAATTTCGACCATTTCTTGACAAGCATTATTATTCCACTGATTTAACCCGTCGTGACTCGCGCTAGTTTTACTAACGTGATGACTCGCGCGGGGTGTTTCTTACACCCCATCAGTTTTTTAGACTATTCGTAATTTTTCGTCTAATTTTACTGCTATTTTATTTAAAACTATTCATAAAATGATATCACTTGAATTACTTTATACAAACTGACTTTTTACTAGTTGTTAATGCAAAATATATTGATAGAGCTATAACGAAAAAGTATTTTACTCGTGTTAGAAAGAATAAATTATGAAACTAAATTTATTTTTGTTTACTTATAATTTTTATTATATAAAAATAATTTGGCTATAGAATACACTAAGTAAAATAATAATATCTGCTATTTTGTACCAACACGCTGCAACACGATATAGCGCAGTGTAAGTACCAAGTACCTATCCTAAGGGATAAGTAACGGTACAGCAAAGATAAGTACTGCTAATGACAATTAACCTCCATAATCTGTTACAGTCAGGTATTTTCTTTCTGTCATGAGTTTCATAGAAAATGTAAGCAAATTTATAGAGCGATGTCAGCTAAAGTGGCATACGAAATTGCAAATATGCTACAGTATACTTATTACTTAGAAATAAACGCATAGTTTTAAAAAAAAATTCATAACTCGTTAAAAAAAGCAAAGAAACTAGTCATTTTCACAGAAAAGGTTGGAAACATATGTAACTCCAGCTACTGAAAAGTAGGGGTCATAAAGCCTAACCAAGAAAAAATGACACAATAAAAAAGAGGCTGGGGTGTCTGGAACACCCCGCGCGAGTCACGGCGGGTTAAATAGGTGATCAATATAAGTTCGAAAAAATGATTGCCCAAATTCTTTAAATTATTTTGTATTCTGACTGTGATCTTTTTGCAATTGTGAAATATTTTTTTACATTCATGGGTAAAAACTTTTTTCTGCAATCGTCACTAGACTAGCTCAATAAGTACCCAAAAGCGGCTGTAATAATCATTTTTACTGCCTAGGCAGTAAAAAAGTAAAATGCGCTACGCTCATTGGTTGAGCGCGATTTTGGTCACAAATACATATTTGACAGGAGAATGAGAATCTGACAAATGAAGTAAAACTTTATGTATTTGCTTGATTGTTTGCTATTTCTTTGACGATTTCAGAAAAAATTTAATATGCACCTCGGCAGTAAAGTTGCTTTTTATCACTCGCGCCTTGACTATGTACCAATTCAGTAAAGTTTGCCTTTTTACGAGTGTGGATATTTGCCGAGACGAAGTCGAGGCAAATAATCACGCGAGTGATGAAACGGAACTTTACTGCCGAGGTGCATATTAAATTTTTTCTGCAAATATCAAAGATATAGCGAAAAATCAAGTAAATACATAAATTTTTACTTCGTCTGTCAGATTCTCATTCTCCTGTCAAATATGTATCTTTGAACAAAATCACGCTCAATTTTTCTAATTTCAACCAATGAGAGCGTAGCGCATTTTACTTTTTTACTGCCTAGGCAGTAAAAACGATTATTACAGCCGCTTTTGGGTACTTATTGAGCTATAGTTTTGCAGAAAAATAACTATTATGTTTTACGTTCAGACAATTAAAGTTTAAATTCTTTTAAAGTAACGAAAGTTTCGCTTATTGAAATAGTCTGAGTTGCAGTTTTCAGAATGTAATTATGAAAAGTAAAAATGATTTGAAACGTTATCTGTAAGCAGTACACAACAATATAACCTTAAAATTTTGGATTTCGGGCGCATTCTTCTGTAAGTTCTTACATATCCCATGCGTTTAAATATAACATTTGTGTTTCATATAAAAGCCTACAACTATACTGGAGCTGTAATTCAAGATCTGCCATCTGCCTTTTATCAACACCTCACTTAAATGATGCTTAACAAATAATAAATATAAGTTCTTAGTACACTCGCTTACCCATCTCTATTCATTTCATCTTGATAATTTATTTTAATTCCAAGTATCTTTACAAAAAGTATGTAAATTTTTCATTGCATTAAACAAAATAAATCAAAAATACGCGCTAAAACACCGCCTAAAACACTTTTCTACAATCTTTGAAAACGAACCCAAATCGTAATACAGGAAAGCGCAAGCTTAAGAATTGATTTCTGCGACGGGTGTTAATTGGACTGGAAAACTGGAACACCGAAACGGTATTTGCCAAATTCCAAAACCCACACCGTAATCATGAGAAAAAGCTTGTTACGAATGAGTTAGCTGTTAATTTTAAGACAATGCAGTGCTCCAACCGCTAAAACGTTGTACTAGCGTAAAAGTCTTAACAAAAATCGAAAACAATGTATGCTAATAAATGATTCATATGCCGTTTTTGGTATTTTCTATGCTAGTGGGTATGTAGTTTTGGTATATGTATCGCAAATGTGAAAATTCTTTCTCTCGACTCTAATAATTTTAATATTTACACTTTCTTTTGTTCCATTTTACTAAGCTTTTTGCTTTGCTTCCAGTTTTTATTCGTGCATGTTTAGGAATGAAATGAATAAAAAATATTAATCTCATTTAAATTTACGCTAAACAAGACCGAAAAAGCTGCTTTTGTTGGTTATGGTCGGTTGTTCAGACTTAAATTAATTACAAATAAGCATTTTCAGCCTTTCAAGAGCTCTCGACAAACACATGAAATTCAGTTTATAGAAACATGTCAGTTTCAGCATCGCAGCGTTAAGGTAATCTACAAGTAAACTCGTATTGCAGAAGAAAAAAATATAATTTCATTTCTCTACTTCCGAGTGAAAAATTTAAACTAAAACTCAGATTCCAGGTTAAATTGTCCGGGCTCTGCGCTTTTCAGCTCTTTCCAAGGCGACCTTAAACTCCAATTTTTGTTTAATTTTTACGTGAGATAACAATTTTTATCGGCAAACATTCTTTCTCCTCTATTTTGAGAAATTTATCGTACCGTTCTCACACCAATACCCTAAGCCTAAGGTCACCAAAGTGGTCTATATAGACCCCCAGGGGTCTATTTAACAAAAGTAGAGGTCGATCTGAGCCAGGGGGTCGATTGGGGGTCGAAGGAAAAACAATTCTTGATACGCAAATCACACATACCTAACTGCGTATGTAAAATTTGTTATTTGGAAAATGTAATGACGTCCAAACAAAGCTGCCAGGAAAAGATGTAACAATTATCCAAGCTCGGGCAATACTGTTAGGCTTCCAAGTAAAATTAAATTTATTTAGATCTTTATTGCTACGTAAGGATTATCAGTATTTTTCAAATCTGCGACAATTAGAAATAAAAGAAGAAGACTTGAAAATATATACAAGTCATTTTCAAAAATTAAGCGACGATTTTAAACTGCGCTTTGTTGATTTGGAAAACATTGACATCCGTGAATGGATTATTGCGCCATTTTCCGCTCAAATTGAAACCGTGGACATCAACCTGCAAGATGAGCTTGCTGAATTATTATCGGATCTTGAAGCAAAGACTGTTCTTAAAAATTTAACAATAATCAAATTTTGGACAAATATAAATATAATGCAAGAATATGTAAAACTTTACGAAATAGCTCAGCCATTTATGCTGGCGTTTCCAAGTTCCTATATGGTTGAAGCCGGTTTCAGTCACGTAAATTCAATCTTAACTAAGTACAGAAATAAATTAAATGTGGAGTTTCGAGGGGATTTAAGATTAAAATTGACCAATTTCGAACCCAATATAGCGAACCTTGCAAAAAAACACCAGGCACACCCATCTCATTGATTAAGAAGCAATACTGTAGTTACTTTACTTATTATTTTTACTTATTTATAATTACTTATTATTTAATAAACATTAAGGTATTTAAATTTCAACTTAAGATATTTTTCATAAAACTATTGTTACACAATCTAAAATTACTTTAATAAATGTTCAAAATCATAAAGTAAATGTACAAACACAGTACCTAATAGATAGTTTTATTTTAATTAATTGAAAATTACTTTTATGGGGGTCGAAGGAGATTTCGAAAAATTATATAGGGGTCGATGATCAAAAAAGTTTGGCGACCCCTGCCCTAAGCATACAAAACAGTGATGATGCGACATTTATCATTGAAATTTCTAAAATTAAATTTTACATGATAATAACCGAAATGAATTTCCTCCAGTTCACCAAAATATGAATCGAATACGACCCCAAGCACAGGAAATATGTAACCTTAAATCAATTACAACATAATTACACCGTAAACAACATTAAAGCCGATAGCGCAACCCAATTTTCTTTCCTGAAATATCTATGATAACAAAGCGATTTAAACAAAATTTTATGATAACGTAAGCAATAATTTCTGGTTACAAAACCCACCCTACATATCCTCTGCTCATTATTGCATTTTAAATGATAATTAGTGGCATTATCTTGCTGATCTAGGCAACGTTCGCCGTCTACCATAGTATCACATCGATAACACCAGAGGTCGGTTAGTTTCTCTGAGGCAGCTTTTGTACGGTGTTCGCTCCCAGTTATCTCGTCAGCTCCTGTAATCAATACCCCCCGTTACCATGGTAACAGCGTACTCCAGCAGCTGTGTACAATTTTTGCCTTTTCTGATTTAGGTACATGTAAAGGTCAATGTTATCCTAACAATGTAACAACGTTACAGAAGCTCAAAATAAACACATGTCAATGTTTAACACCTCTGATCAATCGAAATAGCGATAGACACAAAAAAAATGAGCTTACCTGATATGAAAATTTTACAAAATAAAAACAAAGTATAAGCGAGCAGTTTGCACATCATTTTTCATTTCTTGTGGAAGATATCACGTACTGCATTTTTCGTCCTTAACGTCAACACTAGAATCAACTGTTGCAGCTACATATTATATTATTGCGTCTGTAGTATATTTTTAGCAGCGTACGCCATTTTGTTACTGACGCGTAGACTACTGTAGACGCTGTGCGTCTACAATTTTATATATTATTTTCTTGCGGTTGAAAGTAACATAATTATCTGTAACACTATCATTATAATCGAATGAATGTGACGTCAATACATTTTTATCTTCGTAAAAACGTTTATTTTGTACATTGCGCTGTGAAGGCCTATTGATTTTCTCGTAAAGCGGCAAATTCAAAAATTCAAATACCTAAAACAACATGGAAACAACAATAGATTTTTCTATATCAAAACCAAAAATTTGCTAAATTTCATTTTTAAAATAGTTCATTTTGATGGTGGATTCTTACTTAAAAACAAAATGGAAAATAGTAAATGTTTTATTATTTCCAATAAAAAAACGCATACCAAAGTAAATTTTAAATGATACAGTAGAGTTTCGATTAGTCGAGTCTCGTTTGACCAAGCTTTCGCACTATTTGAGGACACATTTCAAAAAATTGTATATTTCCAGTCATTATTGCAATAAACTGTTTTAAATATATTTAAAATTTCATAGCAATAGTTTAGTATTTTTAATAGAAAGAAAAAGTAAAGTTTTCACCAGAATAATAGAAAAAAGATTAAGGAAAAATTTGGAGACAACTATGGAAAAAACACAACACGGATTCAGGAAAGGAAGAAGCACCCAGGACCCGATATTTGTACTCAGAAAAACACGAAACAGTGAAACACTACTGATGAGTCGAAATAAATATGATAGCAATCATCCAGGCCCTATGTAAGTACAACAGAAATAAAATAAGAATACACAATCAAGAATCCAGAGAATACGAGAAAAAAATAGGACTGAAGCAAGGATGTGTACTAAGACCACTACTATTCTCCATAGTCATAGTCGACACTATAAAAAAAATGTAAAAACTTTATAGTAGGCAAAAAGAAAATGAAAAATGTGACACTACAACAACTATTATTTGCCGAAACACAAGAAAAATTGCAACAAAACCTAGAAATATATCAAAAAGAACTGAGTAAAATAAACATGGAAGTAAACATTGAAAAAAGCAAAACCGTGATAATATCCACGAAAGAAAGAAAACATAGAATTGCCATACAAGGACATGTAATGGACCAGGTTACAAATTACAACTACTTAGGCACAATCATAAAAGAGTCAGGAAAAATAGACAAGGAAATAAACAAAAAAATCGGGAAAGCCGGAAGGCTGTACAACGCACTAAGAATCACATTCTTGGGAAAGAAAGTTGTCAGACCATCTATAGTATTCTATAGTGTACGGCAGTAAATCCTTGACTCCAACAAAAAAAATAATAAAAGTTAAATCGTAGCTAATAAAATGGGATTGCTAAGAAGAATAGAAGATTACAGGAATAAAGAGAATAAGAAACGAGACAGTAACATCAGAATTAAATATAAACTTGATATACAATCAGTCATTGGAGAAAGGCAATTGAGTTGACCAGGTCACATAGGTACATAGGATGAAGGAAGAAAGACTAACAAGATAAATATATGAAACCAGAGCGCAGAGAAAGAATAAAACAGGACGCCCAGGACTGAGATGGGAGGATCAGATGCGGCAAAAAACTGAAAAACGAAAGATCCAGTGGAATAAGGCACGACGATTGGCACAAGATAGAAATACCTAAAAAAGAATTATACGTACAACGCCATAGGGCAATATATTATATTTTATAATGCATGGTGATTTTTAGTCCTACACCTAGCAGTACAATGGACACAAGGATTAAATTGATAAAATTGGAAGACAAAATTGTTTACTTTACTAAGGATCGTTGTTTTTTCTTTTTACATATTGAGGCCAAAATCTGAATACTGCATGTGATTGGTGAATTGAGGTGTCACTCGACGGGACATCGGATAACACACCAAGTTTATGAGTTTTGAGAAATTGATGTCAAATAACGTTAAGACTTTATTTCATGACATAATTTTGCACAAAATATGGCCTCAATGTAAAATAATACCAAAGTATCCAGGCAAAAAAACAATGAAATCACAGCTAGTTCTGTTTGTGGGGAATGAACATTTTAAAATGAACATTCATTCCAAGATTGATAATAATAACCTCAAATAGCTTAATTAAAATTTGTAAAATTTCAGCATATACCTATAATTTACTACATTTTTGCAATGTTTTAAATAAAAACATAAACCAGACTCAAATAAGGTGCACTGTTGTTGAAATAACTTTGCAAGGATCGTATTACTCCTGTGGAGTTTTAATCAGGAATAACAAACATAATGTAAATTACATTTTAATCTTCTCACTCTAATATGCAAACGGAAAATAAATCAGGCTCCAAAAGTTAACAGAAGACCAAGTAACGCCTGTGTTTGTTCCGAAAACTGAGTTACCTCTTCAAACGTAAATAAAATAACTACCAAAATATCCCTAGTGTATTGTGTAACAAACACATTATCTTGAAGTTGACTTGCAGAACAGAAACATGACACCTAAAAGAGCAGGACGCGCATATTTAACAGCATAAAATATTTTTTTTTTTAAACTATACGATGAAGAAAAAGTACCGCTTAATCGAGATAAAAAGTAAAATTATAGAGATCTTATTGGATAAGTAGCATGAGGAAAAAGAACGTTAATTAATAAATTAAGTAGATTTCATAATATTAAAACACATATGTAAGCAGACGATGAAATGTTCATTGCAAACTACAAAAATCCACATTCAAACTACAACACCTAATTAAGAGTTATAATGTTAACATCTCGGTACCTTCTTCCTCTTCTTCACTCCATGGTTTAGACAAACTGCCTGTTGCGCCTTCTCGATACATTGTTATAGTTCTTCCTATCCTATCTCTTTACAAGTCTACCAACTTCTCTTCTTCCTCTTGGCTTATACTATCTTATTATCTTTGTTATCTTTGTTCTTCCATTCTGTTGATGTGTTCTTTGTATTTCTCTCTGTTTTTTGTAAATGTTTAGTTGTTTTCTTTATCTTATTTGGTCTTCAACAGCACATATTCTTTTCAGAAATCGAATTTCTGCTGTTTTTATTTTATCCTTGTCTCGTTGTGTCGGCACCCAAGTTCAACACAGTACATCACACTGGGCTTGGCCATTGTTTTCTATAATTTTACTCTAGTCTCTTTTTTTGTCTTGTGTGTTAATTGTTCTATTTATAGTGCCGCATTTGTACTGAAATCGATGTAGCTTAGATTCCATGTCATTATCCCTCTCGTAGCTGATGTCTGTACCTAGATAGTTGGGGTGTGGTACTAGTTGTTTGTTCCGTTCACAAATCATTATTTTGGATCGCACGGAATGTTTTCCCTGGAATGCAATAACTTTTGTTTTTCATACTGATGTTTCAAGATTGTATTCTTTGGACATTTTTTGCACATTTTTTACCATCTTAGGTTATATTTTTAATCTGATGAAGAAATAAGTAAATTTGTTGACAAATTAGACTTAAGAAGGTTTACTGTCCAGTGGCGGAACCTAATTAGTTTTTGCAGTTGATATAAAGTTTTTTGTAAGTTATCTTCGCTATCCTGTGTTATCGTTAAATCGTTCTCAAGAACAGTGTATTTAGTTTAAGGTGTTGTGACTAATTTTTATTGCTCCGACTACCGGATCCTTACACTAATGCACTACACTGAAGTATATTACGAAAAAACGGTTAAACCGATATTGAATATTTTTAATTTCGTCTCCGTTAGTGTACAAAAAAAAATTCGTTTCCGTTCTTTCTGTTAATATCGTTATTTTGTTTTCGTTTTCGTTCAGTTATCGTCCTTGATAAAGAAAATCTAAGAGTCGACTGTTTTTCCGACTCCCAACTCTCGACTCCGACAAAACAAAACGAAAGACGCACCCAAAGTTCGGGTGATTTCTAAGATCGGTAGCTCAATACACCGGCAATAAAAGAACAGCAAAGGAATACAAAAGTCAGAAAAAAAAACTAAATATCAACAGCTAAAAAGATATAAACAATACAAATATATCGACAACAGTGACACGATTACATTGATACGAAGCAATAGGTAGAAGAAGATCTGGATGATCGAAGAAACGCTGGAAAGACCAATAGACAAAAGACTAAAGGACGAGGAGCAGATTTCCCAATATCTTAATGGACATTGGAAGAAGAAGAAGAAGAAGAAGAGAAGAAGAAAAAGAAAAATAAGAAGAAAAAATAAATAAAATAATAGAAGTATGTAGTGAAATCCAGTAACAAATTTAATTATTCCCTACGAACTGCTTGTTGAAAAATATAAACTATAAATTTTTTTTCAGATATGCGCACTTACTCATCTGCAAAATATCCCCTTTAAATTTATATGCATACTCAACTGCGAACTGTACAAGGATATAAAGGAATAACAGATTAAACGTTTATGCTTTAGCCTGCAGTAATTCTTTTATGTGGTTGTCATTTAGCATTTCACTGCATGTGCGCGCAAATTAAAATTTCCACCTCTTCCATTTTTACTAATCTAATTAGCTCAGTGTAAAATTTAACGTAATTTATGAGAAACAAATATTTAAATATTTTTATATACGATAAAACATTGTCAAGCGCAAATTAATTCTTCTGTTAACTATTAATTTGTTCAGAAATTAAATAAACATATTTTATACAGCTCTTCAGTCCTTGGCACTTTGCCAAATGCTTGTTTTTTTTGGTCAAAAATCAATAATTTTGCCATGGACTATTTATTTCACATAGACTATATTAAAAACATGTATGCAATGTATAACGGCTATTAAATTTTTTTATAAAGTTGCCAAGTCTTTGCACTTTTCTCTTTACCATGTAAGTTTGGAAAAATGTAATGTTCACAACTTTTTGACGTAAAATCAAATGCTATTGTATATGTTTGATAATTGCTTTAAAGAACATCCCCTGAGAAAGATGTACCTAATAAATAATTTAGGATTTAAAAACGTTTATTTTATTTGTCCACCCTTGCTATTAAAGTCCAATTAAAATCGTTCTTTTTTTGTTTTTAAAATAAATACTTCGATCACTATCATGTAATAACCTACAATTTAATAGGGAAAACTTTTATGTAAGCACTGAAACACTTATTTTGTGATTACTAAAATAGCAATGTGTACATAATATTCGTTATTACGCAAGCAATTTGATACCTTACATCCCACTTAAACAACTAACCGATTTTACATAATTTGTCGAATTTCTTTAGCGTCTGTAAATGACAATGGCCAAATTATTAAAAAAATGTTTACATAACTTCGTAAGATAGATTTTAATATTTATTCTTCTTTTTAGGTTTTCCCAATTATTTAGGTTTTTAATATAGTCAGTGACATTATATAAAGTGTTTGCTCCGTCTAATTAAATTTTCCGGAAAAAAAATTGACAATGGCAAAAGAGAGCTTGCCGAAACGTCGAGCCTCATATAATTTAAATTTTACGCGGGTAAACCCCAAAAACAATATTATTTATATATGTAGGAATACTCTTTCTATCATGTTTATTGCTAAAATTACAAAATGGATTATTTACATACGTTACAATATATGCTCGTCAACAGAATGTGTTTTTCAAGCTCAAATGTTATTTATTGACAGACGCCGAGCTTGACTAGTAATTAAAGCAACACAACCCCAAACAATGTTAAAGATAATGTTTTGAACTGTGAAATTAAACCGTTTATTTACCCAAGCTTGACATTTTCAACAACAGCAGAAATGGAAGCACCATCGCTGTATTACCTTCCACAGCAGTCTCTAGTTACGCATTTAACTTTAAATGGATTAGTACCTCTTGTGAATATAAACTCAATTACATTTGACAGTTTTGTTTACAAGTAGTTTATTAAATTATTAAACTTACGTAGTTTCATTTATTTGAACATTGAATAAACGTTTTGTCTTTTTAAGGCAACATTCGAGATAAGTTTGTGCTCTAAAAATGGGCTCGTTGCTTGATAGTACCTACAGAAGTTACAAAATATAGGTGTTGCCTTTAGTTGCATACACCTGCAATTACAAGAAAGTAAAAATATAAGTCAGGGAAGCACTAAACATCTACAGCTTAAAAGACAAAATTTAAATGTATTAACAAAAGTGCGAATACCGATTGCCCAAGAAATCACATATATATATATATATATATATATATATATAGAAGAGCAAGAGGTAAAAGGAATCTCAGAAGGTTGAAGAAACGTTGGAGAGATGAATTGATGGAACAAAAACGTATGGAAGCAAAAATCAATGCCAATATCGTAACGTAAAATAGACTTTAAGACATAAGAGTGTTTCCCCAAGTTTATTAAAATAAAACATAAACAAGTTAGTCCCGATTGCACAAAGTAACACGAGTGCTAAAATACGAGTTAATCTCCAAAACTAGGCAACATCAGCGCCAACTATGCAGCGATTTTGCCTAGTTCTAGGGTTAACGTAATTTAACCCCGCGGTTAATCCCAAGTTAAACTTTTATGCAAAAGGATTTACTGCAAATTGTCATTAAACTGCAATACCTCTAAAATATACATTTTTGACACATTAAATTTGTAATGGTTTTTTAAAATAAAGTTCCTTTTAGAAAACATTTTTATATTCGTGTTCAAACTTAAGTAAAATAAACCAAACAAATAAACGGAACACCATCTGTATTTATTTAGAAGTTTAATTTCTGGCCAGGGAAGGTCACGATATGTTGTCGCTAGAATCTGATCAAGGCTGTGTTTATTGCATCAAGAATATCAAAACTAAATTTTTTGCAGAGTTAAACGTGTCGCTGGCCATTTCCTTCGGAAAAAATAGCTGAAAAGTTGAATAATAAAGGTAATTTTTGGATTCGCGTTGGCCATGAAACCATCACAGATAAAATCGAAATTTTTCTATTTATCAATGCGCGCATCCATTGCAAGTAAAATGGTGCAAAGTTTTTGAAAAAATCTTTAATGGTTCCGGGGAAAAACACGAGGTCCTTTAAAAACGGTTTCCGCTATGTTAAACGCCTATTCAAGTCGCATAGATTTAGTTATACAACTTCTCAAATCATTGCGCTTTTGCAGGGGTTTCGTTTTTCGCGTTTTTTTTCCGGAACCGATTAAGATTTTTCAAAAACTTTGCACCATTTTATTTGTAAAAGATGGGCGCATTGGTAAATAAAAGTATTTCGATTTTATCTCTGATGGCCAACGCGATCGCAAACATTACCTTTATTATTCAACTTTTCATGTTGTCCCCTATTTTTCCGAAGGAAATGGCCCGTGGCATGTATAACTCTGGAAAATATTTAGTTTTGATGTCCTGGATGCAATAAACACAGCCTTAATCAAATTTTAGCGACAACATATCGTGACCCTCCCTTGTGAGCAAAATATTATTATAGAATAGGGTTTCCAAACAATTATTTTCTGGCAATTGTAACTTGTTAAATATTTATCCAAATATTTTTTTAAAGTCGTGTGTCTGTCACTTAAAAGAAAAACACAAATTACTTTTTAAAAAAGATATATACTTTTGAAATATTATTTAATTTAAAATCCAAAGTACCTATACAAAACGTTCCATGTAAGGAATACATTTAAAAAAAAACACACTGTGTAGCAACAAATAATATTAGCTTCTGTGACCCAAAAATAGTTTTATTCAAACTTAATTAAACAAAACTGAATTACCAACGTAACTCTTAACGAATAATTCTTCATTAAAATTTAAATGTGGATTTCTGCAAAATTACAACCTGCAACCTGGGTTAGGTGAACGAATCAACGAATGTAATTAATTAATAGAGTACAAACGATTTCGCTGTAAACAAAATAAACAATGAAATAGATATTTAAAAAAATGTAAATTGTTAAGCTTAAAAGGGTGATGCTGTACATGCCTGCCGGTATTTGCACATAAAACAAAGAGTACCATTACATACCCTTTTAGCAGCACTCTGGATACACGTTAAATAAATAATTATATTGTTTAGCTAAACTCGCACACGTTGGCACAGGCTTGAATAGTGTAATCTAAGGGTATCATTATGTACAGGCGTTTATTATTTTGACACGGCAAGCATTATTTTATTACACGACATCAAAAGCATTTAAATTTGTTACGAAATTTCGGGCAAAAAATATTAAAATACTTAGTATACAAACGTTTTTCAATAATTATTTACTGTCAAGACCTTTATCTTGGAGACCAGATTTATGAACTACGAGACACAGGCCCGGACTGGCCATCTGGCAGTTCTAGCAAATGCGAGAAGGGCCGGTGCCCAAATGGACCGCTAAAGATAAGGAGCGCAAAAAGTATATGTGCCATTACAACATTTGCGCGTAAACAATCTTAATGTATTTCTGGGGCTCCGCAATGCTATAGCGTCGTATGTTTGATCGCGCCAGTCGTGCTTCACAAATAGTCCCGCTATTATCCGAAACCTGACGCCTAGCTATAGATGGATGGATATAATCTGCTTATTTTATAAAACACATTGTTTAATAAATGGATTCATAATAAATATACTGATGAGAATTCATTAAGTCTGTGTAACCGGTTTTTAGTGGGTTGATGCATGGCTTGATGCATGGTCTAAAATTAATTTTAAGATGGAAAAATTTTAATAAACATTCATATGACACAAGATTTTAATTTTTTTATTTATTTATTTAGTCATTTGTCTTTTTACCGTTAGGTGTAAGATTTTAATGATTTTAGAAATATTCGCAAGAGTTAAGTGCCCCTATTTTAAGTTTTAAAAAGAGTTCAAGGAAAAACGATAATTAATATTTATTATTTAGTATTATTTTTAAATTTAAAACATTTTTTTTTGATTTTTTAAAATTCTTAAAATAAGAGCACTTTACTCTTGCGAATTTTTCAAAAATCGTTAAAATCTAATGTTATATGAATTTTGTGGGTTTCTGTAATCTGAATGCCAGGGCCGGTTTTTCTTTCCAGTCCGTCACTGACGAGACATATTCGAATTATTAATACCGTTGAGCTATTGGAAAGAGTCGAGATTTATTTTAAATTTTTTATTTAAATTTGCTACAACTTAAACTGTTTTTCTACTTACTTGCCACCATTCGTCATAATGTAGCACCAGTTTCTTTAAACCATCTTTATAAAACCGAGCGCTTGTGAAGATAGCACTGCTTCTTTGGCGTCATCATCGTTTAAGAAACGTTCGTCAGCAAGGAACTTTTACATATACAAGAATAGATGATAATCACTTGGCGCTAAATTTAGACTGTAAGGAGGATGATCTATTTGTTTTCAGCTAGGGATGCATTGATAAGCAAATTAGTCGTTTATCGGTCGATTTCCTGTTAATCGGCATCCAGGCACTTATCATTGGGGTAGTAATGAAAAAGTAGAACTATTTTTGTAGTCCAATTTATTGAAATAAATTAATTAAATAAAAACCTATTAATCGGCCTATTGGCCGATTACTGATTAATCGGTATATCGTATATCATTGTTTTCTGCCATTGACCTGATGAGGGCTTGAGTTGAGTAGCAGGGTGTACCTCTCGGAGAAATCTTCGGCACCCAGCGTTAGCACAGTTTCTAAAGTTTTAATGATGTGAAAAAAGTTCTTGGAATTTGCGATAAATGGAAGGAGCAGTACGAGTGAATATATGTTACAAGCTTTATTATTTTTAAACGTATATTTTTGTTTGTCCCTTTTCTTGCTAATGTAAACTTAAAAATTCATTGACATTTGGAATACTAGTTATTAGGCTCAATAAGGATCTATCATATGCTGCCATTTTTAGTATGTATTTTATGTTTTTGTTTGTTTGTTTACTCCTAAGATATTTCGCTCCTCTCCTGGGAGTGCACCCCACCTGTTAAGAATCACTGGCGTACACATTATATTATATAGGCTCACTAAAGATCTGTCATCTGTGTGTGATGTTATTTTTAGCATGCATTTTATGTTTTTGTTTGTTTACTCTTTAGATATTTCGCTCCTCTCCTAGGAAGAATCACTAGCGTACACATTATATTCGTAAATTTCTAAACACTTTATTTAGGTACTGCTGTAGAATTCGTATTCACCTGAAATTTCACCGAAATTAAATTAAGGGATCAAAGGCAAAACATTTTGGGCTTTCATTCCTGGTATGAGAGGTGGAAAATTCGCTAGAGCATTGTGGTTGCATTAATAGGGACACTATTATTTAAATGAATAAATCAACACAAGCTATAAAAAAAAGTTTGTTTCATAACCTTACTGACCTGGTATTGTATGTTAGAAAAACGTTATATTCCTTTTTCTCTACGTTTTACTAAAATTTTAAGTTTCAGATGTTTCGGAACGATATTTAAGAGTAATTTAATTTTACATCAGAATTTTTCGCATGATGCTAAGCACCTATTTTTTAAATCCATTAGGGAATTTCACAATATCGTAAATGGATATTAGGTAAAGTAGTAAAATGGCCTAAGGCAGTAAGTATTCCCATCTACTATAAAAACGTTTTTCCGATGGAAACGCGATTTTCATAATTGAATATGGATGTAGGAAATCGATATTTAAAGTAGCAATAAGTTCTAAAACAAACTAAATTGCATACGTAGGAAAAAATCTTGTTTATGTTTGGCCAAAAAAAAATTAGTTTAGCGAAGTTCTATTAAAATTATACCTATTTGGCAGCAAAAGTATGCATTCAAATTTTTATCTACTTTTTATCTCTTACTTGTTCGTAAAAGTCTTTTTAACCAATCCATTTTTGGATAATTCGTTTGATTGTTTAACTAATCGTTTATTTTTATTAATAAACCCACTTAAAAAGCACTTATCTTGCTAACGAAGAACTTCTTGTCAAAATACTATTCTAATTTCAAGACCCTCATCTTAACATCAATTGCAGTCATTCATTTATCTGTTCACAAACAGGCAGCTGCCATAGCAACAATCATCGTTGGCAAGGACTTTTAACTAAAACATTGATTAACTTGATTGAATTTTCATCGTTAAAACAACGTTTTCCACTTTTTTTCCGAAATACGACCTTCGTGTATATTATTGGCAAAAAATTAAAAAAATTCCTGTTGACTCGTTAATAATTCTTTTATCATTCATTTTTCTTTCTTTAATTTTTTTTTTTACTTCATGAATATCTATTAAAAAGTTCGAGTTGGGCGAATATTTCGAGAGTACACATTTATTTGTTTAATTAAATTTTGTTGATCCAACGTGTTCTGTCATACGAGTTTAAATTAATTTTATTAGTTTTTTATAATATACAAACCACGAGTACACTCAATTTTGTAATACCTTTATATTGGTTAGGAGTTTTTTCTTAAACTATGTTTATAAAATGATACTTAGGTATTGTATAGTATTTTCTTTCACAGAAGAAATTGTTTTCGACTAAATGAATATGGTTTTAGATAAACTTCGTTGCTATTATAATGATTAGACAAGACAGGTGTGTGTTCGTGCGTGTGTGTGTGTGTGTGTTCTTGTATTGCATTTGCTGTGGCATAATGTGTGTACTATATCCTGTACTCTCGCCTTTGTTCTACTTGTGGCCTCAAACACTCTGATGTCACAACAAAATTCGATTTAAATCACCAATTAGTTGTTTAAAGTCCCCCCCTTTAAAAATGCCCAGATCTCCAGCATGGCAACGCAGTCAAAGAATATTTTTATTTTGAGATTGAAATAGCTGTTCATAAAATAATCCATTGTGTTAATGATGCCACATATCATAATGTGGCTCATGTACTATAACCTAACTTGTAACATCACGATTCGGATTTGTTTGATGGCGCCCCCTACAATACACTTTGGTACTAATATACACACTTCAACTAACGTTTTAGCAGTATTAAGGGTAATGGATAAGTATCGCCCGCCGAATATGCGGGGAGAAAAAAATTATAAGAAAATAATATTTTTCAAAAAAATAAGTAGGCTATGATAAAAACAATTGCCTAGATATATTAATTGTTAAACGTCAAAACATTATAAACATTAACCAAAAATTACGACCATGTAGTAGTTTGAATAGAATGACGGAATAGTGGTCCTTAGGTTTATAAAGAAAACTCTTTACATCAGCTAAATATTTCGGATCTTTATTTGATCCTTCATCAGTAGCTGTAAAAAAAATACACAGTGTCCTTAAAATTGTAATTTAGGAGTCTAATAAGGTGCTACTCACCGATGAGCGAGGATGTTCGAAAGCAACAATAAGGTGAACATTAAAAAGTTCTCGAAGATGAAATGGTTAAAATTGATGACACATATGGTATTGTACACCATATTATTTATAACTATATAATCTTGACTACTTTGTATTTGAATTAGATCACATTACAATAATTTTTGTATTATATGAACTGTACCATTTTAGTATGTTATAAGTTAAGTTATTACTCATTCTGTAATAATACCATAAGGATACCTGTTATTTTGTAAATCCTGTAGGGTTAGCCTGATTTAAATCAATTGATTTAAATCTACATCGTGATTTAGACCAAAAATAGTTCTTATACATCGCTTTTGTATAATAAAGAGGCGTTCAGAGTCACTAGCGTTACCCCAAAAATTACAGCATAGCGTAACCTAGATTCAACATAATGCATGATATGCAGTTTTGGCCGCGTTTGTACTGACCATTTTTTTAAGGTTTTTTAGTGTGAAAGTATACCGTGACAGGCTTTGTGATAGGCGTTCGATGTGGTATAACCAGTCCAGTCTAGAGTCAATACCTAAACCAAGAAATAATATTTTATTAACAACATTTATAGTTGTGGAATTGTTTTTAAGTCTTAAGTGGGAGGTTAGTTTACTTTGTGAAAATTGTATTACTTGAGTTTTATTGACATTTAAGGTTAGATTGTTTATTGTGAACCAATGTTGGAGTTGGCCTAAGCAGTCAAAGAGTTTTTGTTCAGAATATTTGGAATCAGAGTCACTAATAATAGCAGATGTGTCATCGGCAAATTGTATAAGGGAAGTTTTGGCAAAATCTGGAAGATCATTAGTGTACAGTATGTATAACAGAGGGCCTAAGATTGATCCTTGCGGGACTTTTTTTTTATTTTCTTTTTATTAGATTTTAGAAATGTACCTGACGAGTCTTTTCCGGCAACATATTGGTTTCTTTCCGAAAGATAAGATTTTATAAAGTTATGGGCGGTCCCTCGTATACCATAGTGTTCTAATTTCGTTAGCAGTAGGTATCTCGTGGTCAACACTATCGAAAGCTTTTGAGAGATCAACACACATGACCATGGTGTGTTCGTCTTTATTGAGGGATTGAAGTACATTTCGGATTGCCATGTAAATAGCGCGTAGTTGTTTTGCCTTTCCTTAATCCATCTTGAGCGTTGTTTATTAAGCCAAAGTGTTCTACGTAATTTTCAATTCTGTTGTAGATTATTTTTTCAAATATCTTGCTAATGTTTGTGAGAATGGCTATGGGCCTAGTTTCCTTTGTCACTTACATACCTCGACACCTAAAGGTACAAGAGACACCGATTAAGAAGAAGATGTAATTTTTTATGAAAAATGGGTTTCAAAATTATGTATTATTTTTCACAACACCGTATTTAACTTAACAATACACTATCGCTGTAGTCATTAAAACTTTATAACTTGTCTAATTGTGTTTTAATCTCCTTCGACGAAAAAACATTATTTTAAGAGTAGTACCTATTAATTTTAAAGTAGACCTTCTGTCAAATTGCTACTGTTAAACTGTATTCAAGGCTCACAAAATAATGATTTTTAATCGAAAAATAATAAAATACAATTATATAAGCTGTATTACCACAGCGATCATGTTTTGTTTGGTTAAATACAACGATTTTGTGAAAAATAATAAATAAGTTTCACCTAGAGTCTAGAGTTTACAATTTAGTATCCAAATTAAAGCCCAATATGAAGCCTCTATATGAAAAAATCACGTGAAAAACGTCAACCAAATCTTACAATTTTGTTTCTTAATAAAGGCATATAGGTCTTTTCTTTGGAAACAGAAACCTATAGGTATAGAGGCCCAATTGGATCCGTATTTGGATGGACCTAGATACAAAAACTCCCTGATATTGATAAACAAGGATTATTCAAAGGGTACAGTGTATTTGGGTGGAAACGGATAGCATTAAAGTAATCGTTGTTCAACAATTGGTTGTAAAAAACAAGAAGGTTTTGCAGAAAGGATGTACCTAACTCTTTGCTAATTTAACCGAATATTTCTCCTTTACTAAAAAATATTCGCAGAGTGCACCAAATGAAGTGGTGAGCAGACAAATAAACATTATTCACATAAAGAAAAGCAAAATTTTTTTTATCACAAATAAACCAAACTTAAATTTTTTATGTTGCTGTGCATGGTGCAGTGCTTAAAACTAATTAATTGATACACAAAACAATTTGTCAAATGTATTAGTAGGTAAAGATTTTGTATTCATGGAATCGCTTTTCATTTTCCTAAGACCTAAGACATCACTTGACGGGATACACTCAACAGGATCCAGGAGCACCACATGGATCTACGGTTGTTGTAGTTGTGGTAGTAGTTGTAGGTTTGCCTTTACGTTTAAATAAAAAGGAAAAAATTAAAATACATAATAGTAACGATCGTATTAATAAGTATATTCAGTTCTTAAAACTAATCCACAAATAGTATGCAATCATCTTTTTTTTATCAAAAATTGCTATTTAATTTATTCTATACAGTGTGTACAAAAAGTAACGTAGCGTAACAGGTTTTATGTATCTAAATTCAGTCGTTTTTGAGTCTAAAAAAATTATGCTCTTTCACAACTGGGCTATGTCATAACGAATTCCTTTGAAACTTTGTAGAACAATAGTGTCACAATAATTTTCGACTAGTTAAAATTTTAAAATAATACACAGGGTGTTCCTTATGCCCGGTCCATTTAGTCAAACTTCAAACACGAATAAGTCAGTTATTTTAAAAGAAACACACTACAGTAAATTCTCTATAAATGCAACTTCTATAAGTGCATCATACTCTATAAATGCATTACTCCATAATGCAAAAACATTCTATAAACGCAACTTTCAAAAATCAAGCTACCCGTAGTAAAAACTGTCAGTGTCACAGTCAATCAATCAATCATGAAGAAAGTTAATTTAACGATTAAGGATAAGTGTGAAATTTTAAATAAACTTGAAAATACTAAAGTGAAAGACATTTTTTTTACCTAATGCAACACCCTGTAAAATAGAAAGATTTTAAAAATATTTTTAAAAAATGGTTTCCTTTACTCTCTAAATGCATCTTTTTTTCTATAAATGCATTTTTTTAAAAACATTTGAATCTAACAATGTTGCATTTAGAGAGAATTTACTGTATATATATTTACATTTTCCTATTGATGTAATTTTCTTTAAAAAGTATTAAAGGTCAATGACGTCTACAATCAGTATTTCTCGAGTTATTGCACACAATATTTAATAGCACTTTTTTTTTTAAGAAAATTTCAGTTTTAACCCTCTGTCGGGCGCATTTTATCTGACAGGCACACATATGTCGTTATCTCGAATATCTCGCAGCTCCGCAGCTGGACCTGCCTCTGAACCAACTTCACACATTAGGTGCCTGTGAACATCAAGATGAGTAATTGCAAATTCGACCTCTTGATTGGTAGATATAGTGTTAGAAACCACCACGGGCAAATTGCGCCCGAACACATCATTAGTGACAAAGTAGTTTTTATTTTTTTTAATTTTTTACTTTTATTTTACTTGTCTGAGACTCTATTATAATACCTGTCGCTATAACTTCATTGTCATTTAGTAGTATTACTTCATATTTTGTCATATATCAAGGTTCCAATTTCCAATGCAAAAAATGTCCTACTGCACTTTGTTTTTAGTATGCAAGTCATACTTTGAAAACGAACCTACAGGTTAAAAAAAGTTTGTTTTGTTCAGTTACATGAATGTTTTACTGTTTTTTTTTTACATTTTACATAAATGTTTGCTTCAAAGAACATTCTATGTGTCGTATACATAATATTTTGCGCAGTGTACTCAAATATGTTGTCTTTTGTTAATAGTAAAATAAACGCATAAAATTGTTGCATATGTTATCATTTTTAATATGTACAGGTCTTATTTTAAGGCATTACACTCAACTGTTAATATATGTTTGCACTAGCATTTTGTTTTTCCTATTTTATAATAGTTTTTCTGACATTTCGCCAGTACGTGTGAAAATCATATTGCGCCCGACGGAAGGTTAACTAAGTTTTAATAAACACAGATACAAATCAAATGTTGGTTGGGTAAAACGGATTACATTAAAATAATCGCTGTTCAATCATTGGCTTTAAAAAACCATAAAGTTTAGCCAAAAATATGCAACTTTTTGCTAATTTTACCGTTCCTTTGTATTCCATAAAGCAAAATCTTCTAAGTGGACTGAATTAAATGATATGCAGACAATTATACACGTAAAAAAAACTAGAATTTTTTAAGTCATGTTTATTGCTTTGTACAAGATGTATTATCACAAATAAACCAAACTTAAATTTTTCATGTTGCTGTGCATGGTGCAGTTCTTAAAGCTAATTAATTAATACACAAAACAAATTGCCAAATGTATTAGTAAAGAATTTATATTCATGGAATCGCTTTTCAGTTTCGGACAACCTAAGACATCACTTGACGGGGTACACTCAACAGGCTCCAGCAACACTACGTAGGTTTGCCGTTACCTTTAAATAAAAAGAACAAACTTAAAATACTAAATAGTAACAATCGTATTATAAAGCGTTTTATATTCAGTTCTTAAAACTAACTGAATAATCCACAAATAGTTTGCTATATTAATAAGTATTTCGTTGTCATGGATAGATTTATATACATCCGTATTTTGAGTCTACGCAAGGAGCTGTTCCCGTACAACTTCAGGATGGACATGCTGTGGTACAGTCATCAAATATAGTTGCTGTAGTACATCTCAATTCGGTTTTAATACTACCAATTTTAAACGATAAATTTAAAAAAAAATATTGCATAGTTACATAATTTTATCCTAAAAGAAGATTGCATACTAAATTATGCAACTTTTTCCCAATTTTACTTATACGTCGCTCCTTTAATATAGGTATATGTGAAATATCTCTGCAAAACTACGATTTTGTTGGAGTGGCCTATCAAATTTTGACAATGATATGTAACTTTTTGCTAATTTAAATGAAACCCTTTCTCTTGAATTAGACAAAATCGCCATAGTGCACCGAAATAAATGATACACTCAGTATCCAAACAAGTACTAAACCTTATCCAGGGTGGTCCAAATTCGATGTGAATACGTGGGTCGTAAGAGTTACGAGTCGTAACTCTCTTAATATTCAAGATAGCGATACGGTTAAGTTACCAAAAATGTGCAGTTTTTTAGGATAAACCAAAGAACGTTTTCAAAATTATTCTATTACTTCCGGTTTTTGAGTTATTATCGAAAAACTATATCTTTGTCATATTTATGTGTCATATCTCCGTAATTATTGTACCCTAATATCGAAAAAATTAATGCAGCTTATTTGTTTACTGTTATCGCAGCCTACTTTTTATTTTTATATTGTTTATCATGAACAAAAATTCGAAAACCTCTGTAACTTGCATTTAATCAAACTTAAATACGTTAACCATTTTATATTGGGAGTTGAAAAAAAATAAGAAACCTAAATAGGCCATAGCCAACTACAGCTTCCACTCAAAAAATTATATATTTGTGTGACTATTCCCCTCATGGTCATATAAACCAAGCACTTTAGTCAAATTATAGTCACGCCTTAATGTTTTGACCAATCACGTTCATTTTTAAGCGGCAAAATTCCTAGGGATTTTTTCACCTCCAAAATAGCGAAAACATCCCGTTGTCATGTCAATTATATCCTTAGCAACCTGGTTGTTTGTTTACAGATGTTTGACAGTTGTAAAATATTTTTAAGATGAGCCGTTTTGGAATAACTTCCATAGAAGAAATACAAAAAACTGTTGCAAATATAACTCCCAAAAATACTGTTGCATCCAAAACGTCAATATGAAAACAATTTGAAAAATTTTGCAAGGAAAGGAGTTACGATTTAAATGCTGCTACAGAGGTTAGTACGCTATCGAAAATTTTAACAAATAATAAACGAAAATTGTAATTATTTTTGGTGTCTTACTTGGGAAATAGTCTAATCAAATATATTTCGGAACATTATTTTGCAGGAAAAATTTTAACTCAAGTTTGTTATTTATAGGTAACAACCCTCGACAAAATGAATGACAAAATCCTGAGCCGCAGGATTTTGTCATGTCTTTTGTCTCAGGATGTTACCAAAGTAACAAACTTTTGTCAATCATTTTACCGGCAAAATAATGTTCCCTTAATATATCATATAATAACTGATAACTTCTTAGTGGTAGCAAAAAATTATTTTTGCAGTATTAAATTCTACGAAAAAATGTCTAAAAACATTTTTTTTACATTTTTTTGATATTTACAACAAGAACGAAGATATTGTTATAGATATTACTGAAAAACAGTTTTTCGCTACTAACTCAAAAACCGGAAATATTTCTAAACACGGTTCTCAGTTTATCTGAAAAAATGCACCTTTTTGGTGATTTAACCGTTTCTTCATATTGAATATTAAGGGCGACACAAATATTCCCATCGAATTTGGATCACTCTGTACACATAAAGCAAGCTAAGATATATTTTTTTAAAGTAACATTTAAGTCTTTGTACATGCTCTATTATCAGAAGCAAACCAAACTTAAATAAGTTTTTTATATTTACGGAGTTTTACCACATTTAGCGCAGACGCATTTTCCATCGTCGGAGCATTTTCTTGCACTACATTCCAAAGCGTCACATGCCGTGGTACAGTCAGCGTCTACAGTCGCTTTGGTACATGCTACAGAGGGATCAGGTACCTTAGCTTCAATCAAAAAAGAAAAGAAGATTAAATATTTGATGGTAACGTAATTTTATCGTAAAAAGTAGACTACCTTCCGCATTGTCGACCAACGCTAAAGCAACAAAGAACACGGCGATAAGAGCGACTGCTAAGAACTTCATCTTCTGAAAACAATAAAATAATAAACAGTAAATAATATATACAACACTACAAATAGACCAAAGTCTCTAAATTTATCTAGCATTTCAACACGGTATTTTGTATATGTATATTGTATATTGTATATTGTAATGGACCTACCCTTAAACACCAAAGGATGGAAGAGGTGTAGGGGCAAGACTAGACAAAATATTTTGAAGTTAGATATTGATCAAAATATTTTAAAAATTGCCTGGAAGACCTCTTAATGTCAGACGAAAAAGTTGAGAATTTATTGTAGCTAAGGCTCATTAAAAGTTCTGAACACTGACGAAAAAGGTATTGCAGATTGTATGCCGAAACTGCTAATAGGTACCAGAGTAATACTTTGCAAAACAGTTATTTTTCATTCGGATGCGTTAGAGAACGATAAATAGTTTTCAAGTATTGTTGCTGGCGATAACGACATAATATTTTACAACGAATAAAGTCTATACAATGAGCTTGTGAGGGCTACCCACCTCCAAAAAACGCAAAAACTTAATGATCTGCAGGAAAAGGTATTTTTTTTATTCTATTAACTAAATAATACTAATTAATAAAGTTTAATTTAAATATATCTACCTTTAATTGATTGCCATTAAAAGGTAGTTTTGTAGCGGTTTAGTCTAATTTTGCGTTGAAAATGTTTAATTACCTTCTCCTGCAAATTTTTTGACAAACTTAATTGTCAAAATCATGAAATGTTGCTTATAATTGTTAAATTTTTAAAGCATATGTTGCTAAAATCGAGTGTAATATAATTCTTAATAATTGTCATCACTAGGAAAATGAACTGAACCAGAATTATAGATTTTTAAATTCCAAATTTTAATAAAATCGACTTCAAGAAACGTGCCCTGAGCAGCATTCCAAAGTTTGACTAGCCGCATGTGGCCAGCGGGCCCCATGTTTGACAGCATTGACATAAGTTATTATTACCAAAACTGAGAAAATTTTTGACTCACATATATTGCAATAGTTTACAGTTTTATTACAAATTAAATACATTAAGTTAACTTACTCTTTCAAGTTGGTTTAGCTTCGTTTGCAGTTGATATACGTATTGGAACTGGTTAAATTCTATTTTCTCTGTACTTTTATAGTAAAATTTTATCTTTTGTTTGTCCAATATTCATAAAAAAATATTTAAAACCACTTCATTTGCGTCGATAACAGTTTGTTTTTGTATATTTAAATAATTGATTATAATTACAAATTATTTTTTCGGTATTTTATCTTCTAGTTGTTTTTGTTAGTCGATGAGATATATATATAGGGTGTTTCATAATTGAAAGCTGATCCTTAAGGGTGTTATTCCTTGGATGATTTTAAGAAAAAAAGTTCATATCAATGTAGGTCCGCAACCGCCGTATTTTTGAGATACAGGGTGTTTTTTGAATTTTAGTAGGTAGGTACTAACTAGGTATAAAAACACATTTTTTTCAGAAAAAAAATTGTTCTGTTTCTACCAATGGCGTCCGTACCAACATGTCCTTGAATGTATTTACTTGATTATTAAAAATTAAAACTAAAGTGAAATGTAGGTACTCTTTTACTCTTCAAGAGTACCTAATAGCCTTTTATTTTTTAACTCGAAAACCCTTCGTCGGACAAAAAAAAGTCAAAAGGCCATTTTTACTAAAAGATAAAGCAAAATTATAAAAAAACCATTTACTTTGAAAAAAAACAGTGGCGTATCATTTTTTTCATTAACAATATTCAAGGACATATTAGTACGGACGCCATTGGTAAAAAAAGAACAATTTTTTTTCTGAAAAAAATGTGTTTTTATGCCTAGTTAGTACCTACTAAAATTCAAAAAAATATCTAAAGTTGCATCAAGAATATTACGAAAAAACCGATATTTTTTTCAACTTTTACCACCCTGTATCTCAAAAATGCGGCGGTTGCGGACCCACATTGATATGAACTTTTTTTCTTAAAATCACCCAAGGAATAATACCCTTAAGGATCAGCATTTAATTATGAAACACCCTGTATACAGGGTGAGTCACGACGGACGCGACGGAGTTTTATGGCCAGACGGTATATATTTTCAAACTTTTGTCGCTGCTAGATTATGCAAGTCAATAAGGGCTACATTTTAAAAATATTTTCAAACATACAGGGTGCTCCAAAAAAGAGTGGCATATCAAAGTTATACTTTTTCTTATGGAACACCCTGTATATTTTTACATTTTTGGATTCCTCTTTAAATTTAATTCACAATATGTAAAAGGTCATATGGGTCTAAAGTCAACCATTTTCGTGAAAATTGCATTTTCATGAAAATACAGTACTTTCAAAAATGTTCAACATTTATAAACTTTGAGAAGTGTGAAGAAATTCGCTTGGAGATAAGATTGACAATAGATTATGTAACACTTAGCACCACCTACATTTTTAAAATATTATACAGGGCGTTTTTTACGCTTGGTCAAACTTGTGAAACTTTAAACATCGATAACTCATTTTTTTTAAATACAACACCCTATATTTTTTTACACCGTCTTATAGAAAATTTAATTCTCTTTCGAAAACATTGAGGCTGTTTTTCACCTAAAATTGATATTTTCCGAGATATTGCGATTTTATTGTTAATTATTCGGCCAAAGTGATATTTTCAAGTAGGCTATGAAAGTAATTTGAAACAATTGAAAGAAAAAACAAGAAACTTATAATTTTATTGTATGCCTACACATTTTTGGCCTATTTTTATAAAAAATTGTAGTTTTGCCATACTTACGTTTAAATAGACGTTTCTTAAAATTATTTATGCATTTATTTATTGGATCAGTGTTGTAAGATAATTACTAAATCCTATAAACCTGTTTTTTGTATGTTTACGATACGAAACTTGGTTCTACCGAAAACAGTATCAACTATGTTTTTTTAAAACGTAAAATTAGACAATTCAGTATTTTCTTTTTTTTAATTAGCGTTCCATTCGCGTACCTAATACATTATCAATCGGTTTTTAGGATTTGGCAAACGATTAAACTCAATTACATGAAAAATATTGTGGACCTGATAAGATACCTCTATTTAAACGTAAGAATGGTAAAACTACAACTTTCTTATTAAAAAAATGTCAAAAATGTGTAGGCAAGCGACAAAATTATAAGTTTCCTGTTTTTTCTTTCAATTGTTTTAAATTAACGCTGTCTACCTTCATAGCCTACTTGAAAATATCACTTTGGCCGA